>CP126893.1:56565000-57050000 GCA_030440675.1 Furcifer pardalis | reverse complement strand
GGGAGACTGAACCAACATTGATCCCTCTGTCAGGATCAAACTCACCACATTTTGACTGCAGGACAGTGGTTTAACCAGTGTACCTCCAGGGCTCTTAATTTGGACACTATGCAAACTGTTACCTTGGATACCTTGGCGTCGTTAAACAGTGAGGAGTCCAGTGGTGGTATTCAAAAAAATTTACTACCTACTCTGTGGGTGTGGTACGGTGGGTGTGGCCAGGGGGACGGCCCTGCATTGCACCCAAATTAGGACTACTTCATTTCAAAACATGGATGGCGGGGCCAACCAGAATTTCTGCTACCAGTTGTGGCGAACTGGTCCGAACCTACTGAATCCCACTACTGGAGGATTCGGTACATTGTTAGACATCTCCACTACGACATTCCACACATGCAAATGGACCTGGAAAATCAAGTTCATCAGCATGCACTTTTTTCAGCCATTTGGATATCACATCACCCACTGGCTAGGCGGACCATGACGTGAACCCTCCACTTTCACCTTGCCCAAGGGATCTGACAAAGGATGCTTTGGTGAGTTTTAGCTTTGGCCTAACATCATTGACAAGGGATGGCAACACTGCCTAATTGGAGCACTCAAGTCCTTGCCAAGTCTCTCACCTAGTGTTAGTTATGTAAATTAAGCAAATGGTTAAATAACTTCACCGTTGGTTTCCCACTATACATCACATCTTTCAAACAGATAGGGAGAAAGGGAACATACTCTTGTGTTTTACTTGTGCGCTATTTTGGCAGTTTGACATAGAGGAAGAAGAATTGCAGAAGATCTATCTTTGAACCCCCAACAGCAAAATAAAAAAGCATAAACAAATAGTGGACTTTCCTGTGACTCACCTCTATTGAGGATATTGAGGCATACTTCTGTTTAAATGTGCAAACAGTTGCACTGTTCACCCAACCAAGGAACCCTCAACTCATTTGCCTGAATGTGCTTTTTAGGGCTTTATCACCTAACCTTCAAAGAATGGCCACTGTTTCCTGATATGAGAGGCAGCTTCAGAGTGGAAACACATGTGTAATTCAAAGATTCTCCCATGGGTCCAAGATTCTCCCATGAGCCGTTCTGACGCTGGAGATGGATCACTGATCTTGCGGGGAATTGTGCTCTACAAGGTTAAGCGTGTTTGCCAAAGAAATATGGATAGTACTCTTACCATGTATGACCTTTACTATGTGTGTAGCACTGTCAGTGACAAAAATGCCACTTCTAAATGGTTTTCACACTGTGGTATTCAGTCATTAATCATGATGTATGTGAGTGACTCTATATTGTTTCTCTGAAATTGCAGCATTAGATTACTTTCCATTCAGGCGCCTCGCATGAATCGAACTGCCTGTTATTTTGAATGAGGTTCCTATTTTCTTTGCCTAATGTCCTCCTGGTTCTCCATTTACCGAAAGGAATGAGAGAAAGTTATGTGACAAAAGGAATGCATCTTTCTTTTACTGCTGCATCACCCGTTTTTCATGCACATGTTTGTGTAAATGGCACACTTGTTTTAAGACATCTCCCTAACCTTGGTGTTGATAAATTAAGCCTTTTGAGACCCTTCTGCTGATATTGCATTTTTAATGTAGACAAATTATATCTCCCTATCTGTTCTTATCCTGTTTCCCCACATACCAAAAGTACACTTGCAGTTTTATGGGGTATGCTTCTCTCTTATGTGGTGTTATGTGGAATTCAGTTTTTGAAATGTTTCCTTTTTATTTTATTTTTTTATGTTTATATGCTGAATAAACCTAAGCTCTTAAAGCTACAGGCATTGATCTATACACTGATGGAGACTGCTCCAAATTAAAAACAGATTCCATATTTTTTTAAAAAAAACACACATTGTAAACATAATGGCCTATCCAATCCTCTTATGGCAATCACTTAATTTGCAAACCAACATTTAGATAAAAAAGATGGTGTGATAATCTGGAGCAGGTTGTTCTTGTTGTCATTTTTTGTTATTCTTGCTCTGTTTTCTTGCAACACAACCATTTGGATCATGGCCTGGAAGTAAGAGCAGCTGCTTTTAATGGATCCTTATGTTAATTTGCACAAGAGCAATCTGATATTTGTTTAGGCACCACAAAGAATGTATATCTGGAGGGGCGAAATGCCAGATTGATCCTCTGTAATTGACCCTACATAAATCCTTTCTCCATCTTACTAAAGCTGCAACTACATTGACAAATGCTTCAAGATTTGTTCGGTAATTAGCATGGGTGAATCTAAGGTATTTTTTCAAAGATCACACAACAGAAAAATCAATGCAAATCAGCCCATCCATTTTTGCTTCCTATTTGGACTTGGATTTATATCCCAAGTGGTTCAGTGGTTATGAAGTTCGCCTTGTTAGCTGGAAGGCTGGCAAGTCAGCAGTTTGAGACCTGGGTACTGAATGATAGATTGCGCACCTGTCTCTGTCCCAGCTCTTGGGGACATGAAAGGAGCCTCATTTGGGTGTTCCCTGTGCAGAGTTTCTTCCACAAAAACCCTTTCAACCGAGAAGAATATCTGACATGAAATTATTATTATTAGGAGTTTCTCCCCTGCTGCTAGAGGCATTTATATTTTTAAGGCCTGTTTTCCTTGTGTAATCATCTGCTTCATTCTACAAAAGGATGGTGGGGTGGGGGTTCATGACTTTGGGTAGTGTTATAGTGACATATTAAACCGGAACATGATGTTTTGGGAACGTGGAAACGCCCACCTCCATGATCTTTCTCCCTTGTTGCCTCAAAGTATTTTTCTTTAAAAACAAACTACCAAATATAGTGCTAGATCACTATATCACTGCATTGTTACATTAGTTTAGTACTAGATCACCTTTGCAGGGACAAAAACAGGTAAGAGAGCTGAATCTCACCAGATGGGGAGTATCAAAGGAAAGGCATGGGCTGTAGTCACTATCAAGGAAAGGCATGGGGTGTGGTTACTATCAAGTCACATTGGATTGAGGGTCAGTATGGCCACAGCACCAGAAATAATCTGATGTCTTCAGGTGATCACCTAAAAAACCAGGCTTTCTCAATGCTTTCAGGTCACAGGCCTAACCATGCCTCATGGGCAGCTGATTGGGCCAGTCACATGGTTCCACCCACCTGGTAGCTGAATTAAAACATGTGCTGTGCATGTGCAGGATGCATTTAGTGACATTCTGTGCATGCGCGGTGTGTAGTTTTTCCCGCTTCCAGGTTTGGCAAGGGTGTTGCAGGCCTGATAAAATGGCTTCAGATCTGGGTCTGGTCCGTGGGCTATAGGTTGAGAATGCCTGACCTAAATCAAATACAGTACAACCATACAACAGATTGCAAATCAAGTCACAGCAAAGTGCAGTCACACCCTAGGAAAGTCTGATGGGGAAAGGATTGGGACTTGTGCTGAAAATACAAGCATTTCATCCCTTGCCTGTCAGGAAGCTTTGTGTAAACTTGTTGCGGGAGTTAATGTATCTGTCACATAATTTTCTCTCTTTACGTTTTGGGGCTTGAAATTCCACTGAAGACCCCTCATATTTCTGAACTGTTAGCACAGATTTGATGGTTTTCACATTTTTCTTGTAACCATGAGGACCAGCATCATGTTACTGTTAGGTGTCAGCTGAGTTTTTCAACACGTTGAGAAAATGCCTGGATTATAGAGGCATGACTCCATTCTTTGATCTGCTTCCTAGTACTCAACAGGGCATTTCTCTGTGTCAGTAAAGAAACATCTAACACAGAGTAGTCCCCCAAATTGTTCTTACTTGTAGCATCAAAATCCTAAGATGTTTTTTTTTTTTGGTCTAAAGCAGGAGTTCTCAACCTTTTAAAGCTGGGGGCTACATCACACTCCCTCAGATAGCTTTGGGGGCCAGAAGGCCATTTTGCCCTTCCTCCATCACATGACACTTCCCGGTGTAGTGGAGGCAGTGGGGGGCCACGTGAAATGGCGCCACAGGCCACATTCAGCCAATGGGCCACAGGTTGAGAATCCCTAGTCTAAGGCCATTTATGCTGCACCTTTTTATGAATCAATATGTATGTCCAAAGAAAGCAAAAATAAAGAGCACTTTTAATCAGTCTTCTTGTAACAGCTATTAGAAAGTGACTGTTTTTTTCCTGGGGGTCATTTGAATTGGGGGGGTGTGGATAGCAGGAAATGATTCAAGAATAGTTTGCACCTCTCTCTCTCTTTGCAGCTCACCTCATTCAGCTTGATTCCATTCCTTGTTTCCATCTGAAATCAAGATACTTTCCTTATTTGAATCTCTTTTGCTTTGTGTGTCATGTGAATGAAACATGCCGGGGGGGGGGGGGAGCACAGGATAGCAAAGCCAGTCAAGTCATCAACACTCCCTTCTCTCCTTGGAAAAGGTTATCATCAAAGGGGCTACCATACATTCTGTCATATGCCACAGAGTCAAACTCTGCTAAGTAACTAAATAAAGATGTAATTTTAATGATGATTAAATTGAAGCACCTCATTAATTTCATGTGAGAGGTGGGGAAGTACACAGCAGTTTTTCCCCTAAATTCATTGTTTGTCTGGCTGTGAGACATCCCCTTGCAACGTCTGGTTGAGTCTAATTTAAGTATGTAAATTTAATGGTTCAGTAAGTAAAATTGCCTTTATTGTTTGGAATGGTTTGTGTGGTAATTTATGAGTTAGCAAAGCCTCATTTGATAGGAGTGTTTGATAGAGCAGGTGACAACAGTGAAGGACATGTTTATCTGTAAGGATATAAAGGGGAAGGAAGTTGGAGGCAAAGAACTCAAACATCCTTGGACAGTTGACAACCAGGTCCAGTGATGGGATGTCAAAAAATTTACTACCCCACCGTGACATCATCACAGTGTGGGCGGAGCTAATGTCATGACATTGTGGGCAGGGCCAAATAAAAATAATAAAATAAAAATAAGCATACACACACACTCCACCCACCCACCCACAACACAAACCCGTTAAATAAATAAATATTACATTAAAATACACCCACCCCAAACATAAATCAACCCACAGATACCAAACAAACCCGTCACTTACCTGTTAGTATAAGTGCCTGGGCAGCACCATGTTGAAAGATGGATATGGTCATTGTACCAGTTCTCTAGGATAATATGCCTTAATGTAAATGTAAAACAGCTGTACTTTCTTAAGGGTTCTCCAATTGGAACAGCACAGGTATGGCTTATTGAGGTAACCCCAATACTTTGCTTAAAAACCCCAAGCCAGGCCTGCCAGCCGCCAGGCCTTTTTAGGAACTGTGGTAGTACGTCAATATAGGTAAAGGTATTAAATACACATTAAAATACACACAGACACACCACATCCAAGGGTGAGTCACTTACCTTGGGGAGCAGGCTATAGGGAGCTTCAGGCTAGCAGCTTCTCTTCCTCCTCCCTGCTTGGGAGGACAGCAAGGAGGCTGTGAATACGCACCAACCACTGTAGGCGTGCATGCACACCAAGTGCTTGGTGCGCATGCGCAGTGGGGGAACCACTGAAAAGGTAAGCCCCGAATGTGGTTCCCCCCAAAAGCTGCCACCGGTTCTCCGGGACACTGGGGAAAGTTACTACCGGTTCTGGGGAACTGGTGAGAACCTGTTACATCCCATCACTGACCAGGTCATGTGCTAAGAGTTCATTCTGGTTGTTTTTTACATATTAGCAAACTGAATGAATGTTTTGTGAGTTCTTTAACAAACCGGTTGAAACAGGAATTCACCCGCTCATAGCCGTCGGGGGATGATCTCAGTGAACATGGAGGAAGACTCAGGTGAGAAGCAGATCTTGAGTATTGTCCATAGTAGAAACCTTCATTGGTACCTTCTGGGCTGAAGACAGAGCTTTACCCTGCTAGGGTTGGTCCAATGGTGAAGCACAGCGACAGGGCGAACAGCTTTTCAAATGTCCAAAATGGCAGCATATCGTTAAGTTGTTTAATTTGTTTCAGGGACTACGGTGGCTTAGTGGTTAAGACACTGAATTTGATGACTGGAAGGTCAGCAGTTCAAGACCCAAGTGCTGCACAATGGAGCGAGCTCCAGTCTCATTCCCAGCTCCTGCCAACCTAGCAGTTTGAAAGCAAGAAGTTATAAGTATTGTACCTGTAGATAAATAGAGACTACTCCGGTAGGAAGGTAAATAGCATTCCATGCACTCCAGCATCTAGGCATGCCTGCCACATGTTCACGGAAATGTATGCAGACACAGACAATGCTGGCTCCTTGGCTGTAAACAGAGATGAGCACTGAACCCCAGAGCTGAATATGACTGGCTTTCAAGCAAGGGCAACCTTTACCTTGATTTGTTTCTATTAATCTTTTACTAACTATGACACATATACTGTATCTTAGTATGGAGTTTTCTGCCTCAAGTGTCAAAATAATTAGACTGGCTTCAAGCACCATACAATTTAACATGCGTGGGGTGTGGGTGTATGCTATTTGTTATTCTGCCTCAGGCAGGAAAAATCTTGGACTACTCCCATTTGCCCTGATCCTCAGTTTCAGAGGATTCAGAGACAGGCCCAATGAGATTTTGCCCGATGCCAGAATGACTGGTAACTCCAGGCCACTAGGGAAGATAATCCATTCCAGATTTTAATCTGAACTTTACTGTAAAGTTGCTCAAGGTGCTTCTCCTAATTTGAGAATAGGATTCAACACAGTAAGCAGTTCCTGTGCAATTCAGGCTAAACCTCAGCAGGTATTAACTTCCCCTTCTTTCTAATTTCTTTCTTTGTGTCAGAAGTACCACAGTGCATACACCCACATTAGATTTATTTATTTTTGCCCAATAACAGACAACATAAAGAGCATTTGGAGCAGCTAGCATCCAGTATTTTATGTTACATATTGAGGGGCTAAGGGTACACTGACATAGGTGTGAAGTTGCCTGGGCTTCTCCACACTCAAAGGAAACTGTATTGGTGCCAATTCCAGTCCGTAACCTGTTTAGTGACTTCTAAGTAACCAAGTTCTCTGTGTGGCTGGGGGCTAGATATTCATGTGGTTCTATCCACTTAAGAGGTGGGTAGATCTTTCTTTCCAGCAAGAGTACCCAGCATGTTGAGGGCAAAATGCTAATTAACTTGCATTTAGGTAATGTTTCTTATTAGACAATCCAAAGTAACACCTAGGTGTTTGTGGGCCCAATGATCTAGTTGATATTTTTTACAGTCTGTTTGTTTCTCAGATGCAAACTACATATGTGAACTTTAGCAGGATTGGGTTTAAATTTGTTTCTATCATGATATGCAACAGGTTTCATCTAATGTATCTGTTAGAGATGCTCTACCACCTGAGAGCTGTCCAACTAAGTACTAAGAGAGAGAGATCTGCATAAATAATACTTTTGGCACCTTGAGGAAGTAGTTAGTTATTGGAGCAGCTATTGAAAAAACAGGGGCCAGCACATTGCCCTGGGGTTGGCTTTTCTTTTGAGTCTTCCATCACCCACCATTAAACAATTGATTCTACTTTATCAATGATTATCAATTGAGCTTAGGCCTATGATCCAGAGTTTAAAAGTGACACATTAAAATTAACACTTTAATGTTAAATGTATTACTTTTCCCATGTACCAATTTATCCAATGCTTCAAAAGCACCAGTTTATGTAATTGCTTACAAACAATGCCTTTTAAGTAACACAAACACATTTTTATGCATTAAAATCATTATTTATGCAATGTGTGTATGTTCACATTTCTCACAAGTACTTACTTTATGCACATAATTCTTAACCCTAGCACTTCTGGGCTTCAACTCCCAGAAGCACGAGCCAATCAATAAAATGTATTGTATCAGGTCAGATACGACAGCAGAAAAGAAGTCCTATTCTGCACAGTCAATGTCTCAAGTTTCTAGACCATTTTTTGGCTGTGGGCTGGTCATGTAGTTTGGGCACCCCTGTTCTAGACCTATATAATGTGCGGGAGATTATGGCTAGGAGACGTAATTTTTTGCTAACACTGTGCTATTATGCAAAGATTCCAAAATGTTCTGCTAAAGAAGTTGGCTAAGCTAGGAAGGTTTCCAGATTTCATTGCTGGAGTGCAAAAGAATACCATTGGCATCACCATTGTCTCTTTCTCCATGAGTGGACAGAAGAAGTTCTCTGTTAGGACACTGTTACGGCCCAGACCACCGGCCAAGCTGCCCAGCCAGAAGCTGCTGCACCAAAAGGTAAGAGACTTACAGTCAGTTAAAAATAAAATAAAAAACACTGTAGCACTTTAAAGACTAACTGCTATATTTTATTGTTAGCTTTCGTGGATCAAGTCCACTTCTTCAGACAAAGAGTGAAACTTACAGGTATGGTTTTTATACACCAAATTCAGGAGATCAAAGGGAGAAAGGGTGTGGTCAAGCAAGATGACAGACAAGCAAGCACAACAATACAGCTTCACACAGCCATTAGCAACAATAGATTATTCAGATTAGCTCTAAATGACTCCCTTTCAATCTCAAGGTTGCTGAGAAAGCCCATTCTGGTCTCTGATCAACCTTTGACCTGCATGTCAGAAAACGAACAAAAACACTGTACCTGATTACTTTCTGTTCGAGTACTGCAGGATGGAATTAGTCCCAGCTCCTGCCAACCTAGCAGTTCGAAAGCAAGAAATTGCAAGTAGATAAATAGGGACCACTTCAGTGGGAAGGTAACAGCGTTCGGTGTGCTCCGGTGTCTAGTCATGCCTGCTACATGACCATGGAAACATCTGCAGAAGCAGACAGCACTTCGGCTTTGAAACAGAGATGAACACTGAACCCTAGAGTTGGATACGACTGGCTTTTGAGCAAGGGAAACCTTTACCTTTACCTAATGTTGTTCCTATCTTCAAAAAGCGCAAAATGGGAGAACTGGGGAACTACAGACCAATCAGCCTGATGTCAATCCCAAGGAAAATTCTGGAGCAGATGATAAAGCAGTCACTCTGCATGCAACTTGAAAACAATGCAGTAATAACTAAAAGCCAACATAGATTTGTTAAAAACAAATCGTGCCAGACTAATCTGATTTCGGGTAACTTTCATGGTGGACTGTGGGAAAGCTGTTAATGTAATATATCTTGATTTCAGCAAAGCCTTTGACAAAGCGTCCCATGATATTCTGATTACCAAGATAACTGGGTGTGGCCTGGATAGCACAAGTGTCAGGTGGAGAGTTTTTATTAAGGGCTCCTTCTCAAGCTGATAGGGAGTAACAAGTGGAGTACCACAAGACTCAATCCTGGGCCCTTCAACATTTTCATAAATAACTTGGATGAGGGAGTGCAGGGAATAATTTTCAGATGACATAAAACTGGGTGGAATAGCTAATACCTTAGAAGACAGGAGCAGAATTAAAAATGTCTTGATAGGCTTGAACACTGGGTTGAAACCAACAGAATGAAATTTAACAGGGATAAGTGCAAAGTTTTATACCCAGGGGAAAAACCAGACACACAGTTACAAGATGGGGATACTTGACTGAGTAATACTACAAGTGAGAAGAATCTTGGAATTGTTGTATGTCACAGGTTAAGTATGAGTCAGCAGTGTCATGTGGCTGCAAAAATGGTCTGCTTCAACAGAAATATACTCTCCAAAACCCTTGAAGTATTAGTCGCCCTCTATTCAGCACCACATACACTGTGTCCAATTCTGGGCACCACATTTTAAGAAAGATGTAGACTTAGGGCTTTTTTAAAAAGTGTATTTCTCCAGATTTATGATTCCATAAATTATTTTCAACATTTCTAAAAGCATAATATTGTTTGTTTTAACATTTTTATTATTCTTACTTATTTGCTTCAGGTGCTGATTGTGGTGGCAGAGCTTTAAATTCCAGTCAAATGCTACTGAAAAGCTGAAGAAACAAATGAAATAAACATATAGAAAAAAATAGTACGGCATCTAAATGCAACTGTGCTCATGGTATATTTGATGACAGTCATTATTCCTTTTCATTAAATACCACAGACCTATAATTTATTGGTTTTAGGCTCAAATACTTTATTCATAGAAAGAGATATATTCAAAATGTTGTCAGCTAAAGATGCACATCGTCCGTAAGCATACTAGTTAATCTATTAGTGGCTTTTCATGTGTCTGCATTTATTTTATTTAAATTCCCATTCAGAAGACATTAGACGCAAACTTGCACAAAATATTTTCCACTTCTCACCTGTAATATTGCTCAGCCAGACATGCACACACAATGTGTTTGTTAGAAACAACTACATAGGGATTCTATTCTTTTTTAATCTCAGTGTCCCCAAGAATACTGATGCCACTTGGTTTGATGCTGGTTTAAGATGTGTTAAACGGTTACAAGATATTCTGTCCAGAATTTCAGAGAATTTATTTTACATACACACAGAATGATGTCTTGAAAAATATATTTGCCTATGTTTTTTTAGCATCGTCAACTTCACTGGTGGTTGGTTTCAAAAGGCTAATGCGGGGATGGGTAACTATCTTTCTAGATTATTTTAGACTGCAGATTTTCTGACCACTGGCTATACTAGCCAGGACTAAGGTATGGAGTCTACAGTTGCCTAACTCTTATTTAAAGCAAAGGTTTCTTCTGTAGGCTTCTATAACAAATTTTTTTAGATGGAGGTACAGTACCCGGAGTTTAAAAGAAACATTGTGCATTCAAACTATTTGTCATTTCACCAAGTTGTTAGTTTTCAAGGAATCAGTACTATACGATGGAAAAACTACCCTGTTAAAAGAAATCCACACGAATGCAAAACAAATATAGAAGGAAAAGCAAGACCATGGGAATTGCCTGTCAGGGGCATTAACAGCTGTCTTCTGTCTTTGATACACATAGATCTGAGAGGCATGTAGTTTCCTGGATGTTGGGTTAGCTATTTGGACCGCGGTGGCTTAATGGTTAAGACACTGACCTTGATGACTGGAAGGTCGGTAGATCAGCAGTTGGAGACCCGAGTACTGTAGGATGGAATGGGCACCTGTCTCTGTCCCAGCTCCTGCCAACCTAGCAGTTTGAAAGCAAGAAATTGCAAGCAGATAAATAGGGACCACTTCAGTGGGAAGGTAAACAGCATTCCATACATTCCAGTGTCTAGTCATGCCTGCCACATGTCTACGGAATCATATGCAGATGCAGACAGCAATGGCTATTTGGTTATAAACAGAAACAAGCACTGAACCCTAGCGTCAGATACGACTGGCTTTCGAGTAAGGGCAACCTGTGACACATGGCAAAAATCATGGGAAGTGTCATGACAGCCTCTACCTCTCTACAACTTCATCCACAAAATATATTTCTGACCAAAGCCTGTTTGGCCCATGGGAGCAATAGTGACCACAATTTGCACTCATAGGTGTAAAAGGGGGTGTTCTGTATTGTGTTTAGACATTGTCTTCTATAGGTCAGGGTTCAATCTAGAGTAGACTAATGCCAAATACATTGGGGTAGGATAATCTTTCAAAACAGAGACCTGTGTTTTTAAAGGGTTTGGTTTCAACTGGGGTTCCCATCCTAAAGCCTGCAAGCTAGATCTGACCCACTGTGTCATTTCATGTGGGCCTCCATCCCTCTAAGAACATTCAAGAAACAAAATGGCCACCCCTTTGAAGCTTTTGGGACAACAATGGCCACCCCCATCATGCAGGCAGGGCAAAATGTCCATCCGGCCCTCGAAGCTGACTGCCAGAACATGACCTGGCTTGAAAAGGTTGGGAACCCCTGCTTCAAAATAAAAGGAATGATGTTCTATTGCAGAAGTTAGCTGGTACTCTATGGATTCAAAGGTTTCTCCCTGGATTGTCAAGACAAAATCATCAATGTAGATGGAACCCTTTGAGTATAGGAACGTTGGCTGATCACTTGTATTAATATAAAAAAGTAATGCTAGGATGTTATCCTTTGAAAGATTGTTCCTTCAATTTCTCCAGCAACAGTCTGTCTCTTGAAATTTGGATTGTTCTAGAATTAGTTAAAATTTAGGGGTTAGACAATTTAGTATCATTCATTCAAATGCTTTATATAAGTGATGTTACCCAATTCTGGGTGATTGGATTCACTCTCTGGCAGAGGTACTAGAAAGACCCAAGAACTTACAATGAGGCAGGGTTTTCAGTCAAAACAAAATATGGTTTATTGGGAGCAAAAGCAAAGGGAAGCCTATTCAGGCATATAGTCTGGCCAGACCTATAATTCTAAATAGCTAACCTTCCCGCAACCGTTCTGAGGAAAAGACCCCCTCGTGATCCCTGCTCACAAAATTTGGTGAACAGAAGATGCCCCCCACCCACCTGGAAGGGGTATTTAACTATTCTATCTAAACTAACTCTACATGCAAGGGGAGGGGGCTGAAACCGGGCAGGAGGAAAGGCAATTAACATATTTTAATTACATGCAAACATAAAACAAAGGCAGCTCTGAGGTCAGAGACTTTAGTTACACAAAAGCGGCAGATTACAGCTATTGCTAAAAAAACCGGTTATAGAGAGTTTACATTAGGTCAAAGGAGCATATTTGTGGTTGACAGGAATATCTCTTTGTTCTCTGCTGAATGAAACAGAGGCTGGTACGTCTTCTCCAATGGGAGACGATCTAGCAGTATTGACAGCCAATGGTGCTTTGAGGCGGGAAATTGCAGTTCCAACGTGGGTTAATGTTCCGGACATGAATGAATCACAGCGTTTGAGTCACTCTTAAGTAGAAACACAAAGAAAGGAGTTAGAGTCATTATGTCTTGTTTGTTTAATTAAATGGAGATCTTTGAAAGAGGGAAACCAACAATTTAGCCTTTGTTTACCCTTAATCTGTTTGCTACGTTCGTGAGAGACGGGACGTCCACTTGTCCCTTCCAGCCCTGTGCTGTCAGTTTATTGTTGTGTAAGGCTTTTCTTAGGTTCTTGCTTCCCCCCTTTCCCTGATCAATTTTTGGGGTTCCATGGTTCTTGTGTTCCCCACAGACTGTTGATTTCCCTCTTTAAGCTATGATTGTCCTTGGGTCAGTGTTCTAAAAATGTTGAATTGAACTTTGATCAAACCAGAGATATGAGTCATTCAGCTTCCTTTGTGAAGGAATAAAAAAAGGAATTTCTGCTTATCAGAACACCTGGCAAACCAGTTTTAAGAACAATGGAGGCAATCAGGGCCATGTTTACATTCCTTGCCAGAGTCTATTGACTATCGGGTAATCCCCCTTTCCTTCTGGAGAGCATTCCAATCGTATGATTTAACTTTTGGCTTCTACCTTATTTTTCCATGTGTGTGAGTGTTGTGATTTAATAAACGTTTTGATTAATTATAATGCTTTATTCAAAATTTTAGGTAACAGTGATATAGTAGGGAGATTAGTTTGTAACTTTTTTAGATCTCATTGTTTTGTTGGGGCAGGGCTGGTTTCAGTATAGTAATTACTTTTGTATTCCACCATATTTTTGGATTATTTTTCTTGTCCAGCTGTTATTAAGGAGTTATTAAACTACTAAATTACCTCAGGTCCTTTTATAGAAGAAAGGTGGTGTAAAATAAAGTAAAATGTAGTTGAAGGAGCTGCTTCCTGTTTTGTCCAAAATGTTTAATTTGCTCAGTCTGAATATAATAGAGTCCTGCCAACGTCTTATGGCTTCCTCTTGTTCTGCCAATATGAAGGCACTAAAAAAGTTCATTAGATTCACTCTTAATATTACATTGATGTTTTATTTTTATTATGCATTGATTGGTCTTCTCTGCCAAAAGCAGTTGGTGTGCCATTTGCCTTGGGGTTATATTTGCATACCATGTCATTTTGCTTGGATTGTGGTTTAGCTTTCTGGCTGCTCTATTATAGTGTCTGTCCAGCAAATTCTTTGTTCTGCAAGAACTGAGAACAAATTTATGCTTGTATTGTATGTTTGCTAAAATGATTTTCTTCAAAATGTGAAATATAATTCACTCTGTGTTCCCAAAGTGAAACCTGAGTTGGTTTGGCACCTCCTTGGAATGGAAGCACAAGAACATTACAAAAGGAAAGTTACAAATAGATCAAAGTTCTCTGGTTGAGGGGCATCCTATGCTGGCCCACCCCTGAGGGCAAGGTTGCCCTGCTACAGCACTACACAGAGAGCATTGGTATCTAGCAACTGTCTTTCTAAGGAAGATCCAAATAACAAGATCTAAAGGAAAAGCAAGGATCCATTTACCAGTTTAGTTCAGAGAGAGCCCGTAGTCTGTTGAATGTCATAGGGCATAGTTAGGTTCAGAAGAGAAGTCCAAGGTCCATTGACAGCAGCCAGTCATGAGGGATATCAGGAATACATGGAAGTCAGGCAGGGTGTTGGCTTTGCATGGAAAATTGCACCATGTCATGGGATTGAAATGGAGCCTGTGTGTTTTTTTAATCTGTAATGAAAATTTCTGGGGCTGTTCTCTGTAGGGGAAGGAGATGTGTTGAATTATGGGTATCACTGGACAAGTTTTGTGTTTTAGACTAAACAATTTTGACCTCGTGGTCTTGGGAAAATGAAACTTAATTGGCTGAAACTTCAGTCATTGGCTGAAATCCTTTAGGGGAATGGCCAGAGGGTGGCACTTGTTGGAGGAGATAAAAACCAAAGGGAGTGGGCAGGATGCTCTCTTGGTCTGATGCTTCATGCTGTTGTAAATTGATGGGTGTGCTGAGAACTCAGCAAACATGCAGTCATTTTTAAGCCAAGAGGGAGCCCTCTGGACTTCCACAATTAGATAGGTTTTCATTGTTTTTAATGTGCTTTCTGAACTAAATTTGCTTCATTGGCCTAGAACTGTTTTGCGTCTTGAACTTATGAAACTAAGAAAATATTTGCTACCTGAAACTTTGTTTCTGTAACCTACTTTGACTACAGTATATACTTAAAATATATTTTTTAAAGGCAAGAAGACGACTGGAATTTTTAAATTTCCTAAGCGCTACTTACTTACAACCTGGATTTCAGTGCGGACACGTGAGAAGGCAAGCTAAAATCCTGGATTGCTTAGCTGGAGGGCATCAATTCAGGTGCATTCTCACTTCTGTGTATACCAAGGTTCTACTCATGAGTAATGGGTCCATTACACACCAATGTCTGACAAGTGCAGCAGACTTGCTTAAGAGCTTCCTCAGTTAAGGACTATCAGCTGGGAGCCTCTGTTGGGAGCAGGCCCTGGCAGATTTACAGTGCAGCTGTAAATCCTTCTGTAGGAGTTGCCAGCAACATTCTGGGGTTGAGGGAGAATTGCTGTCAAAATCAGGCTCCTGATTTGACAGGTCATGATTCTAGAGAGGCAAAACTGGGATAGGAACAGTCTGGGGCTCCTGATCCTGGTAATCCTTGGCTTCAGATGAGGTCTGGGTCATGACACAACCTGAAGCACAGTTGCATCTAGTACTGTGGCAAATGTTTCTTAACATTTTTGAAATACAGAATGGTGTAGACTGAGGTTGGATGACTGAGTAGTTCTGACATAGAATGAGTCTGTTCTGAGTGTTGGAGATTGGATCACCTATGCTCTTAATGGATTGTTAAGCATGACAATAAATAGATCTGGATTGTAGCCTCAATCCAGATATTGTATTGTTGTCCCCCAACAAATGGATTAATCTATGATATGTCTGCATAGATGAGTGGTGAAGGTTAGGACTTCTGGCTCTCCAGATGCTGTTGGACTCTTATATCCATTATCTACAATGGTGTATGGTCAGAAATGAAGGAAACGTGAGTCCAAAAACATTAGGGTCAACATCCCTTCATATTGTCAGAATGTGGCAGATTGCCCCAACTTTTGTTACATGTACCTAATGGCTATAATGTGAATAACAAATTGCTGTTGTAAATAGCTACAATTCAGGATTGAGTGTGTCATAGTCTATAACCAAACAAAAGACTTCAACTTGACTTTGATTCTTTGACTATGAAGGGTAGTTGTAATACAAATAGCCAGTAGTGCCAACTGAAACAGCTTTGGAGCTGTTCTTTTCAATTCCTTGACACAAGCATATTCTCTTAGGTTTGGAGCCATTTTCATCATGACAGGACTAAATTTCTCTTTCAATTTAAAGGCCATTTGAGCTTGCTTGTCAGATCAGTATAGATCTAAATTATGACATTTTTTCATTTTGATTGACAATTATATTTGAAGGGGAACAAAAGCTGCAATTATGCCACATAAAGTTGGATAAGTGAAACAACAAGGACAGTCATTATTTTACAAATGTGCATCTCAGCCTGCTCCATTAAGGGGGATTTTTTTAAAGGAAGGAAGGAAACATTGAGGTCTCATTGGGATTCATGGACAGGAAATAAGCAACATCAATATTATAAGCAGCATTTCTGCTTCTTTGGAGACTTGAAACAGTTTATACTAATGTTTCCACAGAATTTCCAATCGAGATACAAGGCAGAGGAACAGAACCATGTGCAGAAATCCATTTCTTTATTTTGCCATATATTTGCCTTATAAAATTCAGGATTTTGAATCTGAATTCTGCTCCTACACCTGGTCTGTGCAGTCACCAAAATAAAAATAAATAAAATCAAATATAGTTCTTACTCAAATGCTTTTCCTCTTAGGTATTACCACAATTTAGATGTTTCAGATATTGAAAGATGCCACCTTCTCTTATGGCTGGAGATGGTATGCTTTAAAAACAAGTTGATCTGCTTGTCTTTACCCTATCCTGCCTTGTGTTTAACGTTTGTATGTCAACTTGTTCTGGAAGAAAAGGCTGTGTGCCATCTCCCTTGTTTACATGTACCAAGGAAAGGAAAGATTAGCTTCTTACATAAAGTAGGGATTCTGCCTTGTCTACATCACTTTTAATAGTTCTTGGCATGAACTAGATTGAAGCCAATGCCACAGTCTCTCTTCAAGTCTCCATGCTGTCTGCCTGGCTTCATAATCAACTGCTGTGTGGTGTCACTCTTTGTCAGTACACAACCTAGATGCTGATGATAATCAGCTTTATATCTCTTTCCATCCTACTCTCGGGAAACCATAGGGTTTCTGAATTCATAATACTCACAAAGAGGATGCATTTGTATCACTACTAAAAATACTCATATACAAATCTATTATTTGACTGAAAGCAGTACTTAAAACTGAAGCAACTATTCTCCTCAAGCAATAGCTTTTCTTCTGGAAGTAATTAATACTCTTTCTAAGTTAAAAAAAAGTATGGACTGCACGTTATCTCATACTAAAGCACACACACTATCTTAAGCCTTCACTCCGTATGTTCCCAGTTCTTGCTTCTGCTGTTGTATATGCAATATCCTTGAAATACTCCTTTAAATTCCTTCTGTAAGAAAGAGGATATAAACATAGAATGTTATTCAGTTACAGGAAAACATAGTGGTGATATAAGAGACTAATAGTATTCACTAAGGGTGTGTTTTGACTTTCAAAATAATTAGATTTCCAATCCACAATCGGGGAATATTGAAGACTTTATGGGGGAAACTATATGTGCCAAACACACATGCACAGAGAAGAATACAGCAGTTCAGGACTCAGTAAAATTGACCCCTACAGGTGGTGTAAAATAAACTGCATTTTGTGTGTTGTGTATTCTTTGGTCTTTGAATCAATTTCAAACCTGGCAAAACTGATCCAAACGCAATTACACGTCAATGCCGCCCCTAGTGCTTAGTGCACTCTCTGGGCAGTTCACAAGTTAATTAGCATTTTTCTGGGTACATGCTAGTCATGCTGGGTACTTATTTTACCTCAGAAGATGGAAGGATGAGTCAACCTTGTTCCGCATCAGGATTGAATTTACAGTGTTTGGGCTGCAGTACAGCAGTTTCACCACTTCACCACCAGGGATCTATGTACCCGTAGTCCTTTTTGCTAAGCAAGATGCACCCTAAGTCTAGCATTTAAAAAAAAATTAGGGCAGAGATGGACAAAATAGAGCCCTAAGGTTACTTATGCCCCCCAAGTTTTTTTTTAAAATGGCACTAGGGGTCTCTCCATCAAAATAGTTTCTTCCTCTCCCACAAAAAAAATAGTCATTTTCTATTCCTGGAAGCTCCCAGGAAGGTGGTTCTCTAATAAAAAGAAGTGCCACCCTCCCCATAGACACCTAACCAACCAAAATAAAGCCAGAAGTAGGCTTTCAGCTAAACTTCATTTATTTCGTTTTTGCTCACTTGAGGAGCTAGTGTAGTCCTCCAGTGGGTCCCAAAGATATACAATTTTCCCCTGCCCCACTCCAAGTTGTCCACCCTGATTAAGAGGCTTCTTCTTCTTTCGTGTCTAGGTTAGACAGACTCTAAACTGCCAAAATGAAATCACCATTTGGTGAGTTCATTCTGTAGTTCCTTTCACCTGACCTAGTGCAAGAAAGATTAGCTGGCACAACAAGGTTGACATTACCAGAGGTAAGCCCAGTTGTGATTCAAAAATACCATAGTCTTTGAGGAGGCTCTTTCTGTGTACCCCAAGAGGTTGTTAACAAATTCAAAAAGGAAGTGATTATTCTGGGTTGAAAGGGTTTTTGCAGAAAAAACTCTGCTCAGGAGATGCCCAAATGAAGCTCCTTTCATGTCCCCAAGAGCTAGGACAGAAACGGGTGCTCAGTCTGTCATGTAGTACCTGGACTGAAAGGAACTGTTTCTATCTGCTGAGAGGGGTGACTCACCCTCCCTCCACAGCTGCCCATACACTCCCTATACTAGCTCCAAAAGAGTTGCAGACCCGCATCTATGTGTGTAAAAAAATTATCACCCTTCTGTTATTTACATGTGACTCAGGCAAACAACTCAGGGTGGCTCACAGCAATCATAATCAAAATATGATATCATTACAAAATAGGTACATTGTCATAAAAATAAGACATCTATTCTTAGCTATATGAAAGACCATATCCTCCTATATGAGCCTATCTAGGTTTTACAAACAATACAAGAGGGTATTTTTATTCTTCTGTCAACAACTGAAATTATTTGTGACTGGAGTACTTTTTAAAGTGGAAAACTGCAATAGAAATGTAATAAATGATAAATAAAATATTAGTCATTGTGTAGCTTAGTGAGTTGGGTGTCTGGCAGTGGAGCGAGAGGTTAGGAATCTGATTCCCCACTGTGCCTCTTGAGGGAAAGAGTCAGCCTTTATGGCATGCTGCATAGTCCAAGGGCATCCCCAGAAGAAGGGTTGGTATAACACTTCTGAGTACTCTCTCCTTAGAAACCTCTGGAAAAGTTTACAGTACTGTACTTCAGTTAGAATTGACTTGGTAGCACGTAATTTTATTTAAGTTGTAAATTTAAACATTTGTCTGTTACAAAACAAAGAGAGGATTTTCTCTGTGGCTGCCTCCAATGCCTAGGATTCATTGCTAATAGGTAGCTAGCTATATTTTCTCCAATGTCCTTCCCTTCGCAAATCTTTATTCAGATAGTGGGTCTGGGCCCACTTGCTATTACAACCATTTGTAACTGCTGTGGTGTGGTCTATAGTTTTCACAGATTTTATTGACTTTGAGTATCCTAGTTTTATCTGCTGATTGTTATTTTACATCTTACTGCTAGCCCCCTAAAGCACAATTTGGTTAAAAAAGGCAAGACAGATTTAACAAATAAATATGTATGGGTATATTCATATTTCCATAATTAAGGCATAGTGCAGGAGATTTATGAGCACAGCCTCACACAGTATTTTTCTTTCATGTTAACACAGACCAATGGATAAGGGACATAGTGAAGGCAGAAATCCAGAAAACCTCATTTTTACCATTTTCATAAAGCATTTTCACCCCATGAGCTTCCCCAACCCATCCCTCACATGTATTTGCACTACTCTGGTAGAAACATTTGGTTTGTTTTATTCAGCTATTTGGGACATGCCTCTCCTTGAGACAAAGGAGGTGTGTAGAAAAATATTGTATATAATATTGTTGTGATGTATTACTGTTTAAGAATTGTACTTTGAACTCAGGCAACTGCAATTGCTCTGTAAATTTTACCAACTAAAGCCAGTCCTGTAATCAAGCAATTCAACAAAAACAGATCCATCCAATCTCCCAAAGTGGATTCAGGAAATTGGGAAGTCTGGCTGGTTCTAGGAAATGAAGGCTTAAGAACTGCAGCAGTCTGGTCATGCCCAGGGTGAAGGGAAATCGCTTGCCCTTGGGAATTTCACTATTGCCTCACATCACAGGGGATCTCAGAATTGCTCCATAATCCCATCAACTCTCAGAACCTTTCTGACCCCAACCTACTCAAAGCAAACACTGATGTTGCTGTGTTATTGTTTGGATATCTCTGTATAAATGTGTTGTGTGCATACATTAGTGGGATTGTGGGTGATTGTGTTCCTGATTACTTTACTGAACATTCTTTATACCATGGATTTTATTGAACATTCTTTGTATTACCTTGATGTACTTTATTGAGCATCCTTTGTGTAACTCTAAGGCTTCCTTTGCTATGCTTTTATTTGTGACAAGATGCTTGTGCAGCTGTGCTTACTTAATTTGTTACCATGCTTTGTGAAGGTGTTACTTTATTTGTTGCCATGCTTTGTGAAGGTGTTACTTTGTTACCTTGCTTTGTGTAACTTTATTGAATCTTTTGTTATGCTTGTGCAACTGTATCTCACCCTCTTCTTCATTTACCTTCTCTGTAAGCATATAAAAGGAATGTCCTGAGATTGGATCAGGGCCACTACTGACATTTTCATCTTGGAGCTAGGTGGACATGCAGAAAAGGGGACCTTTGTTTCATGAATTGTGCAATAGTGGAATAAAGCTCTTTATTTTTCTGCACCAAGTTTTTACCTCAGGTTGTTCATCCTTCCCACCAGTGGAACCTAACATTTAAGCAAGGAATTTAAGCAAGGTAACTGGAAAATGCTGGGTTTTCCCCTCTGAAATGGTTTGGACATTCGTGACTTCCTTTGATCAAGGACACGTGGAAAGCACACCATCTGTAGATGTGGAAATCCAGGTTTTTAGCTATCAGTAGGATCACAGCTATGAAACTAGGACTGGGGTCGGTAACTTGGTGCCCCTTAGGTTAAATTTCTGTCATTAGAACCCCTTGGTCTCTGTACTGTCCTGTTCTTAAATTTGAATGACCATTCCTCCAGACACTGCTATCCAAGCTTTCTGTCAGAACAAGAGGGGGTCAAAGGAAATTTGAAATAAAGAAAATCCACTTTGGGAGTCACATGCAGCCCCGTGCCGCTCTGTGGCCACCCCTGTTCTGCTGGAAGATTTGATTCTTTCTCCTTTGCTGCATTCCTCATCAAAATCATCCTCTGTCATAGCTAAACTGTGCATAGTAAATATATATATATATATATATTATATGCCTCGTGTCCCAATTCACCCTCTGCTTTTCAGGAAGGGACATCATAAAAGTACCTGTTAAGTACCCCCAAGGTACATATAGTAACTGGAAAGTGACTTTAATTAGGAAAACAGATAAAGGATGAGCGTTTTAACAGACTTCCTGCAATAAGCTATAGCCCAGTTGATCTCTCCCTTTACAGATGCTGTTATCATTAACTTCCAAAATGTACAAGGTCCTGATTTTAGATCTCATATGTCCCATATGGCTTCACACTAAGATTTCTGTAGTAAATTTAACCAGGTTGTTAAATTTAGAATCTGAAAAACAGTAGTCTTCATTTTGCCATTCTTCCTCATGGCGGATAATACACACGGGCTTGGTTTGCTGTGATATTCCTATTCTTTCTCATAGTTAGTATTAATACCCCAGTCCATAAATAATATAAAGGAAGTAGGAATGAAGCCCTTGCACAGAAAGACAAAAAAAAATATTCCCACATATTGCAGTTTCCTGTTCCGCCCTTTTTGTTCCTCTGCTTTCTTCCTCTGGTTGTCATCTGCCTTCATTTCAGCAATGCTCTGTGAGACTTGAAAAGGTCAGTGCCCCCCACATTAGGATTATAGGCAGTGGGCTGAGTTGAAAGATATAATTGAGCCCCTAGAACTCAAGAGACTTCAACCTGTCCAGGGCATCAGACAGGTTGTTCCTTTGAAGCCTCAGAAGGGAGCGTGTGTGCCTGCACATGTTGAGAATGGTGGTTGGATTTCAAAAAGCTGGAGGCTATATCAAAAAGGTAATTAATGTCATTTAATTGGTCTCGAGGCCCTGCACTGCAATTCTGTATGCAGCCTGCTCTGCTTGCACCTCCTTCTGCTTTTCAACAAAGGAGATTATATTCCCTTGATACCTGAAACATTGACATCCCAATTCTTGGGCCCAGTCATATGGCTGGAGTGTAGAGACAGGACAAATGCCTCGATACAAGTGAAATGGGGCAACAAATAGATATCACTTGCAGGTTTTATTACAAAACTAAAAGAGAACCTTTTTTTCTTGTTGGAAGCATCAGATCTGTTTTCAAGGTGATAGATTAAAAATCACTTCTCTGTTTGCTAGGAGAATGGGCTGCAAAAGCAGGCTAGGCAGGTGGCATCTTTGCAACTTCTAATTGGGTCTCTGGAGCAAACTAACTAGAGTATATACATTATACACAATATGCAGATTGCAGCCATAGTGATAACTTTTTCAGTGTGAGGAGCAAATATGAAAGGGTTTACTATGAGAGATTATGCTTAATGCACGTCCCAACTGCCCTTTTCTGCTCTGATCTTCCCCTTCTTATATCTTCCCTTCACATACCAGGCCAAGGTTGCAGGCAAAGTGACACTTGGGACACCACCAGGGGACAATGGGAAGCAGAATAACAGTTAGTAGGGAAAAGGTTTAGCAAGCCCTTCCAACCTGGACGTCCATCCTCATAAAGGGGCTCTTGTGAACCCAACTGTCTATAGAATAAACTAGACAAGGGAATATTACATACACAGTACTGTATTCACAACTTAGAATGTGATTTATGAGATCAGTATGGGTGATCACTGGCCATGAAAGCTGTAGTTCCCAAAAGTAACTTTTCCAAACTTACAGAGAGCCTAACACAATAAAACAGAGTCACTATAATAATAATTTTGTGTCAGATATTATTCTGGGTTAAAATGATTTTTGCTGGAGGAACTCTGCTCAATGAGGCTCCTTTCATGTCCCTAAGATCTTTTTCCAGCAAAGTGATCCCTATTTATCTACCTGCAAATTCTTGCTTCCAGTCTGCTAGGTTGGCAGGCGCTGGGACATAGAGGGGTTCTCTCTCCATCATGCAGTACTTGGGTCTCAAACTGCTGACTTGTTGGCCTTCCAGCTAACAAGGTGAGCTTCTTAACCACTTAGCCACCACAGTCCCTAGTGGAGTCACTAAATGCTATTAGTGGCCAAGACACAATCATATAAAATTGACTTTGCCCAACTACTGCTATAGACAAAGCGATATTCCTCCTTCCCCCATGTCAACACAGCTTCCAAGCTAAGCCACTGTGGAGCATTAAACTGTAGGCATAGTCTGAGTGACTAATGAGACCTTGGATTCTCAACAGATGTGTCCTTAAATGGTCCAGTCAGTACACAATTCCTTTAAAAATAAGTAAAAATAACAGGAACTGTTTGTCTGGTGGTTCTCAGCCAGACCCTCCTCTGAAAAGAAATACAGTATCCGGATTTCAGAGATAGTTTAAATAAACAGAGCACTTTAAGAATTGAAAACACTTATATCTATTTCTAAGATCCACATAATTTCACAATTCTGTGACACATTTGGTATCTTTCTTTTATTTTTTGTTATCTCTAGCTCACACTATACTGTAGATATTGTTGTGTTTACATGGTGTAATAGACATTCTCCCTCCCTCAATTCTCCCTGCCATTTACTCAACATCCAAAATTGAAATTTCCTCCCCACAATTATAGTGCTAGATCAAGCATGGGGAGGCTAACGCCCACTTGCAATTCAATTTGCTAACAAACTCTGCAGCTAGGCAACATTGGGCAAACTCAGCAATCTCTTTCAACAGCTGGCCGTGTCATCCTTCCCATATCATGTACAAAATAAGGACATCAGAGGTGGCTGTGCGTTTCAGGAAAAGGCAGAACTTAACAAGATGAGGCACCTTAACCTTAAATAACAAGAAGTAATTTTGACACAATGCATGATACTATAATTGTGAAGCACTCCACATAATGGAAATGGCTGCAATGGACATGCAAAAAATGTCCAGATATCCCTCAACAAGTGTGCATTTACACAATCCATTAGCTTGGTTTTTGTATTAGCTAGGTGAACTATATGCTGTCAAGTCACATCCCAAGTATGATTTTTGGAGTGGTAGCCATGTTAGTCTGTGCAAACCAGTGATTCTCAATGTGGGGAACAATTTGATTTTTTTGGGAGGGGGAATTGTGAGAATGTGCTATTAACAGTAAATGGTCTTTTAGGCTTCCTCCATGTGAACAGGACTTCACTTTTTGAATCATAAGAATTATATGTCACATGGGCGGGGATCTGGATTTGAGAGATGCTTAGGTGGAACATGGCCAAAAAGAGTTTGGGAACCACTGGTATAGACAACTCTAACAAGGAACAAAAGTAAAGGTTGTGGCACCTTAGAGACTATGTGTCATATTTTAATGTGAGCTTTTGGGGATCAGGTCCACTTCCTCACAAAAAATGAGTGGGGCTACATGGCAACCATTTTTACAAAGTCTCAACATGAAGAGACGATTATTGTTTGAATAAAAGAGTAATTGGTTATATTAGGGCCAGTAACTCCCCAATGACTTAATCACCTTCTATTGTTTGCAACACATATTTATTTATTTGGCTAATATCTATTTTGGAATCAAGAGAGATTTCAGGATGATTTACAAAAGGTACTCAAATATGCTTTGACATCAGTAAAACACCAAAGAGTGTTTGCAGGAACTTTCCTGGGGAGTGATTGTGTTGTTTTCTTCACAGTGGCATTTCAAAAATTCACACACAGAACACATATCACTACAATGCAGTTCATCTGCCTGTGTATATTAAAATTATAATTTAGGATCCTGAGGTGACAAATGCCTCCTCCCTAACACTTATGCATGCTTAGCGTCTGGGGCAACATATCTGGCAAAACAAAATTTAAGAAAACCTACCCACTCCTACCCTCTTCATCTTCTGGCTGTAAGCATTTCTGCCACCTTGGAAGCCATTTTGCACCCCTGGCCGGGGGCACCTGAAACTGCTGGCAGGAAGCCTTTTAGCAGCCTTTCAACCTTCTTCCAAAGTGTCCTGCACAGATGCCAGCTGTAGTGCCAAAGATGGGGCACATATTCAGTTACATGCCGCCATTCCTACCCGAGGCGCCCACAGCCATTACACAGGCAGTTTGGAAGCCTGAGGAGAGAAGCTCCGCAGGCGCCACCTCAAGAATCACCGGAGGAGGAGGAGGGAGGCGGAGCGAGGCTCTTCCGAGGGAAGGGAGGGTAGGGTGGAGGGCGGCCATTTTGATTCGTGGCGCAGTCCAGCCTGCCTGCCGCAGGAGGTGCTTTTCCCTCAGCGCAGAAGGAGCGGTGGTGGCGGCGGCTTCATGTACGGCTGTACTGCTGCCGTCGCCGCCACCACAACCACCCCAGGCGCTCTACTGAACGGACTTGACCTCCTCCTGGCCAAATAATGGAGCTGACTCGCTTACGGCTTTTATTACCCCCCGCTCTACCAGAGAGGAGAAAAGAGAACTGCAGGCTTCTTTGCCCAGCTTTTCCCCTCCCTCGCCTCACCCGCCTTCCCGCCCGCTTGCCGTTCTCTCTTCATGCCGCCCCTCCCGCCTCGCTCCGCTGCGTCCCTCTCCTCGCTCCGCCGCAGCCTCGCGCCTTTTAACAGTTTCGCTGTTCCCACCACCGTCTCCTCCTCCCTCGTCAAAACGTCTCTTCGCCACCAGCGCTCGCTCGCGCGCGCTCCCTCTTCTCCCCCCCCCCCACCGCCTCTACCGATGTGCTATAATTGACGTTTTCCATCTGACAGGTTCTGGGTTTCCCCCCCTCCTCTTTCCTTGCCTGCCGTTGCTAGGGCAACAAGCGGGGGGGGGGGGAAGTACTGAGAGAAGGGAGCGGTTAACTGCCATTTTAGGCTGCCTGTCTGCATCAATGTCACTTTGGCTAATGAACAGTGCAGGGAGGAGGAGGAGGGGGTTGTCTCTGTTTTTTGCTCTTCCTCCTCCTCTTTATAATTAGAAAAAAAAAATCTGCACGTCGATGCGTAATAAAAAAAAAGGCGCGTTAGTGTTAAATTAAGGGGAAAGGAGAAGCCTCTTTGTAGTACTGACCCCCTAACCTCTCAATGAAAGGTTTGCTTTCCCTTTCCCAGTGTGCCCAACAATTAAACGAAGGGCGATCAGCCGACTGGCATGGCTGCGGCTCTTCCTTCACAGGATGGCGAAAGCAGCTTCCCTTGGCAGTGACCATCTTCTTTCGTGTCCAGGCTTCTTGGCTTTGTCGTTGGCCGTAATTAAAAAATCCCAATCAGGACATCTTTCTGGGAGTAATCAGCAGACCAGCAAATGAGCTGGATTCTGTATCCACATTCACACAGCGTGGTGGTGTCCGCCAGAGCGCACACACACACTCCTTGGGCATGTGGGTCTTGCATTTAGTGACTCCTAGGTAGGAGCCACTGGAGGCGAGCAAGAAAGAAAACAAGAAAGCGATTGTGTCTCATGAGAAATCTGTACATGAATCAAGAGGCAACAGTTAGGACAGAAAATGGAATGACGGAGTGGTTTGGAATAGGAAAAGGAGTAAGACAAGGCTGCATTTTGTCACCCTGCTTATTCAACTTATACACAGAACACATAATGCGCAATGCAGGGATGGAGGAATCACAATTTGGGATCAAAATTGCTGGAAGAAACATCAACAATTTGAGATATGAAGATGATACCACCCTCATGGCAGAAAGTGAGGAGGACCTAAAGAAGCTCCTGATTAGGTTGAAAGAAGAAAGTGAAAAAGCTGGCTTGAGACTCAATATCAAGAAAACCAAGATCATGGCAACGGGCCCTATCTCTCCCTGGAAAATAGATGGGGAAGAAGTAGAAGCAGTGACAGATTTTACTTTCCTAGGATCAAAGCTCACTGCAGATGGTGATTGCAGCCATGAAATAAAAAGGCGACTGATTCTTGGGAGGCAAGCGATGAGAAACCTGAGGAGCATAGTGAAAAGTAGAGACATCACATTGCAAACAAAGATTCGCATAGTCAAAAGCAATGGTATTCCCTGTGGCAATGTATGGTTGTGAGAGCTGGACCATTAGAAAAGCTGAGCGCAGAAAAATAGATGCCTTTGAGATGTGGTGTTGGAGAAGGGTTTTGAGAGTCCCCTGGACAGCGAGGAGAACAAATAGGTCAATCTTGGAAGAAATCAACCCTGACTGCTCCTTAGAAGGTCAAATAGTAAAGATGAAGCTAAAGTACTTTGGACATCAAATGAGAAGAGAGGATTCGCTTGAGAAAGCCTTGATGCTTGGAAGGGTTGAGGGCAAAAGAAGAAGGGGACGGCCCAAGATGAGATGGCTAGATGGCATTGTAGAGATAATGGGCAAAGAGCTGGGTGAGTTGAGGGGGATGGTGGAGGATAGGAGTGCCTGGAGGACAGTGGTCCATGGGGTCGCAGAGGGTCGGAATCGACTGTGCGACTGAACAACAACAACAAAAGATACTTGAGACCCTTTAGAGTCAACTTGTGGGGATCCTGAGAAAGTGATCTAGTTGACCCATGGCAAGGCCTGTCACACATATCCTCGCCCCCAACGAGATCCAGTTTCTCTTTGGCATAAAACCAAGGAGAAGTCCTGAGGGAATCCTTAAACACTAGATTTATTATAGCATCAGTTTTCATAGACTACAGACTTCATCCGACAGATAATATGATGTTCTGTTTTCAGGTGCATAATTTAACACAATGAGGTCATGGTGGGCCTGGAGATGGTCAGGGCAGAAGGAAAGTAAATTCAGTAGCTGAAATCCAGGAGAATCTTCTGTGCATCTGATGTAGTGATCTAGAGTCCATAAACTCATGAGCGAGCCTTCAAAGTATGCCAGAACACTGTTTTCCCCATAGCACGTTAGCATGGTTACCCCTCTTAAAACTGTCCTTGGCACATACCTTTCTCCAGTTTCTTGCAATATCCTCTTAACTGCAGGATTTAGGGATTGCTGTGTGTTATTACCTATCCTTGACTCTTCAAACAGGAACACATTTCAGATTTGAGAAGGAGTGGATTAGAAGGAAGGCTCATATAGCCCACTCAAATATTCAAGATTAAATTGCCATTTTAGAAAGCAACATGTTAAAAGGGCATTTGTCATAGTTACTTTTTTGTTTTGTTTAGTAGCTCATAATATAAATCGTACAGTATTCAATATTAATTCCTCACACTACTTATTTTTCAAAGTAGTTCATGCCTTTGGCACAGCTATCTTCAGCATAGCTTATTTCATTATTTACATCAGTTAATTAGTGGCTATTAGGAAGCTGACCAGAAATAAAAGGACTTGAGATAAAGTGACACATAGTGGGAACATTGCTGGAAATCATCTCTGGTCTTCCTAATAACTTTTAAGACGCTCATTATTGCCAGGGCCCTGCAACCACAGACTGTTATGTCATATGCTGTCAAGTTGCATCTGTCTTCTAACAACCCTATTTTGGTTTTCAAGGCATATGAGATATTGGAAAAATGGTTTTATCAGTGCCTTTGCGCAGATATTCGAATCCAGGTCTCCCAAATCCTAGTCCAGTGACGGCGAACCTTTTAGAGATTGAGTCCCCAAACTGCAACCCAAAACCCACTTATTTATCGCAAAGTGCCAACATAGCAACAGTGCAGGAAGGAAATACTCCCATTGGGCTGCTGGGCAGAGGGGCAGGGCAAACTGCATGGGTGCCCACAGAGAAGGCTCTGAGTGCCACCTCTGGCACGTGTGCCATAGATTCACCACCATATTCTACTGCACCACACTGGCTCTCTAAATCAGATCGCACCCAAACTATGCTGTTGAAATGGTCCTGTGAACAGACATGTACGGGCATGTGTGGATTGTGCCTATCCTCAGTTTTCAGGGTCACGGTGGCTTAGTAGTTAAGATGCTGAGCTTGACAACCAGATGGTTGGCAGGTCAGCAGTTCGAGATCTGAGTGCAGCACGACGGAGTGAACTACATTCCTGCTAATCTAGCAGTTCAAAAGCAAGAAATTGCAAGTAGATAAAGAGGTAACACTTTGGTGGGGAAGGTAACCTTGTTCCATGTGTTCCGGTATCTAGTCATGCCTGCAGATGCAGACAGTGCTGGCTTTTTGGCTGTAAATGGAGATGAGCATCATTCCCTAGAGTTGAACACAACTGGCTTTCTAGCAAGTTAGACCTTTACCTTATGCTGACTTTTTCACAGGTGGTAAAGTAAGCAGTGGATACCCAGCATGATGTAGTGGATAGATTAATGTACTAAAACTCAGTAGACCTGGGTTCAGTTCCCCAGCTCTACCATGGAAACTGGGGGGGGGGGGGAATGGAACAGGTAAAACCACTCAAACACCTCACCTTGACAACTCTACTAGAGTGTTATATGTCATTTCTGACTTGCCAGCACATACTAACAAAGTAAACAGTAAGAAAGCACTGGAAGAAAATCAGAGATAGGGAAAATGGTTAATCCTTCCCTTGCTTGTCAGTTGTCCACTGCTGGGCCCCAGCTCACAGTTTGTTACAGAAGCTGCCCATCTCTCTGCTTGCTTCTCACCTTAGGTATCAGTGTTTCTAGCACACACACGTGCGAACAAGTGTGCACACACATACGCCCCTGTGGTTATATAAAATTATTTTAACTTTAATTATTTGCTTATTTGCGTATGTTGCTTTATATATGGTTGATATATAACTTCCAGAAATGGTTACTCTTCTTTAGGTTTTTTACCATTCACAGTGTTTTAGCTTTTGCTAATCTCATGCCTGATGGATCCAGCGAAAAATGTTAAGGGTGTCTAGGGATTTCCATTTCTTCCCTATCATACAATTTGAATGCCACCAATAATCTTATTATAACCTAAGAAGCTCTATCTTTTCTGGGACAAGAAACAATCCATCCCCCGCAATTCAATAGAATTTAGTGAGAGTGGAAAGCCTGGACCATTTCTACAAAACATTTGCTGGGCATCATATCACTGTTTACTTTTTAAACAGTTCTTTAATTTTAAGAAAATCTATCAATCTACATCATCAGAATTTAAGAGGCAGCATTTCCCAACCTTTGGTGTTTGGACTTCAATTCCCAGAAGCCTAAGTCAATTCCCCGAAGTACTGATCAGCCAATGTACTGATGTAGGCTTCTGGAAATTGAAGTCCCCCTGTGGGGTGTGGGCCTCACATGGGAATCGCTGGGCTAGCCACTAGACAAAGGGCTCTTAATCACACTGAAATTATTAAATTACATTGTTAAAATGTAATTTACCAAAATATATGAAGTAAATATTGTTAGATCAAGCCACCACATCTGTTTTTACTAGTCACCCATTGTTGCATAGCGTTGTAAATCCATGTTCTCTGCCAGATTAATCACTCTCATCAGATGTAAATTTCAAGCACTGGAAATTATTTGTCCATCTTATTGTATGCAGATGCAGGTGCCTATGTTTGTGTACTTTGGTCTGTTTGAATATATTATTCCTATAAGCCTATATTCCATCTCATTGTTTCAAAGCTGCCTGAGAAAGAAGATCTCTGTTCACATTTGATGGATGGGGACTTCTCACAACCTCTGGGTCTTTGGTTGGAGGGGGAAAATACCTGATGAGGAAGGGAAAGAAATTGAAACAGAGTCAAAGGGACACAGGAACTGAGCTGAACCAACAGCCTCCTCTGAGAAGTGGGAGGTTTTTCTTCTACTGGTGCTGGTTCCTAGAGTTAGCAATATTGCTATAACACTTATATAGCGCCCCATAGCACATAGTCACTCTCTGGGCATTTCAGAAGGTAATTATAATTCCCTTCCCCCCCCCCACATGCTGGGTCCACATTTTACTGACCTCAGAAGAATGGAAGGTTGAGTCAACCTTGTGCTCATCAGGATCGAACTCACAATGTCAAGAGTTCTGGCTGCAGTACAGCAGCTTAACCACAGCGCCACCCAGGGGTTTTAGAGTTCGATTCCAGACATGTCCACCAATGTCTTGCAATTGTTTTTTTTTTTTACTTTGAGTGAGACTTGTTCATAAATACTTAACAATAAGAGCCAGATGGAAAGACGCCTCCATCCCAGTGGCTGTGGCTTGAGAACTACTTATAGAAGAAGGAAGTGGGGAGAATGAGAAAAATCGCCCCTATGAGTGGAGGTTTGAAAGCACCTTACACTGCCTCTGGGACTGCAGTGCTTAGTGGTTAAAACACTGAACTTGACAACTGGAAAGTTGGCAGTTCGAGACCAGAGCACTGCCCGAAGGAGTTAGGTTCCATCTCTGTTCCAGCTCCTGCCAACCTAGCAGTTCAAAAGCAAGAAATTGCAAGTAGATAAATGGATATCACTTTGGTGGGAAGGTAAACAGCATTTCACGCCTGTCGCTCCTTTCATGTTCCAGTGCAGCTCTTGGATATCGAAACCCGGCCTTAGAGTCTCCAAGCTCAACGACTTAACCACTAAGCCACCCAGGGAGCTGCTCTTCATCCAGAGAGAAAAAAATCTATCCGTATGCTAAGTTCTGAAACGTTGTTGCCGAGTATTGCAGGACGGAATGAGCTCTCGTCTTTGTCCCAGCTCCTGCCAACCTAGCAGTTCGAAAGCAAGAAATTGCAAGTAGATAGATAAGGATGACTTCGGTGGGTAGGTAAATAGTGTTCCGTGTGCTCCGGTGTCTAGTCATGCCTGCCACATGATCACAGAAATGTCTGCAGAAGCAGACAGTGCTTCAACTTTGAAACAGAGATGAGCACTGAACCCTAGAGTCAGATACGGCTGGCTTTCAAGCAAGGGAAACCTTTAGAGCCCAGGACTGGGAAAGATCTAAATATCCTTCAATAAGTCCTAAGGATTATAAATTTAAAAGCAAACATTTAAATCATCCAGGAAAGTTGCCATTAACAAAAGCCAAATCCAGCTTCCTCCCTATTCCTCCCTCCAGAATAGAGAACTGTACCACCCTACTTCATTGTTTAAACACAGTTGGGCTGGCATTACTCTGTTTGTGGGTACATCATGGATAATAATGTAGACCACTGCCATTGCAGAACTGCTATATAGCAGTGGTGGCAAACCTATGGCACGTGTGCCAGAGGTGACACTCGGAGCCCTCTCTGTGGGCACCCATATGTTTGCCCCAGCACAGAGTTTGCCCTGCCCCTTTGCCCAGCAGCCCAATGGGAGTGCTTCCTCCCTACCCCAACACAGTGTTTGCCCTGCCCCTCTGCCCAGCAACCCAATGGGAGAATTTCCTCCCTCCCCTGTTGCTGTGTTACACTTTGTAATAAATAAGTTGGTGTTACAGTTTGGGTACTGGGGTCTCTAAAAGATTCACCATCACTGCTATATAGCATTAAAACAAACTATCCAAGAACATAAGAAAAAAAAATTACCAGTGTAGTGTTGCTAGGAGAAGTGACATTCTGACTGTGGGAGTATTTATTATTATTAGTTGTTAATTGCTGAGCAAAGATGGCTCATGCAGCAGGAATAGCATTATTTTGCTGATTAATTGTTGAAAGATGATCCTTTGGTATCACAGCATTAGCAACACATGGTTATACTTCCTGCATGGAAGAATGACAGAAAATAATAGATCAGGCCATTGCACAATTAATGTAATGAGAGTAATTAATTTGAAAATAATACCCAAGGGTTAAGGGTTTTTTAAAAAGAGAGAGGAAAGAAATAAAAGCAAAAGCAGAGCTTTAGTGCCCCACAGGAATTAGCATTATTCTGGCTTTGATTGTTGCATTCATGTGATAATATTCACTGAAGCAGATCTCTCCTGGCAGAAGCTCCCCCCACCCCCTTCTTCCCTCTTTAACAATAGCTAAGGATGCAGCCATTGAAAAGGCAACATTTGTTCACAAGGCAGGTTGGAGCTGACCCCAATGATCAGTTTGGCTTTCCCCGCAGTCACAGAAAAAGAGGTGCAAGTTACCACCTTCTCTATGGAGGGCTATTCTTAGAGCAGCTGGCTCCTTGAAACAATGGATCCGCGTGATGCCATACAAACAGCTGCATGCAGCATGGCCCAGATTTGAGGGTTGGAAGTGGAGTGGAGAAATGGTAAATAAAGTTACTTGGAATGGACATGTTGCAAAACTTTGTGGGGAAATAAATCATCAGTCCACCCTATCAAGGTTTTTAAGCTATTTTCAATTCATGTTCAAATGAAATGTAACAAAAATCTGTAAGCACATATAAGTATACAGTATTTGTAAATACAGTATATTTATCCACCCTCCTTCACAGTACCTTCAGTGATGGGATGCAACAGGTTCACACCAGTTCGCCACAACCGGTAGTAAATTTTCCCAGTGTCCCAGAGAACAGGTAGCAGCTTTTGGGGGGAATCAGCTTTGGGGCTTACCTTTTCACTGGTTCCCTCACTGCGCATGCATGCCAAGCACTTGGTGTGCATGCACGCCTACAGTGCTTGGTGCATATGCACAGCCTCCTTGCTGTCCTCCCAAGCGGGGAGGAGGAAGAGAAACTGCTAGCCTGAAGCTCCCTATAGCCTGCTCCCCAGGGTAAGTGACTCACCTTTGGATGTGGTGTGTCTGTGCGTATTTTAATGTGTATTTAATACCTTTATCTATATTGACGTACTACCACAGCTCCTAAAAAGGCCTGGCTTGGGGTTTTTAAGCAAAGTCTTGGAGTTACGTCATCAATAAGCTACACCTGTGCTGTTCCAATTGGAGAACCCTTAAGGAGGTACAGTAATACCCCGTATAACGCGAGTACCGTATATCGTTAAAACCGCATAACGTTACAAGATTTTCGGAAACATCTTGTATCGAGTAACGCGATTTTAACGTTATACGATACAGTCGTTCTTAGCAGCAGGGTGGGTGGAAAGCTGAACGGGGTTCTCCGTTCAGCTTCCCAGCCACCCTGCAGCTACGGAGTCAGGGGTGGGGAGGCTGGAAAGCTGACGGGGGGCTCCTACATCGGCTTACCCAGCCACCCCACAGCTGCGGAGGCATGAGCGGGTGGCTAGGGAAGCCGACAGGGAGTCCCCGTCAGCTTCCCCAGCCACCCTGCAGCTGTAGATCGGGTCCTCTGATCTCTCTGGAGGTGTTTCTGGGCTTCCCCGACGTCCTGAGCCAGTGCAGGAAGCCAGAACATCGGGATTCGAACTCTGACATTCTGGCTTGCTGCACTGGCTCAGGACGTCGGGGAAGCCCAGAAACACCTTGGATCAGGTCTGCCCACCTCCCTGGACCCGGCGGGGGGGGGGGGGGGTCAGAAACCCCAAAATTGGTAAAAAAAACGGACGTTTTTTTTTACCAATTTTGGGGGCTCTGACCCCCCCCGCCGGGTCCAGGGAGGTGGGGAAACCCGCTCCAAGCTGTTTCCAAAGTTCTCCCACCTCCCTGGAGGCAGCAGCAAGCCAAAATGTCAGGATTCAAATCCCGATGTTCTCGCTTCCTGCAGCCTCCAGGGAAACAGGGCTTTTTTTAACATTGTGTGTTCAATGTATCGCACAACGTTAAAAACCGAATAACGACGGGACTTGTGGAACCAAGTCATAACGTTATTCGGGGTACTAGTGTACAGCTGTTTTACATTTACATTAAGGCATATTATCCTAGAGAACCAGTACAATGACCATATCCATCTTGCAACATGGTGCTGCCCAGGCACTTATACTAACAGGTAAGTAACGGGTTTGTGTTTGGGGTGGGTGGGTTGATTAATGTTTGAGGTGGATGGGTGGGTGTTTGGGTGGGTGGGTATATTTTAATGTAATTTTTATTTAATTTATTTATTTATTTATGGGTTTGTGTTGTGGGTGGGTTGAGGGGTGTGTATGTGTGTGTGCGCGTGCGTGCGTGCTTATTTTTATTTTATTTTAATTATTATTTTTCTTTGGCCCCACCCACGACATCATGACATCATGATATTAGCTCTGCCCACACTGTGATGACATCACGGTGGGATAGTAAAATTTTTGACATCCCACCCCTGGGTACCTTGCATTCTTTCCATTCTGCAATTTGTTCCCTTGCTCCTCTAAGTCCTACTGCTCCCTTTCTCCTTTGCTGCAAACTTTTTTGTTCATAAAACTTCATAAAAGATGATATACCCTGTTGTAACAATAGCAGCAGCAGCAGCAGATATTAGTAATTTGTATTCTTCTCAGCTCATGCTCCTGTATTCATGCAATGTAAAGTCGGATATTTTCTCCTATTTTTCCCTCCTGTGACCAAAAGGATTTTTTCCCAATCCCTAAAAGAGGCTGTATATTTCCATGTAGTTGCACAATTTTCTTGAGTTACTTAACTCCCACGTATTTTCAGCCCCTTCGAATAAGAAAGCTGCTTTCCATCTTAAAAAGGAAATTCCCTAGGATACAGCTCTTAATGCAGAGAAGATCCTCTTGTTGAAGAAGACAACAGAGGAATGGCAAAAAATGGACAACACCCTGCCGTATGCCTGGCCTGATGTTCCCAGGAGGCAGAACCCAAGTTTGCACAATGAACCACGTAAACATTAGTTACATTTTCTATTTGTGGATCCATTATGCTAAGCTTCATGGGTGCTGGTAGTAATCTGGAAACACTGTAAATCCAGGGAAATGACTACATCATCGCAGAGCTGGCCAAAAGCCCATGATTATAATTTGAATGCCAATGCCAAGATCTGTCCTGTTTTTTCCATTACATAAAGGGATCAACAAAAGGATGTTTCAATATCCCACCGATGCATGGAAGAGAGAAAGAGATTAAAGTGTCCAGAGTGGCACTCTAAGGCAGGAGTTCCCAACCTTTATATGTCATGGGCCTGACCACACACACACACCCCAGTCAGTTGAGCAGGCCTAACCATGCCTCCCAGAAGCGGGTGCATTTATGGCTGTCGTCACAACAGCCATGGCACATTTACACATGTGTGGGCACGTTTTACATTTTACATAGACATGTCCGCTTTTACTTCCGAGTGCGACAGCGGCAGGCCAGTTGGAATGGTGCTGGGGGCTGGGGCCGGCCCACGGGTCGTAGATTGTGAAACCCTACTCTAAGGGCTTCATGATGCTATGTCCTAAATAATAATTAATTTTCCATAACCATTTGGTTATACCTACATATGTAAATGGAATATTTGCCTTATTGATAGCTATATAAGTAAAACATAAGTTAGGAGCTCTGCTGGCTTCAGTATCAAAATGCTTCTACTACCAGTTTTGGCAGAAAGCTGTGCTATAAATGTACAGTAATTTTTTAAAAAAATAAGCAATCAGTGCAACATATCTGTCAGGCTGGAGACACTACCACCCCTCAGCCGATTTCCACAAAGAGGCAGAGTAAGGTCACTCTTGCTCAAAAGCCAGTCATACCTGACTCTAGGGTTCGGTGCTCATCTTCATTTATAGCCAAAGAGCCAGCGCTGTCTGCATCTGCAGATGTTTCTGTGGTCATGTGGCAGGCATGACTAGCACACAGAACACTGTTACCTTCCCACCGAAGTGGTACCTATTTATTGTCTACTTGCAATGTCTTGCTTTCAGACTGCTAGGTTTGCAGGAGCTGGGACAAAGATGGGAGCTCATTCCTTCCTGCAGTATTCGGGTATTGAACTGCTGACCTAAGTAGACATGTCTACAATTGAGCAGTACTTTGCATGCTCAGTGGGAAAAATGTCCACACTGATATTTATTACACTTTACCCATTTTGTTTTAGCTTCAATAATAATCTTTTCCCCAAATATGCTTGTTCTGTCATTCTAAACAACTGTATATATATTTGTAAATATAGAAACTACAGATTTGTATGAGATATGGTTGTGTGTGCATGATTACCATGCATGTACATAGACTAAGTGCTGGGATGATTGGCAGATGAGTGAAATAAGGCTGAGTTGCAGAGCTGAATGTTGTTTGGTTAATGATATGGGAAGAGGCCACAATGGGGCCCTTTAGAGTAGGGGGTCAGAGAGAAAGTTGGTTAGTGTCTGACTGGAGTGAATGAAAAGAAAAAGGTTCAGGAAATTGTGTGTTGTGCAGATTTAAAGATTGGACTTCTCAGAAAACAAAATAAACAAAATAAAATAAAATAAAAAACACAGTAGCACTTTAAAGACTAACTGCTATATTTTTATTGTTAGCTTTCGTGGATCAAGTCCACTTCATCAGACAAAGAATGAAACTTACAGGCATGTTCTTTATACTGGTATACCAAATTCAGGGGCTCAACAGGAGAAGGGTTGTGGTCAAGCAAGATGACAGACAAGCACAAGAATGCAATTTCACCCAGCCATTAGCAACAATAGATTATTCAGATAAACTCTAAATGACTCCCTTTCAATTTCAAGGTTGCTGAGTAAGCCCACTATGGTATCTGATCAACTTGTGACCTGCATGGGGGTGGGGGTGGGGACAAACACCTGTACCTGGTTTCTTTCTGTTTTACTAAAGAGAATAGGCAGGAAAGTTGTAATATAAAATCATATAGCAATCTCTGTATCAAATTTGATAATGTCCCAGAAACCCTTCACTAATATTTAGCCCCCTGTGATGGGTATCTAACAGATGGATGTACTGTATTTGATTTCTGCTGTCTCCCTTTCAATCCTAGTTTTGTAATTTCTCTGTTCCAGAATTGCAACTTTCAGGTCTTGGATAGAGTGTCCAAGTAGATTGAAGTGGTTAGAGACAGGTTTCTCCGTGTTGCCATTCCACATATCTGATTTGTGTCCATTAATCCTTTTGCGTAAAGATTGTTCTGTTTGTCCTACATAAAGCACGGATGGACATTTCTGGCAAGAGATGGCATAAATCATATTGGCAGAAGCACAAGTAAAACTGCCTTTAATGTTGTGTGTGGTGCCATTGGGTCCAGTAATACTGTTTCCAGAGCGAATGTGGGGGCATAGCTGACATCTGGATTTGCAGCAGGGTCTAGTTCCCATATCTGCTCCACTTCTGTGTAGTCTGTTGTGTGGCAATAGTTGTTTGAGATTGGGGGGTTGTCTATAAGTGAGTAGGGGTCTGTCACCAAGGGCTTTGGAAAGTGAAGCACTCTTGTCTAAGATGGGTTGGAGATCCCTCATTATGCGTGTGATTTTGTTTTGTTTTGTTTTCTGAGATGCCTGAACCACAGACTAACACAGCTACTATTCCAAAAAAAGATTGGACAGTAGATTATAGGGAAGTTTATAAGAGATTATCATTGTTCTTCCACTTCAGAGTTGACCACCGGATTATTTACTATTCCCTTCCTTCTTTACAACTGTACTGTAATTTTCTAAAAATTCATTTGTGTGTGTGTGTGGAAAAAAAAGCTCTCATGTATTTTTAATTTATAAGATATTTAAACCAGGTCTCCCCTTAAGGCAGGGGCTCCTCCCTACAACAGGACCTCCACCTTGTCAGGATTCAGTTTCCATCTATTTATTCTTATCCATTCCAGAATTGAGGTCAGGCAATCCTCCAGGCACCTGACTGCACCCGCTGCAGAAGATATGAAGGAGATAGAGTTGCATGTCATCTGCACACTGATGGCACTGAACTCCAGATCTTTTGGATGACCCTGTTCACAGCAGCAGTTAGCTGGTTAATGTTTTTAGTGATAAATTTCTCAGTCCTCATTGCATCCTCAACTGTACATGGTTATTTTCTACAATCTTGCCTTTTCCAATTCTCATTTGAACAAGGCTTTGTTTACTTGCTTGTTTATTTGAGTCACAACCACCTTTCTCCCTTCAAATGGGACTTAAGGTAAATAACAGAAAGATAAACAAATATAGGCCTAAAACATATTAATCAAAACAAACAATTTTGGAAATACTGTACAGTAATTAAAAGCTAATCAAAGGATAGTACAAAGAACATTAAAACTATTTTTGGTAGGAAACCTACAACAAACAGGGAACCAGTGTAGCTTTCAAGGTAGGGAGTGTCACAATCACAGACCATCAATTCTCTACCTCAGCCCCAAATTTTGTAGAGGTCATCCAATTTCTCCCCTATATCAGCATTTCTTGTCAAGAAACCCAACAGTCTGGCCCTCCAATGCCTATCCTTCCTGTCTGCATTCCTTCACCCTAAATTTGGAGGGGTCCTTGGAAGATATGCAGCCAGGTAAGGGCAAAATAGATGGGGAAGAAGTAGAAGCAGAAGCAATGACAGATTTTACTTTCTTAGGATCAAAGCTCATTGCAGATGGTGATTGCAGCCATGAAATAAAAAGGCGACTGATTCTTGGGAGGCAAGCGATGAGAAACCTGGGGAACATAGTGAAAAATAGAGACATCACATTGAAATCAAAAATTCGCATAGTCAAAGTAACGGTATTCCCTGTGGCAATGTATGGTTGTGAGAGCTAGACCATTAGGAAAGCTGAGCGCAGAAGAATAGACGCCTTTGAGATGTGGTGTTGGAGGAGAGTTTTGAGAGTCCCCTGGACAGCAAGGAGAACAAATAGGTCAATCTTAGAAGAAATCATCCCTGACTGTTCCTTAGAAGGTCAAATAATAAAGATGAAGCTAAAGTACTTTGGACATCAAATGAGAAGAGAGGATTCACTTGAGAAAGCCTTGATGCTTGGAAGGGTCGAGGGCAAAAGAAGAAGGGGGCGGCCCAAGATGAGATGGCTAGATGGTATTGTGGATACAATGGGCACAGAGCTGAGCGAGTTGAGGGGGATGGTGGAGAACAGGAGTGCCTGGCGGACAGTGGTCCATGGGGTCGCAGAGGGTCGGAATCGACTGTGCGACTGAACAACAACAAAAGGGCATTTACCAGGTAAGAAAGGTTTTATTTCTGTAAAATTATGCTGCCACTTCCTGTACCTTATCAAAGCCAAAAATGTTAATAACCAATAACTGTCTTGGTAGTTTGTAGCCTGAATGGTCAAGGACTAGATTTAGTGCAAAATGTCCTATAATCAAATATAAACACCAGAATGGATTTTATAAGTTTAATTAAAAGAAAGCAAAAATTAAAAAAACAGATAAAGCCTTGATAAAAGGTAGCAAATTCCAACAAAAAGACATACAAATTGGAAATACACAGCAAGCACACAACTAAAATAACAAAATCTATCTTCTAACATCTACACTTGTGCTCAATAAGCTCCTTAGATCTTAGGAAATTAGAAAGATTTCCCCATCCTATTTTCCCCCAGGACAGCATAACCACTTTCATGCTCTCTGTCCAGAGATATGGATGAGAAGACATCTTTCTTCCCTGGAAATCCTCTTTGCTCGGTAAAGGTTTCCCTTGCTCGAAAGCCAGTTGTATCTGACTGTTGGGTTCAGTGCTTATCTCCGTTTCATGGCAATTCCTCTCAGGGGCTTCCAACTTCCCTTAAGGACTGCCTAATGTTCCTTTTCCAGAAAGGCAAAGGTTGAAAGAATCCTCAAGTCCCCCCAAACCCTACTAGCTAGGCCCATAATCCCTGGTTTGCTTTCCATTGTTATTCCCAATACTTCCTAGTTTTTCCAGTTTACAGGGAACAGACATTTATCTCTCTGCTGGATGTCGCATGTGTCAGACATTTCACATCACTTTGCCCCTCACATTTCTTCTACGCATTTGCAGAGGTTATTGGGTAAGACATTCTACATTACTTTGTCTTTCACATTTCCTCTGAGAATACACAAAGTGCATTTTGGCCCGACCAACATGTTAACCATTTCCTGACTCCCTCATTTTTTAACAAAACAAATCATTCTCCAGGCTTGCCCATATAGTCACTGTTTTGACTGGTGGTTATTAAATAAACATGTAATGGAAATTAGCCCTGAGGCAATCCTATTTGGGACTGATGTGGGATCAGTTTTAGCCATTTGGAACTAACACAGAACTGGCATAGTGTATGGTCTAATTTATGTTTCACATATTATTAGTGTGCATGTTCTTCTGATCCGAGCTTTCTCTTCCTTGCATGCAAAGAAAACACCCTGCATTACTTCAACACTGATGCACACCTGTAGTACAAGTGAGTTTATTTGGCTCTCCTGGCTCACTATATCTGAGTAAATTTTAGGGTGTACTTGATAATCCCCTTAGTCTGATTCCTCAGTCACACTCTTCTGTAACAGAAATAGAGCATCTGCCAAGTAACTAGCTACCTGGAAGAAGAAAAACTTTACCCTTTTCTTTCATCATACTGAAGAACCTCCTCACATTCCTGAAAGCACCATAGGGAGAGCTTTGGTATGGACTCAACATCCGTTGTTTGCACAGAGCATAATACAGTAGATTCTGTTTGTCGTTAATTGTTCTAAGCTTCGGATTGGTTATTTATTTGACCTCAAATTGCATGAAAGTAAATGACATTTTTTCTTTGTAAAGCATGGAAGGCCTTATTCTCTGAGTTCATTTGCTATGCGTGTGCAGAAGTGTTTCATCTGCACATGCATAACTCTGGGGGAGGATCTAAGGCTGGACAGCCACTGGTGGAACAATGGAAGCCAATAGACATGGGAACGGGGGGGGGGGTCTCTTTGCTATGGCATCTCCCCATGCAACTCTGAGAGGCCATTTATTTGAATTCTTTGGAACATTTTTTTAAAAATAATTTGATTCATAAAATACAAAATATAAAAATTTATTTATTTATTTATTTATTTATTGTTCACATTTATTATCCCGCCCCAATCGGGTATACCCGACTCTGGGCGGCTTACAAGACAAAACACAATCACAAACCCAACCCCATCCAATAAATACTAATAATTAAAATTTTAAAACTGTAAAAAGGATCATAAAAACAAGAAGTAAAAATCGGGAACAAACAACCCCGCGGAATAAAACCCACAGCAAGGGAAGCTATCCCTTAAATCAACCACCCTGTGTGGGATCCCACATACCTTGGTCCCCACACTTGTCCCGCCAGCCAGGTTTTTAAGCCCTTCCGGAAGGGCAGGAGCTCTGTTTGTAGGCGCAGTTCAGTTGGGAGGAGGTTCCACAGGGCCGGGGCGAACACAGAGAAGGCCCTCTTCCTAGTGCTAGAGAGATGAGCCTCCCTAGCCGATGGAATAACAAGAGAGCCCCTCCGATCCGCCCTGGTGGGATGGACAGACGTTCTTAGGGTGACGCGGTCTCTGAGGTATCCTGGCCCACTACCATATAGGGCTTTAAAGGTAATGACCAGCACCTTGAATTGCACCCGGAGACATACTGGGTAACCAGTGCAGCTCCCGGAGCAGTGGTGAGGCATGAGCATAATGCCCGCATCCCATCACTATCCGGGCCGCCGCATTTTGGACCAGCTGCAGTCTCCGAATGGTCACCAAGGGCAGCCCTATGTAGAGCGCATTACAGTAATCAAGTCTGGAGGTGACCAAAGCGTGTGTGACCATGAGCAAGGCGTCCCGGTCTAGGAGCGGGCGTAACTGGCGTATTACACGAAGTTGTGCAAAAGCCCTCCTGGCCACGACTGCCACCTGTTCTTCGAACAGTAGTCGTGAGTCCAGGAGGACCCCCAGGTTACGCACCGGGTCTGTTTGGGGCAAAACTGCCCCATCCAGAACCAAAGCTGGTAACTCCCGAGATAACACAGGGCCCCTTACCCACAGCCACTCAGTCTTGCCGGGATTCAGCTGTAGCCCGTTGTCCCCCATCCAGACCTTAACAGCCTTCAGACACCTGGAAAGGACTTCCACTGCACCGCTTGGGTCCCCACGGGTGGAGATGTACAACTGGGTATCATCTGCATATTGATGATACCTTACCCCGTGGGAACGGATGATCTCACCCAGCGGCTTCATATAGATGTTAAATAGGAGAGGAGAAAGTACCGAGCCCTGAGGCACCCCATAGTGCAGGGGCCTAGGGCTTGACTTCTCCTTCTCCAGGCACACCGACTGGGTCCTGCCCCTCAGGAATGAGGAAAACCAGGACAACACTGTGCCCTGGATCCCCAGACCCTGGAGCCTACCCAGAAGGATGCCATGATCGACCGTATCAAAAGCCGCTGAGAGGTCGAGAAGAGCGAGGACAGACGGCTCCCCTCCATCCACCAATGCGACTAGTGCAGTTTCAGTACCATATCCGGGCCTGAATCCTGACTGAAACGGGTCCAGATAATCCGCTTCATCCAGGACTTCCTGTAACTGCTGCGCCACAGCCTTTTCCAGAACCTTACCTAAAAAAAGGTAGGTTGGACACTGGACGGTAGTTGGAAATTACCGTGGGGTTGAGGGACGGTTTTTTTAAGAGGGGAAGCACTAAAGCGTGTTTAAAATGTGCAGGAAAATGCCCCTCTTTCAATGAAGTGTTAATGATCGCCTCGACCCAGCCACCTGTCACAGACCTGGAAGCTTTTATTAACCAGGCAGGGCATGGGTCCAGTGCACAGGTCGTGGCGCGAACAGATACAAGAAGCCTGTCCACTTCCTCAGGGCCAACAGGATCAAACCGATCCCAGGTAACATGGCTAGACTGCGCTATGGTCAACCCCAGCTCCGAACGTTCCACGCCGGGATTCAGCTTCGAGCGGATCTGAGCGATTTTCTCCGCCAGATAATCAGCAAAATCCTCAGCCGATCCCTGCCACCCAGGGCCCGGACCCCCTCTACCGAGGAGGGACCTGGTCACCCGGAACAAGGCCGCTGGGCGATTATCTGCGGAGGCAATAAGGGTGGTGAAGTATTGGCGCTTCGCCACCCTTATCGCCACTAGGTAGTCCTTAATAGCAGCTCTAACCAGTGTTCGGTCAAACTCGCTCCGAGTCTTCACCCAGCGGCGCTCTCGGCGTCTCTTGGCCCGTTTAAGCTCCCTTAGTTCCTCTGAAAACCAAGGACTCGGAGAGGCCGTAGTGGCGCGATTGCATCCAAGGCTGCCGTCGCTTTCTTGTCCCAAGCGTCGACAAGGGCCTCGGATGAAACGCTTTGCAGGTCAAGAGGACAATCCCCCAGTTCCCTCTGGAATCCTTCTGGATCCATTAGTCGCCGGGGGCGGGCCCATTTAATCGGCCCTGCCTCCCTGCGATGGAGTCCAGCCCCTAGGAAGTCCAGAGTCACCAGATAGTGATCCGACCATGAACACAACATAACACTATAACAACACAATAACCAACTGCCAGGGGAAGAAGCCAGGGCAGGATGAGGACCTTGCCGCCCCTCTCCCTGTGCCTAGACCAACTGCTAGGGGAGAAAAGCCAGGGCAGGATGAGGACCTTGCCACTCCTCTCCCTGTGCCTATACCAACTGCCAGGGGAAGAAGAAGCCAGGGCAGGTTGAGGACTTTACCGCCCCTCCCCCTGTGCCTATACCAACTGCCAGGGGAGGAAGAAGGCAGGGCAGGATGAGGACCTTGCCACCCCTCCCACTGTGCCTATACCAACTCCCAGGGGAGGAAGAAGCCGGGGCAGGATGAGGACCTTGCCGCCCCTACCCCTGTGCCCACCCCAACATATTGTAATGTAATGTAAAGTATTGTCTGTAAGCCGCCCTGAGTCGCCACGGCGAGTGGGCGGCAATATAAATTTGAACTAATAAATAATAATAATAAATAAATAATACAGTAATAATAACATGACTCATATCAAAAAGAAAAAATAATTGCACACTCTTCACCTTGAGACTAATGAATATTTTTATCTAATGCAGGTAATTTTTTCTTTCTCCATCATTCCTATTTCAAAAAATCAGCAAATTCCTGTCTAGGTTTTTCCCCTTGACCATCCCATAATCAATAAATGTTCCTCAAATGACTTTAGATTCATCATTTGTTTTTAAATTCTAGACCACATGTTGATTTATCATTCAAGGCCATGTCCTATAGTTCTCTATACTAAGCCTCTATCCTAAAGCCCATATTTGCCTTCCACTTTTTAGCCATTAGTAATCGGGGGGGGGGGGGCTCAATGGTTAAGAAGCTCGCTGGAAGGCTGGCAAGTCGGCAGTTCGAGACCCAGGTACTGCTGGATGGATTGAGGGCCAATCTCTGTCCCAGCTTTTGGGGACATGAAAGGAGCCTTAGTTGGGCATTACCTGAGTGGAGTTTCTCCCGCAAAAGTCCTTTCAACAAAGAATAATTTGTGACACAAAATTATTATAATAATTATTATAGTAATCTTGCAGATGTAACCATCATAACTATTAAATTCTTTTTATGTTTATCTGTTGTTACATTATCACAGTCCATTAACAAACTTATTTTGGGATATATCTTAATCTTTAAATTTAATTAATTTCCTTAAAGACAAATATTTTATTAACCTCTTCGCATTTCCACCACATGTGGAAATATGTCCCAATATATTCACAATATTTCAAAATATGTCCCTTGCGCCTCCAACATTTATCATCCTGTCTCTGGAACTTATTCCATTCAACTCCAAAGACTACAGTGGAGAATTCTGTGGAAAAGGAAAGGAATTCTGGGCAACTAGCAACTAACATAATACCAGTCTCCGTTCTGGCAGGTAAGGAAGCCAGATTTGTTGAATGCTTCCACCAGGATTGCCAGGATTCCAGATGCCAGCTACTATAGGAAATACTGCGTCTCTCCAGGCCTCTGGGCAGAAAGACAAATCTCCACATGGGTAAATTCCACGACACAAAATGCTGGTTTTTGTGTGTGGCCTTAAAGCACTAGTCAACCATTTCCACCGCTTTCCAGCTGGTCCCAGGGCTCATTGGCTCAACATAAGGTACATGTATGAGTGTTGCTCCACATGGCACCCGGGGTCCAAGTTAGGGCTCTTTCAAATACCATGTGATCTAAAATAGGCCACTTTTTGTCTCCCCCTTCTTCCCCCTCTGTGACTTTCCATGACCTTTGACCAACAACCCCCCCCCCATCAAGTGGTTTGAAGATAGATCTATATGGCCAGCTGGATGCGAAAAGCAAATGGTAATTTTGGAGTCATGTGACTTCGGGATGACCCCCCTCCCCCCCACGACTTTCCGTGACTTTTGGTTGGACCCCCCCCCCCTTAAAATTGTCACATGGTATTTGTACAACCCCTTAATGCTCCCAATTCTCCCTGCTCACTTTCTCTTGTTCTTAGGTTTTTGGCATAGCAAGGTTTTGGGCCCATCATTCTATTTGGAGCAAAGCTACGATCGGAGCACCAACCTTTTGACTCATAAACCTTCTTGGTGCCTAAAACTGAGAAACCAGCCCCTGCCCTATTACTATACAACGTTTTCACCAGAATGCTATTTGGAGTAAGTAGCAAGGTTTCTCTTGGTTGTGTGGAGGGTGCAAATGCATCCCATCATCAAAAGCAGGAAGGGTGGTCTTAGGTTGCAGTTTCGACTCTGCTTCAGACCACAAAGTGCTTGGACAAAAACTAGAAGTAATAGATCAGAGCAGCAACTGAGTCAGGTTAGGGCAGGGGTGCCCAAACTATAGCCTGTGGGGCCAGATCCAGCCCTGACACCAATTCATCTGGCCCGTGGTGCCCTTGCTGCTCCTGGAAGCGGAAGTAAAACGCACCCATAACGTGTGTGTTTTATTTCCGCTTCAAGGAGCAGCAAGGGCAGCGTGGGCTGGATGAATAGGTGTTGGGGGCTGAATCCGGGCTGTAGTTTGGGCACCCCTGGTTTAAACAGACAAAGTGGCAGCCTAAAAATCTATCTTATCCTGTTGCAAAACAGATTACAAGGCAGATTTTACTTCCACTTCTGGTGGGAGGAACCACATGACCAGCCCACTGAACCACGTGACCAGCCCGCAGCCCGAAAAGTTTGGGTACTCCTGGGTTAGGGTCATGCACATCTGCCCCCTTGCTTCAAAAGGAAAAAGAGCACTCTCTATACCCAGTTGTGGAAGCATAAGACTTTGGGAACTCTCAGGTCATACAAATTAGATTTGACACACAAGGCCTCTGAAAGTATGACTGCCACTAAGCCCCAGGAGTGCAATTGCATAATGAACTAATCCTTGGAATATTTTAAGAGGATTTTTATTGTGGTAGTGTTTATTATCCACATTCTAAGCTGCTCTTCTTAACATCTCAGCCCCTGTTTGAAGGGAGAGGAAGAGGAAGGAGACCGCACCAACACACTCTTTGAACTAATCACATCTAACAAAGTAGAAGAAGGGTGCTGGTGTTACTGTAACTGAGCTGAAGATCAGTTTCAGCTGTTGTTTTGTTCTTTCACATTGCCTTTTCAACACCAGTTCTTAGCACCCATTAAAGCAAAGACAAGTAGCTTTACCAATCCAGATAAGAGATGGAACTGAATTGTACTAAACTTTTGCTAACTTTTCACAAACATTTGCTGTGAATTCTGAAAACTCATGCACTCGTGCAGAGTTAAAACCAGGTGTACATGAACAGAGATACATAAAGCGGTTTATTTGATCCTATGTTCATTTGTCTTGATGGCATTGGCCTAACATAATTCATATCACTGAGGATGTCTGCAGTGGTGGGATGTCAAAATTTTTACTACCCCACAGTGTTGGCGGAGCCAATGTCATGATGTTATGACATCATGGGCGGAGATGACATCATGATGTTGTGGGAGGGGCAAAGAAAAAATAAAAATAAAAAATAATAAAATAAAAATAAGTGCGTGTGCACGCGCGTGCGTACACACACACACACCTCAACCCACCCACTCACCCACAACACAAACCTGTAAATAAAATAAATAAATAAATAAATAATGCATTAAAATACACACACACACCCAAACACCCCACCTCCCCAAACACAAATCAACCAGAGCTTTTAAACCAGAGCTTAAAGCTTATTCTTGCTAATCTTTGTCACACTAGGTCAGGTAGAAGGAACTACAGAATGAACTCACCACAAGATGGCTTCATTTTGGCACTTTTCAACTTTCAACAGTTAAAGAAGTTAGGTACTAAGTCTTTGCCTAACCAGTTCTCTAGGATAATATGCTTTAATGTAAATGTAAAACAGCTGTACCTCCTTAAGGGTTCTCCAATTGGAACAACAATTGGAACAACACAGGTGTAGCTTATTGATGAGGTAACGCCAAGCCAGGCTACCAGGCCTGCCAGCTGCCAGGCCTTTTTAGGAACTGTGGTAGTACGTCAATATAGGTAAAGGTATTAAATACACATTAAAATACACACAGACACACAACATCCAAAGGTGAATCACTTACCCTGGGGAGCAGGCTATAGGGCGCTTCAGGCTAGCAGCTTCTCTTCCTCCTCCCTGCTTGGGAGGACAGCAAGGAGGCTGTGCATATGCACCAAGCACTGTAGGCATGAATGCACACCAAGTGCTTGACGTGCATGCGCAGTGGGGGAACCAGTGAAAAGGTAAGTCCCGAAGGTGGTTCCCCCCAAAAGCTGCTACCGGTTCTCCGGGACACTCAGAAAAGTTACTAACGGTTCTGGCGAACTGGTGCAAACCTGTTACATCCCATCACTGGATGTCTGTACATTTTAGTCTCAGCCTCTCATTAACATTCACTATTTCAAATTCTTCCTGTGTTCGTGTAGGCTTGTAGTGAATTTCACTGTCTGAAATCTGGTAAATGGTAAATGAAAGAGGAAATGTGAGCAATACTATCCTTGACTCTTAAAAAAAAGCAGCAAAGTTTAAGCTCCAGGGGAGAATGGGAACACTGCAGGATTCTATACAGATCACTGTACTAATCATTGTGGTTATAGGCCTGTGATGGCGAACCTTGGCACTCCAGAAGTTCTTGGACATTCAATTCCCAAAAGCCCAAGCCCCCATGAATCCACACGAATGGGTTTGCTGTGATTCATCCGGCCCGTGCCACACCGCCCTTGTTGCTCCTGGAAGCAGAAGTAAAACACACCTGCATGGGCGCGTTTTACTTCCGCTTCCAGGAATGATGAGGGTGGCATGTCATGGGCCGGATGGATCACAGCAAACCCATTCGTGGCATGGGCCAGATGAATCACAGCAAACCCATTTGTGTGGATTCACGGGGGCTTGGGCTTCTGGGAATTGAACATCTGGAGTGCCAAGGTTTGCCATCACGGTTATAGGCTGTTGCACTCAAAAACTCCCAGATGTAATGCAAAGCACAGTATGCCAAGTTCAAGGGGGAAACCCTCCCACCAGGAAAGCCATGCGCTGGTGTAAAATGATATCCTGACAACACCTCGGTAATGCAGGAATACCAGATGTGTATTGTTTTTTAACTCTTAACTTAATGAGCATGAAGTCATCCTGACTTACAGTTTAATTTGCCATGGTGGAAATGCTTTCTCCCACCTGACCTGCCAGCCGGTAGAAGATGGCAATGAAAACTTGAGCCGAAAGCCCTGTCATTAGTAGTAGGGCTTCCTCTGACAGCAGCCTTGCCCTTGATTGAGAGCCTGTGGATCCCAGCGGAATAATGTCTTTACAAGCAGAAGGAAGGAAGTGGGTAGTGTTGGATTCTTCCTACCTTACTCTCTGCAGCTCTCCCTAAATATTCATTTGTCAAGGGCTCTTGTTATTGCTGCTGCCTTTGCCATTGCTGTTGGCATTTAAAAGGAAGTATATAAAACTGGACTTTCACACTGTCGCTATTAATTTTAGAAACCTAAGTGTTCAGCCTGGGATTTAATGCTGGCTGGAAATCATCGCCAAGTGCAACAGCAGCAAGAACAACAGCCTGCTCCCTGCACAGCCAGTCCTGTGACATAAGAGCCTGCTGCAGGAGCATCTAAAAATAGGACGCGAACCTCATTCCCTTCTTGCCAACCAATCAGTACGATGGGACTGGAAGCACTGTTTGCTATCTCTTTCCTACCCAGTTGGCTTTTCTCCTCGCAACTCTCAAGCACGACCTGACCCGCTGGAAAGGTTTTTCTTCTTCCTTCCATGATAGAAAGAGATAGCTTTCTCTCTTTTTTTTATGATTAGATGTAAGGCAGGGTTGGCCAAACGATGGGCCGTGGGCCGGCCCCAGCCTGCAGCACCATTTCATGTGGCCTGCCGTTGCCCTCGCTGCTACCACAAGTGGAAGTGGTCATGTTTACGACAGCTGTAAAACATGTCCATGCATATGTAAACACGCCTATGCCTGCCGAACATGCTGCTGTAAATGCCTCTGTGGCTGTCATAAATGTGTTTACAACAGGTGCGGATGGGTTTACAGCAGCGTTTACAGTGGGAGGAACCCCATTCAGCTGTCCAAGGGGCGTGGTCAGGCCCATGGCATGAAAAGTTTGGGAACCTCTGGTGTTAAGTGCCCTCGAGAGGGGGAAAACATGGAGCAAGTTGAACATATACTCCATCATCTTAAATCTGACCCTAAATCTATGAACTAATCTTGCATCATGAATGGCCCTGGCCTATGCAGGCAACCACCACACTGCACGGAGTCAGGAAGTCCAGCCTCTTTGTTCACATGCTACAAGAGATAAAAGAGGAAGAAATGCATGTTGTATCAGGCAGTGGTGGGCTGCCGCCGGTTTGGCCAAACCGGTAGCAAAAATCTAGAGGGGATTGCCGGGGGGGGGGGTAGTAAACCCCTGGGTGACCAGTTCAGTTGCCTCTCCGGCCATTCTCCAGATTTATTTTCTGGGCAGCCCAAAATGGCTGCTCGGGAGTGCGCATGCGCCAAAACTCCATTTGACGCATGCGCACTGAAAAATAGAATGCGCATGCATCAAATGGTATTTTGATGCATGCACACTTCCAAGCAGCCATTTTCGGCTGCCCAGAAATGGTGCAGTGGCTGGCTGTTGACTGTGTTGAGGCCCTCTGTGGCCTCTTTGGAGCAGCGGTGGCGGCGACGGCCTTTCCTCGGTGCACCGCTGGGCTGGGCCAGGCCGGGCCAGGCTGCGCTGCCGGGCCGGACTAGGCTGCACCACGCCATCAGTCTGCCTTGTCCACTTTGTCCCCAGTCCACTTTGCCGCCGCGCTGTTGCTGCTGTTGCTGCCTACCTGCCTGCCTGCCTGTGTGTGTGTGTGTTTTATGTAGTGTGTTTTTATGTGTATTTAATGTCTATTTTAATTTGTATTTTTATGTTTTTTATTTCTATTTAATGTCTATTTTAATTTGTATTTTTATGTGGTTTTTATTTCTATTTTTATGTGTACTGTATTTTTATTTTATTTTACTTTGGCTCCACCCACAACATCATGATATCATGACATTGGCTCCACCCATGACGTTGGCTCTGCCCACGTCATGACATCATGATATTGGCTCTGCCCATGATGTCAGCTCCACCCACAGTGTGGCATTTTGACAGCCCACCACTGGTATCAGGCCCAAGCTCCTTGCAATGGCATTGTCAACTGAAAAATCCATGCTTCTCAGATCATAGTTTACTTTTTAGTTTTGCATTTCATTCCTTCACCACCAGACTCTTCTCTCAGCTGGTCCAGCATGAGGGAAGTGAGAACAGCTGAACGGCGTGGCCGTCAGGCCATAAAAGACGCCGCCTCGCCGCTGCCACTACTACCACCACTGGACTCTTCTCTTGGCCGGTCTGGCCTGAGGGAAGTGAGAACAGCTGAGCAGTGTGGCCAGCCGGCCATAAAAACGCCGCCGTGCCACTGCTGCTAGCACCACCACTGGACTCTTCCCTTGGACTTTTTCTCGATCACTTTATGTGGGATTTCTCATTTGAGTGCTGTGGGATTTAGCAACGTGTTTGTTTGCTTTTTGTTCTTTTTCGTAATACTTACTTTGTTATTGTGATATTGCTACTTGTTCTTGTGATATTGATACTTTTTGACTGTCACTTTGATATTGATACTTTTTGGAATTATGATGACTTGTGATGATGATATTTTGTACTGTATTATGATAATGTGGAACCTGTAATTGTAACTGTATTTTGTATCTTTGTTAACCGCCCAGAGTCATTCTGCGAGTGGGGTGGCATACAAGTATAATAATAATAATAATAATAATAATAATAATAATAATAATAATAATAATAATAATAATAATAATAATAATAATAATAACAACAACAACAACAACAACAACAACAACAATAATAATAATAAAAACAACAATAAAAACAACAATAAAAATAACAATGACGACGACGATGATGATGATGATGATAATAATAATAACAACAACAACAACAACAATAATGATAATCATAATCATCATCATCATCATCATCCCCCCAACTAGATTTAGGATTACCACCTCAAAACCAGCAGAGGTCATCTAATTCTCACTCAGTTTTTAAAAATCTTTTTATTTATTTTTATTTATGTATTTGTTCAATTTGTATAGCCGCCCCAATCGATGTGCGACTCTGACTCTGGGCAGCATACATAAAATCTTCAATGTTTAAACTGTAGAAACCTTAAAATTCCTAAAAACACTGAAAAATTACCTCCCACCCACACCCTTTTTAGAGAGGTGCTTTGGTCTCCAAGAAGAAATCTGTGGGCTGCAATCAGAGCCTGGGTTAGGGTGAAAAGTATGCCTGTGGAGTATTTCTTGACACCCCTCTACTCTTGTAAAAACCCCATCCATGGAAGAAATACTGAATTCACAGAAATGGGGCCAGTCTCCTGACAGCTGTGCATCAGAGCTTGTTGAAATATAGCATGACACATTTCCAGCTGCCATAAATTACATTACATTAACCAAGCCCCCCCCCCTCTCTCTCTCTCACACACACACACACAGGTACACCTAGTAGCAAAAGTCAATGAGTATGTTGGGACTCTGGTTGTCCAAGTTGTTTTTTGTTTGTAAACAGCCACAACAAACAATAGTACAGAGGAAGTGCCTGGAATTTAGAGAGACTGTCTGCAACTCTGCAAGTGGCAATGCCACTGAATGATTACACTGACAGCCTAGCCCTGTTTGGACACTAGGTAGGGGAGATAATGACACAAAGAGACTAAAATGTCTCACCTTGCTGGTGTATTAAATCTCTGCTACCTTCCAGAGGAGGTACCCAAGAAGGCCCCTCCAGTCCTTCCATCCCTTACCTCTCTTCTTCTTCCCCTCTGTCACCTGCAGTGGGAAGTAACTAGTCAACTATGTGGACAGACAATAAATTCATGAAGGAAAAGTTGAGACAAAACAACAACAACTGACTGCTTTCCCTTCAGGGCTAGAGTGTGTTATATGTGATATCTACAGTGGAATGTTGCACCTTGATCTATTTCAGATGACAAATGTCAGCTTTATGATGGAAAGCTATGCTTCTTAATGCATTTGCTTCGGCTCCATTACAGTTCTAATCATTGTAAAAATCGCCATAACATTTAGGCATAAAAATGCGTGTGACTTTTCAACTTTCAATATATACACACACCCTTTCAAAGGAAAAACATCACCAATGTTTCTGATCATCTATGCTCCACATTTTAAGCCCAAAGTGCTTTGTAAATTTCTTGTAGTAATGAAAGCAAGTGAACCAACACAAGCTCAGAGACCTTTATCTCTCTGCTTTTGCTTCATAAATTCTGGAGCTGAGCTTTGCCACTGAGCATTGTTTCCAGATCTAAGCCCTGGAGAGACTGAACTGAGATTATAACCTCTTGCCTGTGCATGTTCTAGGGCAGTGATGGCGAACTTTTTAGAGACCAAGTGCTCAAGGAGGAGGAGGAGGATGCATGCATGCATGCACCACGAGTGTCCACACACCCATGTGATGTCGCTGGCATGCCTCCGGCAAAGTTACATGGGTGCATGCAATGCACAATGTTCGAGGCACACTGGTGACACCATGTGTGTACCTGCCCCCTCTATGGGTGCTCCCCACACCTGGGTGCTCCCCACCCCATGAGTGTTCCCCCCCTCCCAATCAGGGCTCCCCACACACACGAGTGCTCTTCACCTTACCTTGCCCAACTGCAGCCTTCTGGCTGGGATTTCATCTTCTCCTCTCGCCTACCTTTGGCAGAAGGAGAGGGGTGGTGGGGAAGTGGCGCTGGCCAGGCTGGGTGTGGTGGGATGGGGTTTCCCCTCAATTGCCCATGTGCCAGAAGAAATGCCTCTGCATGACAATTTTGGCACACATACCATAGGTTCGCCACCAAGGTTCTTTTTTTTTTTAAATGAGCTTTTAAATTTAATATTTTATTGTTTTAAATTCTTTATTTATAAATTTTCAATAAAAAAAAATAAGAAAAGCAAACATACAATACAAAAAAGATTTCACAAGATAAGAATACTACACTTGAAATATATTGAGTATAAAAAAGAAATAATAATACATTTTTCTACTTTTGTATCACCACTCTTCAACCAAAAATTCTGATATCTCTATTATCTCTACTACACATATTTTTCATTGCTTAATTCACCTTTGTGCTATATACAATGTCCAGGAGGGTTAATCCATTTACATTTTCCAAAAATTAGTTTGTTCTGGTACAGGGTTAATTCCTTTCTTTTCAACAATCACATATTCCACAAATTTCCTCCAGATTCCCCAGAATCCATTTACTTGAACTATGCCTTTCTTGACATTTAATTCCCATGTCAATTTATCATTAAGAGCTAATTCCCACATTTCCTTATACCAATCTTGTATATTTGATGACACATTGCTTTTCCAATTTTTTGCTATACATTGTCTTGCTGCGGACAACATCACAGCCATCAACTCTTTACCATCATTCGCCACCAGGGTTCTAGGGAACTCTCCTGCTAGTACAAGGATTAATCATGGTGTTGTGTGTTGTTGTTTTAAAGGATGCCTCCAATCCTCAAATGAATTCTGGAAGTCCTCAGAATAACCCTTGACCAAATCCTTATGCAAGTTCATGATTAAAGTTGGTGGAAACCAGTCAAAAAATTTCTCCTCTGAACAGACAGGAGTATACACCTCATCCCTGAATAGAAATATGACACTACCAATTACCAGCAACTCTTTTTCCTAAAAATGTATGGTTGTGAGAGCTGGACCACTAGGAAAGCTGAGCGCAGAAGAATAGGTGCCTTTGAGATGTGGTGCTGGAGGAGAGTTTTGAGAGTCCCCTGGACAGCGAGGAGAACAAATAGGTCAATCTTTAGAAGAAATCAACCCTGACTGCTCCTTGGAAGGGCAAATGGTGAAGATGAAGCTAAGGTACTTTGGACATCAAATGAGAAGAGAGGATTCACTTGAGGAAGCCTTGATGTTTGGAAAGGTCGAGGGCAAAAGAGGAAGGGGGCGCCCTAGAATGAGATGGCTAGATGGTATTGTGGATGCAATGGGCACGGAGCCGAGCGAGTTGAGGAGGATGGTGGAGGACAGGAGTACCTGACGGGCGGTGGTCCATGGGGTCGCAGAGGGTCGGAATCGACTGTGCGACTGAACAACAAATATTAGTAACACTGCTCACATGCATACTTTCTTCATACCTTGCTCCTGGCCCTATGGACTATCCATACAATATAGATCACAAAGCAGGGGTCCATTACCTAGATCTGAGAAATAACAGATTTATAACAGGAAGAACACACATAATAGCCAAATTTAGAGACAAAATAGAGTGGCAAATTGACAGCCTATTTAGGAACGTCAGTTTTCTAACTTGGTTAAAAAGCACTGAAAAGCAATATGCAATTAAAATTCCAGCCTTGTCTTGGTGATTATGTTTTTTTAAAAAAAATTGGAATGTTCAGTAATTATTCCATATGGATAAAAGACTTGGAAGTCAGAATTATGTTTTCACTATGCTCATTCTAATTTTTATGTATGTGTTTTAATTGTTTTTAGTTGTTAAGCCGCCCTGAGTCTTCGGAGGAGGGCGGGGTACAAATGAAAATGAAATGAAATAATAAATTCTTTTTACCTCAATGTAAAAGTAAATTGTTTCTAGCATGTGTTTTCAGTCTTTTTTTCAGAAGTACGGTACTATCAGACTGAAACATTGGCATTAAAATTATGGTGAATACCTGAATAACATTCAACATGCTGATGACACAGTGTTGTTGGCCACAAACCTTGCAGATCTTCAGTTGTTGCTGGATCAAGTTAGAGCTTCAAGTGCAGAATATGGTTTGGATCTCAACACCAAGAAGAATAAATATCTTGTTATAAACTGAACACCAACTCATGGGAAGCTAATGGCAGGAATACAAAAAAATCTAAAGAATTGATAAAATTGTCTATTTGGGGAGTATGTTAAATGAAAACTGAGATCCTGAGATAGAGACTAAAATGCAAATAGAAAAGGCAAAATCCACCTTCATAAAAATGCATTGGTCACATGGCAAACCCATGATATCCTTAGCAGCTCTCTGTAGATTTACATTTCAAAAGCTTGGATCCCATCACCACCACCTGCTCCTTTAGTCAATGTCCAAGCTTCGACTCCATATAGAAACACTGGGAATACGTACCATCTCACTATTCGGACCTTTATACTGAGAATTAGATCTCTACTGCATAACATATTATTATTATTATTATTATTATTATTATTATTATTATTATTATTATTATTATTATTATTATTATTATTATTATTATTATTATTAGTTCAAATTTATATTGCCGCCCACTCGCCATGGCGACTCAATGCGGCTTACAGACAATACATTACATAACATTACATTACAATATGTTGGGGTAGGCACAGGGGTAGGGGCGGCAAAGTCCTCATCCTGCCCTGGATGAAATGTTGCATTTTTATCAGTTCTTGTTCTTTATTCATCTGGCATAACACTGTTTAAGACTATTAAGCAAAGAAAGCTCCAATACCTTGGCCATATCATGAGGAACTACATAATGTATAGAATACTCCATCTGAAAGGAAAGATCCCTGGGAAGAGAGGCCCAGGACGTAGATGGACTTCATGGCTGAAGAACCTGAGAGTCTGGTAATGGCATATCCTCAGAATAACTGTTCCAAGAAGTTAAGAACAGGAAGACTATTGCCATGATGATAGTGAATATCTGGAAAGGATACGGCAGCTGAAGAATAAGTGTGCAATCTACCACAATGAGGACTGCAAATATAAAAGGAAGAGTTGAAATTCCCATGACTCAGATGATTATTTTTGCCCTACTTCATAGTAACTAAAGCCCATCTGGCCAGACATCCCGCTATGGTAATGGAGTAGACCGTACAGCCAGTGATTCAACATTAAATGTCAGGGGGCAGTTAACTAACCTGACTCCCTAAAGGGGCAAATGGCTACAGGTAGATGAGGCCTTTTAGGTGGGGTCATGGTTCCCCTCAGTGGAGAAAATGCCACTGGAAACCATCATATTGGGCCCATGGCAAAATGTGTGGAGGAGGAACTCTGATTCCTGACGGTCATGGAGGCGGAAGAGGCCATGCCAGATGGACTGGCTGTGAAGGTGTGACTTGATAATATCACCAAGGCTGTGGCAGTCCATTGCAGTCCCAGTGCTAAATCCTGCATGTCTCATTTCATATGTGTCGCAGGAGATGGCTCCATGCTCATAGTGTGTGGGTCACTTCATGGCAAGCTGGGATCCACCTTAAACAAATTTACGCCAGTGACATTTTTCCAGCTTCAGGAAAAAATGCATTCTTGGATACGAGTTGCAGTGGATAATAGTAATTAAAAAGGAGTTATACCTTAGAGGGAGAGGTGCGATGCAGTCTAGTAAAGGGTCTGGGATATCCTCACCTTTGAAGTGGCTCCATTTTCTGTAAGGGACTGTAATCAAAGTTTCCCAAAAGAAATGGAAGTGATCTGGATAGTTCACATGACCCAGCTAAGAGTGACTTGACAAGCACCATGCTGTGGTTATAGTCACTTGCTCCCATTGTCTTTTTACTAAAGGCCTGTTCATTAAGAATGATTACCGTATCTGCATATGTGAAAGAGCCATCACTCATCTCTTCCTAGAGAGAATTCGTAAATTTGTTTTCAATAGAAAGATGTCAGATCTTTAACAATGAAATGTCAAGTGCCAGATTATCAAAGGACACAAAATCAAGTGATGCATGTTTACATATGAATTGAATGAGTCCAGAGGCTTTCTGGGAAAAGTTTTGTGAATCTCCTCTGTGAGATTAGTCTGATGTACATGAATGTAAATAGGTGAACTTTATTACAAGAAGACGACATTCCTAAGTGTATACTTGCTTAGAATTGTTGCATTTTTAAACATTAAGACATAAATGCCAAACTCAGTATTTTTGCTCATTAAATAATTTTGTAATACCAATGAAAGGTTTGATAGAGAGATGGGGAAACCACATGAAAGATAGATTACCACATCCCCCACCCCTGAAATAAATTGTGCTTCTGGTGACTAATCTTCCACCTTCTTGAGATGAGTTCTTCTTGCACATTCAGGCGTTGACCTCTTCTAATACATGCAGTGGAGCCTCTCCGTTTTTTCTTGTGATACTGCCACTAACTCCTTGGTGTGACATCTTTGGTTTGTATGGCTGACTGCAGACATGAATATTTTACAGCACACTGATAAGTGGCTTTTCACTGGTTCAGACACTTCAGAATCTCAGAAAAGCTGCTTGCGGGTATTTGTTCCTCTTCCAAATAACCGTTATCCCAGAACCTTACCATGCCATCTAACAAAGTTGTTACTTTACTGCAGGGGTGCCCAAACTTTTCCAGCTGTGGGCCGGTCACATGGTTGAACAGGCCAGTCACGTGGTTCCTCCCACCCTGAAGCAGAAGTAGTGAGGGCAGTGTGGGCTCGATTAATTGGCGTCACCGGATTAAGAGCTGTTTGATGAATGGTAGGATTGGTTGGTCTTCCCTTCACTAGGAGAAGATGGATGCCTATCTGGTAACAGTTGCCAAAGAAGTTGGAATTACTTGACCTCAAGGAGTCAAGCTTAGTTTAAAGTGAAAGTATATTAGGCGTGAGGAAAAAGAAGCTCCTCATAAGCAAGGGCTTCTTTTCTCACTTCAGTTTTCCCTTCTTGGAAAAACAGGATTGCTACTTCCAATCTTTATTAGAGAGCTAAGTCTGAATTTCATCCTAGATAACAGGGAAGAAACTTTTACATGAATCGATAGTAACTGGGATTGTAGGGAAAAGCATTGTCTTGGAACTTGTGGTAGTGAAGACTATGAAAATTGAGCATACGTTCATGTAAAGATAGGAGGCATGTCTGCAGGTGATATTTCGGTGACACAGGAAGTTCTTTTCTTTCCCTCAATTGTCTTCTGAATTTTTAACTTTAAAAAATATTCTTCACACTAGATCACCCTTTCAGGTTCTCACAGAGTCATCATTATTAATAAAAGGGTCAGAAGAGGCAGGGCCAGAGGAAGGAAAGAAAGAAAGGAAGCTGTTGGCTATAATGCAACTTGTAGTGCATCCATTATGAATGGTGAACCACCAGGCATGTGCTGGCCCACGGGAATACATCCCGCCACACACCCCAGCAACTGCCCCCCCCCTGAGGCAGGCAGAATTATTGCACCAGGTGACATAATTCACCCTGGTGCAATATATCTGCCACAGTCCACCCCAAAGCTGGAACCTTCCAGGTGCTGTTTCCACTGGGCAGGTATTGCTATGCACCAACCAGCCCTGCCCCCCTACCATAGCTGGTTGGTACCACCAGCCCTGCCCTCGGTTGGCAGCAGCAATAGCAGCGGCAGTGTCAGGGTGGATTCCTCCAAGGGTAAAGGCAGGGGGCGGGAGTCTCGAAGGCTTCATCCCAGCAGCCACAGAAGCACGCAGGTGCACCTTCCGCTTGGGGAGCCCCTTCCATGGCTGCTGGGACTAGGCCTCCAACTCCGGCCCCTTGCCTTCACCCTTGGAATCCAACACCAGGGCCCGACAAGCTCTTCTTCTACAGCGTTGACTCAGAGGGCTCTCCAGCTTCCCCCTTAGCTCCCTTGCTTGCTTGAACTGGTTCAGGAGGAAAGTGTGAAGGGGAGGGGATGAGGAGAAGGTGAGAGTCCTTCTGCTTCTGGTTTGACCCTGCTGCTAAGCTGGAGGAGCGACAAAAAGGCAACCCCCGGAGGTAAAGGGTGCAGGGTGGGTGAGTGGGTGGGTGGTGGACAGTGGAGGGGCAACTCCGACGGTGTCCCCACCACCTTTCTAATGGCTCCCGGGGGCAGCCTTCTCCCCTGTCCCCTTGGCTGCCGCTCCTCGCTTGGTGTGCCCGGTGCAGCGCACAGCAATGTATGGGATGATTTCTTCTAAGATTGACCTATTTGTTATCCTCGCTGTCCAGGGGACTCTCAAAATTCTCCTCCAACACCACATTTCAAAGGCATCTATTCTTCTGCGCTCAGCTTTCCTAATGGTCCAGCTCTCACAACCATACATTGCCACAGGGAATACCATTGCTTTGACAATACGCATTTTTGTTTTCAATATGATGTCTCTACTTTTCACTATGTTCCCCGGGTTTCTCATCGCTTGCCTCCCAAGAATCAGTCGCCTTTTTATTTCATGGCTGCAATCATCATCTGCGGTGATCTTTGATCCTAAGAAAATAAAATCTGTCACTGCTTCTACTTCTTCCCCATCTATTTTTCAGGGAATGATAGGGCCTGTTGCCATTATCCTCCCTTGGACGAAGTGAACTACTGAAGGCAGAATGACAAATTATTTTATATCCCCTAAAGCAGCTTTTTACAAGATCTGTCTTAAATGCAATTTAGCTTTGTGTGTGTGTGTGTGTGTGTGTGTGTGTGTGTGTGTGTGTGTGTGTGTGTGTGTGTGTGTGTGTGTGTGTGTGTGTGTGTGTGTGTGTGTGTGTGTGTGTGTGTGTGTGTGTGTGTGTGTGTGTGTGTGTGTGTGTGTGTGTGTGTGTGTGTGTGTGTGCTTTCCACATAGCCTCTGTCCAGCATTTCAAACAGCATTTGATCTGCCCAGGCTTCAGGGGTCAAACTCCGCCACACACCAGGGCTCAGGGCTACTGAGACAATTGTCTTGTTAAGGAAGCTCTTCTGGGTTTGCCTTGTTTTAAGCTGCAGGTTTTAGAATTGTAAATGTGTTTGTTGTGGGAGGTGGGAGTAATAAGATCTGACAGGGGCCATCACACTGTAGTTCAGGGGTTCTCAACCTTTTCACACTGTGGGCCAGACCATGCCCCCCTCAGACAGCTGAGTGGGCCGGACGAGTGGTTCTCCCACCCAAAATGCTGCTGTAAAAAGTGTCCGCAGCTGTTGTAAACGTGGTTGCATTTACACCACTGTAAATTAAACAAATTACATAAATGTGTCTGTTTTCAGTGGCAGCAGTGATGACATGGGCAACATGAAATGGTGCCATGGGCTGGGTATGGCCCATGGGCCATAGGTTGTGAACCCCTGCTGTAGTTGATCCCCAGTTTTTGCCTGTTGTCAGCATGGTCAAGTTTGATCTGTTTTACGATGGCTACGTGATCAGTGGTGGGATGTCAAAAATTTTACTACCCCACCGTGGCGTCATCACAGTGTGGGTGGAGCTAACATCATGATGTCATGACATTGTGGGCGGAGCCAAATAAAATATAATAAAATAATAAAATAAAATAAAAATAAGCACACACACACACACACACACACACACACACACACACACACACACACACCTCAACCCACCCACCCACCATACAAGGACAGCAAGGAGGACAGCAAGGAGGACAGCAAGGAGGCCGTGCATATGCACCAAGCACTGTAGGCATGCATGCACACCAAGTGCTTGGTGCGCATGCAGAGTGGGGGAACCAGTGAAAAGGTAAGCCCCAAAGGTGGTTCCCCCCAAAAGCTGCTACCTGTTCTCCGGGACACTGGGAAAAGTTACTACCGGTTCTGGCGAACTGGTGAGAGCCTGTTACATCCCATCACGTAACGTGATGTATGATAATTGTGAATCAGCCTATACTTCTCTCATGACCATTTGTACCTTCTTGATGCAGCAGCAGGGGCTACATTTTTATTTTATTTGGGGTTGGGGGAGAACAGTTTCCATCAAATAGATTTGTATGGGATCTCAGTATGTATGTCCTGCTGGCACAGGGATTAAACTACTGTACTGCAGCCAAAACATTGTGAATTCAATGTTGACTGGGTTCAAGGTTGACTCAGCCTTCTATCCTTCTGATGTTGGTAAAATGAGGACCCAGCATGTTGTAGGCAAAAATGCTAATTAACTTGTGAACCTCTCAGAAAGCGCACTAAGCGCTATGGGGTGGTATATAAGTAGTGTAACTACTAATTGCTAATGTCTTCAGCCAGTGTTGGGTTGTCAAAATTCCTGCTATCCCACTGTGATGTCATGGGCATCATGGGCGTAGCCAACGTCATGACGTTGTGGGCAGAGCAAACATTTATTTAAAATGTCTGCGCATGCGTCAAACCTCCATTTGATGCATGCGGAGTTCTTTTTTTTTGTACAAACCTCTATTTGACGCATGCACACTAAAAAATAGAACTGTGCATGCATCAAACGGAGGTTTGACGCATGCGCAGTTCCGGGCAGCCAAAATGGCTATCTGGAAATACATTTTTGGAGGGGGCCAGAGAGGCAACCGAACCGGTCGCCCAGGGTTTTACCACCACCCTGGCGACCCCTCCTAATGGGGTGCTACTGGTTCGGGTGAACCGGTCTGAACTGGTAACATCCCATCACTGCCTTCAGCTAAGCATACACAATCACACTTTGTGTGATATTGAGATTCTCCTGGTTTAATGCTGGCAGTTTTGTTACACCCCAGTAACCTACCAACTTGTGTGCGAGCGTGCATGCGCTCGTGCGCATGCATTTGCTCCAGGCTGGAGAAGATTTCTCTTGAATTAAGGCAAATAAATAATAACAGTAACTTCTGTAGTGTAAAGACCTCCAAGCAAGGATGAGCAATAAACTGATAGGGTCTTTCTCAGCCTCTATATCAGTGATAGCCAACCTTGGCACTCCAGGTGTTCTTGAACTTCAATTCCCAGGAGCCTTGATCAGCAGCAGTGCTGACGTGGGCTTCTGGGAATTGAAGTCCAAGAACACCTGGAGTGCCACGGTTGACCATCACTGCTTTATCCTGACATAATTTCTCACCAAACAATGCTTCTAGATTTCACCAGTTCTTATGCCTTTTATTAAACCTCTTACACTTATTGGGACTACATTGTGGGCATGTGATGTATACCAGCTCCTGAATCTAGCTCTCCCCTCCCCCACTCCCAGCCAAGCATATCAGCAATAAACATGAACTGGCACTACTCTGCTATCTGCCACTAGTAAATGCCTTTCTTGCTTTTCTGTCTTTCACCAGCTGGCTTCTGGCAACAAAAGCTATCTTGACTATTGACATCCAGCAGCTCTGGAGATCTCACACGACTTCATGTTTATATTGTCTTCCCTGTGTCACTTCAATCTAAGCTGCTTTTCTAATCATTGATGCATTTGCGTGCCCTCCTGTAACTTTCCCCATCTAAAGACAAATGATTGACAAATATGTTTTGAGCAATTTACATACAGTGGTACCTCGCTTAAAGAGCATAATGTGTTCCACGGGATTGCTTTTTAAGCGAGTTTGCTCTTTAAGTGAAACACCATTGAAAGTGACCAATTGTGACTTCTGGTGGGGGGGATTGCGAACCCAAATTTAGTTGTTAAGTGAGTTTTTGGTTGGTTTTTGTTGTTAACCAAGGCGACCATTTGGAGAAAATTCTGCTCTTTAAGCGAGTTAGTCTCTAAGCGAGGCACTCTTTATGCAAAGTTTTACTGTACTGCTTCTTTATAATTATGCATGAAAAACATTTCTGCCTGCAAAGATGTAATCTAAAAACAACAGTTAATTTGTTGAGTAAAGGGGAAAAGGGGTGGCAGCAAGCTGTTAGCTACTCATATATAGAAATATGATGTTTCTTTTTTCGTTGTGGGTTTCAGATGTGCAAAACTTAATTCGTATCCCAATCGATGTTCTTGGGGCAACATTCAGCAGATGCAGGTAGGACGATAAACACCATCCTTCTTATTAAGAACACCAGGGCAAATGCACTTTAAAAGCTGGCACTACCATTAAGCAAAATGAGGCAGGGGATCCAGGCCACAGTTACCACGGAGTGTGGGTGAAGTACTGGAGGACATAGCTGTGAGGGCTATGAGATCTCCCATGGCAGTCTGCTTCTTTCATGGGTGGAGGAGAAGGCCAGCCAGTCACCAGTGTCTAAATGAGATTTGCATGCCAGCCTGGTTGTTTGCTATTTTGGGGGGAATTTGGAAAGGGATGCATCCCCATTGGCTATTTGCTTCAGGTAGTCTGGCCTGCTTATCCTGCTATGGTAATGGAGACCCTTCTGGTTATAACAGAAAGCAGCCTATGCAGATTTCTGTGTGCTCAGACATAGGCCCAGGAGCCACAACCACTGGGAGGGGGACCATTCCAGACAAAGATCAGAAGGGAGACTGGATGGTTCCATTTGCTTACGGAGATATACATTGGATGGAGAAGGAAAAGTAACCTTTGGCCAGAGTGTCTGGACATAAAGGTGGTTACTCTTTAAATAGCCCATGTAGAGGTTATGTAGAATGGTAATCAGTGATGGGATGACAAAAATTCTACTACCACGCCATGACGTCACGGACGTCATGGGCGTGGCCAATGTCATGACGTCATGGCCGAAGCCGACGTCATGACGTCATGACGTTGTGGGCGGGGCCAAAAATAAAAATAAATAAAAAATAAAAATAAACATACACACACACACACACACACCCCTCCCTCTCAGCCCACCCACCCAGACACAAATAAATAAATAAATAAATAAATAAATAAATAAAAACAACCACCCACCCAAAACACAAATAAATTACCCCTCGCTTTTTTAATTATTATTATTATTATATTTGGGTTTCTATACCGCCCTACTTGGCAGAGCCAACTCAGGGCGGTTTACACACATGTATAGTTACAGTCACAACATATCAATAGATCAATAGTCAATATCCAACGAAAATAGTCAATAAATAGTCAGTATCAGTATCACCGAACATCAGCACATAAACATCATTACAGTAAAAGCAATTCAATAAACAGTAACAAAAAGTTCAATAAACATCAATAACAACAGTAGTTAAAAAATTTCCATACAAAGAAACAAAACGAACGCAGCTGTTCTTGCTCTCCCCGGTCCGAAGTCGGGGGAGAGCGGCGCCAGCGTCCGGCGGGGCGGCGGCGGCGGTTCTTAAATCCGCCAGCCCCGAACGCAGCTGCTCCCGCTCCCCCCGGTCCGAGGTCGGGGGAGAGCGGCGTCAGTGTCCGGCGGGGCGGCGGCGGCGGTTCTTAAATCCGCCAGCCCCGAACGCAGCTGCTCCCGCTCCCCCCGGTCTGAGGTCGGGGGAGAGCGGCGTCAGTGTCCGGCGGGGCGGCGGCGGCGGTTCTTAAATCCGCAGCCCCAAACGCAGCTGTTCTTGCTCTCCCCGGTCTGAGGTCGGGGGAGAGCGGCATCAGTGTCCGGCGGGGCGGCGGCGGCGGTTCTTAAATCCGCAGCCCCGAACGCAGCTGTTCTTGCTCTCCCCGGTCCAAGGTCGGGGGAGAGTGGCGTCAGTGGCGTCGCTTACCTTTCTTGGGACCCGGCACCCCGACTGCGTCCACAGCCGCCGCCGCCGCCGGAGCTGCCTGCACCCCTGTGGCGTCCTCCTCGGGCCAGTACCTTTTTAGCCCGGCTCCGGCCACGGGCAGGGGCGGCAGGCAGCAGTGGCTCTGGCAGTGGCTCCAGCTGCGGCTGCCGAGCCTCCCTGGGCCGTCCCCATGCCGCACCGCCGCCGCCTGCAGCTTCCTCCTCCGCCAGGCACCGCAGCCGGGCTAAAAAGGGACCGGCCCAAGGAGGAGGCCACAGGGATGCAGCCAGCGGCAGCTCCAGCGGCGGTGGGCGGCGGCTGCAGGCACCCAGCCTACAGGCGCCCGGCGGAGGAGGAAGCGGCAGCGGTGCGCTGCCCCGGGCGTCCCCAGGGCATGGGGCTTGTCGGCAACGGACGGCCCAGGCAGCCCTCAACGTGCCGCGGGGGAGGTGCCCTCCTCAGAGGGCTGGTGCCACCGCCGCCGCCGCCGTCCTGAAAGCTTTAAAACAATTTTTTTAAAATTGGAGCTAAAATGGCTCCAATTGACTGTGCATGCGCAGAAACTCAATCTGACGCATGCGCAATGCATCAAATTGAGTTTCTGCGCATGCGCAGTCAATTGGAGCCATTTTAGCTCCGATTTTAAAAAAAAAATTCTTTCGGTGAGGTGTCCAGAACCGGACGCCTCAAAAGTCGACTCCCCTCCCGGAGATCCCTCCGGAATTGGTCCTACCGGTTCCAGGGAACCGTCTGGAACCGGGGACATCCCATCACTGATGGCAATGCTGGAACATGTCTGTATAGTATCATTGCCAAATACCTATTGGGGGTTATCACCCTGTAATAACTTTCCAGAGTCCTCACCATTACTGTTCATCATGGAGCAAGCATGATACATCAGATTAGTTTTCTTCTCCCCATGCTTTTGACTGACTGCCCGTGGCCATCAGCAGAAAACCAGTGTACAGTATTATGATGACACTGAAATGCATGAGAGGCTCTCCAGCTAAAGAGGAAACATCATCATGGGACAGAGGGTGGGAGGGATCTCCTTGAAGCTTGTGTAACAGGTAGCTCATCTGTTGTTGGCAGATGACAAATGAAAGAGACATGTACCAAAAGCCACAACCACCCAGCCTCCACTCTGATGCTCTGGAGGCATGTTTCCTCACTTGAGAACTATATACAGCCTCCAATTTATCTTTTCACCATGTAAACAAATTCAAGTTAAGAGGTACTTATCTTTGGATAAGGGACTGTATAAACAAGCCCTGCTCTCATGCTCTATGCCCTGAACTAATTTCAATTTAATTTGTCTTTCCTCACCCAAATGAGGCAAGTATGATGAAGAAGAATGGGGGTAAGCCTGCCTTATTGCTGAGAAAAAGCAAAGGATGACAAGAAGAAGTTCAAGGGCAAGAGACTAGAAATCACAAGGCTTGCCTGTATCTTGTCAGGGGATGGAAGAGCTTGTTGCAGTTTTGACATTGAAAAGCAATCTGACACTTTCTTTTGAATATGGCAATGCTTTAATAAACACACACACACACCTATATATATACAATATGGACAAGGAGGGAGGAGAATTGGAGGACTTCAGAATTAACACTGCACTTGCTTATTCTAATAGCATGCCAGGACTTTTAGGAGTGCCTTAGAGCTTAAAGGGTGAAAGGTGAAGTTATCTTTCAAGAACAGGGCTAACACGACAAAGCTACTTAATGCAAGCAGGGAATAATACAGGTCCATCAATTTACCCGGACAATGTTGTACATGGGTTGGTTTCACACTGCGTGCCTTGGATTGTAGTGTTTTCCCATTGATGCAGGAGGTTTAGTCTCCCTTTTTTCTGGCCTTGCTTTCCCTTTCCCTTTCTTTCCTCTCTCCATAGCTCAGCGCAGCCAATTATAATATTGGAAAGAGTTTTTTCTCTCTTCCTCCTGGCGTTATACAGGGCTCCCTCGTACTGCAAGGATAAGAGCGAAGCTGCTGCTGACAATAGTGGCTTATGTTGTATTGCTTCTTTCTAAGCCTTTGGAGTGCCAATGTGAATTCATGAAGCTCAGCATTTGTCTTTCTCTTTCACCACCACCCTCTTTCCCCTGTTAAGTCTTTTTATTTCCCAAAGAACTGTGCCAGGCACAGGAGAGTTTGAGCAATTGCTTGCAGAAGGGCTTTTGTACATGAAGAGAGAAACACAGTAAATATTTCCGCATTTGCCATCTCTTCCCATTTAAAATAGATCACAATATAGTGGAACCTCATACAATAATCGCCCCATATAGCAACAAAATCGCATAACAATTAGGTTCGGGGGGGGGGGATGGTGTCCCACATAACAATTTTCCCTATGGAAAGAAATTGTACAACAATTTTTCAATGGGAAAAACTGCTTAGTGGAAAAAAAATCGTTGTACGATGCATCCTATAGGGAAAATTGCTATGCGATACATGCATCGTATAGCATTTTTTTCATACAACAATGAGCCCCATGGAACAGATTAAAATCATTGTATGAGGTACCACTATACAGTACTACAATTCCACATTTGCTTTCAGATTCCTCTTCCCCTCCATCCCTCTCCAGCTTAAAATATATAGTTGACAGCCTAGCTACTAGGTCCTCCACTCTATTACCAAATAGAGCTCAAAATGTGCTATTGAAGGCACTGGGAACTTTTCCTTTGGTGGTATGGCAGGATAATGCTAGTGCTATCTTCTACTGACTCCCCCAAAAGTCTCCCTCTCAAAGAATGAAAGGTCAGCCTAGCAGAAGTGCTTTCTATTTTGGTCATGTAAAATTGATTTCGGTTAGTTACTTCCTTACTCATCATACTTTGACTTCAAGTGAGAACTTAAGATGTTCAATTTCCTTTCTTCTGAGACCAAAAACAATTTTTAGATACTTTCAAGTGCCTTTTTAGTCACAAAAGCGGAAAAAACACTGCTTTTCAAAATTATAACTGGAACATTACTAACTACTAAAATGGTAACTGGTTATTCTTAAACAATAAATTTCCAAGGCCTTTTGTATGGGAGAATACTGCTCTGTGGACTCTGATACCTTAAGATATATAAAGCATTCATGCCATGCCATCATATTAGATGTATCTATCTGGTACAGATGTTCTTGGTCTTCAATTCCCAGAAGCCCTGACCAGCAGATGTACTGACTTGGGTTTCTGGTAATTGAAGTCCAAGAACACCTGGAGAGCAAAGTTTACTGACCTGGTAAATAATGAACTAATGCATTGTTCTCCTTCCTCACTGATCTTCTTGAAGCTTTGCGTTCTGACCTTCAGTTAGATAACACACTTTGTATCATACTTTAGTATAGTCTGGTGTCAAGTAGAATGGCCGGAATCCATGGGACTAGCAAAGAGAAGCAACAATGAACAAAAATGGTAAGCGTCTTTTGCTGCGAATCTTAGCACTAGTGGCAGGATTTGTATTTCTGGTTCCACTTCACTTTGGCTTTTCTAAATACATTATCAAGCTACCTTGATGCTGTGGATGGCAGAGAACTGTACCTGCTATAGGAAAATGTTCAATTCCTCATTCAGAAAAGAATTCTGAACTTTCCCCCAGTCCATGAGAACAAAAGGAGGAAAGACAAAAGCATGCCAAGAAGCCTTTAGAAGGAGCTTTTTGGAACGTCTCCTCATGGGTTGTGGCTTCCTTGTGGGAGAAAGGAGTCTTTGTAAATGAGATCTAAGTCACAGGAAGCCATAAGGCTAAATGACCAGAGTCTTGTGTGCATCTGGAGTGCCAAGGTTCGCCATCATTGCCTTATTGTATGGATGAGACCATCTTATATTAATAAGGTGTTTGGATTGTCATGTGTGATAGAATCTTTTGTGATAAGCCAGATCAATGCAAAAGGGAAAGAATATACAGTACAGTACTTGAATTAGATTGGAACCAGATTGCTGGTGTTTGAGTAGATTTGAAGCATGCAGAATTGACAATGCTCTTAACATGCAATTAGTAGCAGAATTTTCTTAAGAGGAAAAGACTGATTCTTCCTTCTAACACAAGCTTTCCTCAGTCTGCATTTGGCAAATTTGCCTGATTTTATTTTGTAATTGATATCTGAAATGTAATTATGGCTTCTTTTTGTATAGCATCATTTCTCAAGTGTGGTAGGACTGCTAGATGTACATGTCTGGCCGATTAACTTTATAGGCATTTGCCTTCCCACATGGCCTCTGACCCAAACTCTTTTTGGAGGTTAAGCCAAGACCTGCTGGGAAGCATCCCAGTTCAGAAAGTGAAAATGTTTTTGATTGTCCAGATAGGGATGGGATGAAAGTAGGTCATCAACAGAGAATAGGAACTACTGTGTCAGCAAAAGAGGTCAAAAGACTATAGGGGGGAATGCTTGTGCCCAAGTTATTTCAAGAAGGATGCCACATATAAGTTAATGATAGATATAGATTAGCAAGAATGGGGAAACTGAAGTGTTCAGAATGCTCAGAATGATCTTGATGGAGAAAGAAATCTGGGAGGCATCCAAATGAAAAATCATTGTAGTAATGGGTGACTTCAATTACCCTCACATAGACAAGATAAGTATATGTTTCAGTCATAACAAAAAAAAGAGTACAATTTCTAAGTACCCTACATGTAACTTAGAATACAGTAGTTGGTCATGGAACAGACAGTGCTATCAAATTTAATTTGTATGTAAGTGGAAAATTGCCAAGGAAGTCCAATGTAGTCACAGCTGACTTCAGAAGAATAGCTTTCTCAAAAAATAGAGGATTGTGTGTGGGTTTTTTATTAAAAAAAAAGTTGAAAGGAAAAGTCAGAAGGGTCAGATCTCTCCAAAATGCTTGAGGGTTGCAGAAAAATCACTATAATTGCTGAGCTAGAATGAATAGTGGCAGGGACAAAAGATTCAAAGCATAATAAATGAGCAAAAGTTAGAGAAATTGTACAAATTTGTATAAGGAATAACCTGTGTAGAATCCAGCCCTTTCTGATCTAAAATTTGAACTCCCTAACTATAAGTTTCTATTTTATTTTATTTCAACAGCACAGCTCTCCAGGATCTCAAATCAGTATACTTTCCCAACCACAGGACCTCAAACTCTTAATTGGAGAGGCTTAATATTTTCTTTATTCACTCTGTTCTACCTTTGACCTCTTCATTTACTACAGAGGCTCTACCAGTGGTGGGATTAAAAACATGTTTACTACCGACACTGTGGGCATGGTATGGTAGGTGTGGCCAGGGGGGAAACCCTGTGTTGCACCCAAATTAGGACTACTTTATTTCAAAACTTGAACGGGTGGGGCAGTGGCATAATGTGGGGGGGGGGGCACCCTGGGCGGCATTTTTTGGGCGTATGGGTATTCTTGGACTACAGTTTCCAGAAGCCCTAGTGGGAGCGGGCGTCCACCAGGGGGCGGCAAATTTGGCTTATGCCCCAGGTGGCTGAAATCCACACGACGATACTGGGGTGGGGCCAGTCAGAATTTCTGCTACCAGTTCTGGCAAACTGGGGCAAACCTGCTGAATCCCACCACTGGTCTCTACCAATCCTTTCATTCTTTTGTTACTTATGTTCTTTACATCAATTCTTCCAAGTCGATCAAGGAAGTGCTAATTTACTTATCACCCAGTGGTCTATTAAAAAAGAAAATTCTAGAAGTATCCTCTGACAGGGAGGCAGCAAAGGAATAAAATGCAACCCATATCCTCCCCCAAAATGTTAGGACTGAGATTGCCAGGACTAAAGTTTTAACTCTGAGCCTCAGGTTATGGGACCAATTACTGTACAGGTATCTGGATTTTAGACATAGGACTTGAACTGGGATGCTGCTAAACTTGCAATCTTAACATAGTTATGATAAATAGGAATGCTGAGAAGTTGATCTGGCATATGGAACATCCTCCACTGTATTTTCTCTGTGAGTACGCTGGCCATTTACACATCATTGCCAGAAAGGAGACACATTACCAAAACAAAGAACAAAAAAGTTCTGCTTAAAAAGGGCACATATATACAAACAAATCCAAAGTTAGAAATCATTACTGGCCAGAATCCTATTATTTGGAGATAGAATTGCTTTACTGGAAGTTTGACCCCCTTGAATGCCTCACTGGTCAATTATTCTAGACTGGAACCTTCCCTTTTAAGTGCTTTTAGTGGAGAACATGGTGTATGTCTTTATAAGACATGAAGGGAAAATGAGCTCTGGAGGTTTCCTAGAGTACACGGTGTTCAGGGATCATTGTTCCTGAAGGAAGGAAGAAAAGTAGTTTGGATTTGTTAAGAGAAGTATCCAATAACTTGCTTACTTTTATTTGTGTGTGTGCATAAGTTGGCTTTCCACCTGACAGGCAGAATTGATTTGGTTTTGCCATTCCTGCATTTTTACATTTCTTTAAAGTTTCCCTCCTTCGTCAACTTTCATCTATCTTGAGATATTTTTTCCATTGTTTGTGCTATAAATCCTCCAGGGATTGTTTGTGTGGGGGTGTATCTTGATCAGCACATTTCATGATTTTAAAAAATATCTATTTCTGTGCAGCTGTGCAAACTTGAACCTAGCATCCCAGGAGGCTTTACTTGTGGACGTCCTGGCATCTGGATCTTCACCTCCTGTGGCCAGGCATGATCCCAAAATGCTATTTTTCCCATTTTATGCTAAAGTATCCAAAGGTGCCTGTAGTTGTTTTCCCCTAGAATAGAGAAGAAGGGAAGACATAAAGGTTTCTGCTGAGGCAAGCTGATAGGGGGGTATTGCCATCAGCAGTCCAGTAAATAGACATGGAAGGGATGCTGAGATGAAAGAATGAGCAAAGCTAGTGTGGAGATTCAGTTGCCATTAAAATATCCTGCCAAAGAAAAAGCTTAGTAGTCATTTTATTCCTTAGCTACGTGTTTTGTGCCACACAACTGCACACAATGTCTCACTTACAAAACACTGATACAATACCTTTGATGTACTTCTTGGAGGGTTTCCCCCCCTTCAAAACCAGCCCCTACACCAGGGGTGCTCAAACTTTTCAGGCCACATGGCTCAGTAGGCTGGTCACGTGGTTCGTCCCACCGGAAGCGGAAGTAAAATGCACCTTGCAATCCATTTTGCAGCAGGATGAGGTAGATTTTAAGCTGCCATTTCCTCAGTTTAAACCAGGGGGTGCCCAAACTCGGGCCCGTGGGCTGTAGTTTGCGCGCCCCCGCCCTACAGTGACCATTGTACTCATTTTACCAGCCATAAAAACAACAACCCGAACAGTGGTGGGATGTCAAAAACTTTACTACCCCACCGTGATGTCATCACAGTATGGACAGAGCTAATGTCATGACATCACGACATCATGGGCAGAGCCAACATCATGATGTTGTGGGCGGGGCCAAAGAAAAATAAAATTAAAATAAGCACGCGCACACTCCCCTCAACCCACCTGCCCACCCACCCACAACACAAACCCGTAAATGAATTAAATAAATTAAATAAATAAATAAAATAAAAATACATTAAAATACACCCACCCACCCACCCCAAACACAAATCGACCAGAGCTTTTAAACCAGAGCTTAAAGCTTATTCTGGCTAATCTTTCTCACACTAGGTCAGATGGAAGGAACTACAGAATGAACTCACCACAAGATGGCTTCATTTTGGCACTTTTCAACTTTTCAACAGTCAAAGAAGTTAGGTACTAATTCTTTGCCTAGCCAGTTCTCTAGGATAATATGCCTTAATGTAAATGTAAAACAGCTGCACCTCCTTAAGTGTTCTCCAATTGGAACAGCAATTGGAACAGCACAGGTGTAGCTTATTGATGATGTAACTCCAAGACTTTGCTTAAAAACCCCAAGCCAGGCTGCCAGGCCTTTTTAGGAACTGTGGTAGTACGTCAATATAGGTAAAGGTATTAAATACACATTAAAATACACACAGACACACCACATCCAAAGGTGAATCACTTACCCTGGGGAGCAGGCTATAGGGAGCTTCAGGCTAGCAGCTTCTCATCTTCCTCCCCACTTGGGAGGACAGCAAGGAGGCCATGCATACGCACCATGCACTGCAGGCGTGCATGCACACCAAGTGCTTGGCGCGCATGCGCAGTGGGGGAACCAGTGAAAAGGTAAGCCCTGAAGGTGGTTCCCCCAAAAGCTGCTACCGGTTCTCCAGGACACTGGGGAAAGTTTCTACCGGTTCTGGCGAACTGGTGAGAACCTGTTATATCCCATCACTGAACCCGAAAGATAGCGACTCTTTCAAGACCAACTGTTTTTCTTCAGGGCAGAATTCTCTCTTGTTTATTTGCTATGGAAATAACACATTTTCTTCCTTTGTCCTCAGGGCCCAGAGGAGATGAACATTTCAGCCACACCTACACTGAAAACATTTCAGTTTTAAATTAGTTGAATTACCATGGATTCCCTGAAAGTTTTCTGAGGATTGTCACCTTATGCACTGAGAAATAGTCATCATACACACCTATAGGTCTCAGACTTTCCTGAAGAGAAGAAATGAGGACCGAACCATTAAACCAATTCTCTCTGTGCCATTCTTTTCCCCCCACCTCACTTCTTTCCAGACAATATAGTTCCCCCCTGACATTTTTTGAAGGTTCACTTTGTTCTTTTCTTATAGGCCTCCCTTATTTTTTCTCCCTTGACTTTGGTATTTACATTTTTCCTGTCTGAATGCCAATCCAAAAATAACAGATAAGCCAATTTAGTGATGCACCACATTACTTCCCTTATGTATATATGCTTGGATATTTACATGAAGCAAGCCGGTCTCTACCTTTAAAGAAAAAAAAATCTTTTATTACTCAAAAACAATTATCATGATAGTGGTGAGAATCTTCTGGGCTTTGGAAGGCATAATATTCATCCCAATGTTAGTCTTTTTTTGAATAGTCTTGTTAGTCTTGTCGTCCAATTTCTATCAGGATTGAATGCAAATAGGCTAGAACAGTATAAAGCCAAGATTCTACATTTATTGGCTATGCTATTTGTTAACATAGAGGTTTTATAACATGGAAGGTTTAAAAACTAGATTCTCTCACATACAAAAATAGTTGTTAGATGTGCAGGGCTCTATTGCAAACCAACTGCATATGTTTCTTTATCCAAGCAATGTGGCTTTTTTTGTTCAGTCTTCACGACCCCATGGACCACTGCACACCAGGCACTCCTGTCCTCCACCATCCTCCACCATCCTCCTCATCCCCGCCCAGCTTTGTGCCCATTGAGTCAACAATGCCATGTAACCATCTCATTTTCTGCTGCCCCCTTCTTCTTCTTTTGACCTAGACCTTTCCCAGCATCAAGGCTTTCTCAAGTGAATCCTCTCTTCTCATTTGATGTCCAAAGTGCTTTGGCTTCATCTTCAATATTTGACCTTCCAAGGACCAGTCGGGGTTGATTTCTTCTAAGACCGACCTATTTGTTCTCTTTGCTGTCCAGGGTAACATTTCAAAATAAAAACCCACATGGGTGTGTTGTGATGGTCTAGCAAATACAATTTTTATTAGCCTCCCCCAAAATTGCGACTGTATGTAAAGTTTATTTTGACATGTTAATCAATCAATAGGTTAATAGGAAGATAGTTAATTGACCAAAAGCATTTTAGTTGGTTGAAAGCTCTAATAATGAGTTTTCTTATTGTTGCAATAAATTGTTTTACCAAATACTGTCCAAAACCCTACTATGCCAAATAAACAATCTAACTTCTTTCTGTTCAGATTTTTTTTGGGGATTAGTCAGATAGTATTGTTTTCCAGGTTTTTGTCATGAATTTCAGTAACATTTTGCACGGGCATATGATCACAAAAATGAAATGGTTATGTCTTATTTCCATCATGAAGGAACTCCAAACAGAGAGGATCTTTGTCATGGCTCAGTTATAAATAATGCTGCCAAACCATTTGGGATTATCAGCAAAATAACTTGTCAGGCTTTTGGAGAACAGATGCTTAATTAGGAGACGGATGACACAAATGGGCACTTATTAAGAGAGAAACACCTGTTTGGGGGGAAAGGGGGATGGGCTTTGGGAAGAGCCAGCACCAAGTGGAATAGCTTTTTTACCCACCTAACCAGGTGTGACAATCCCTGTGTTCATAAAAAGAATAAAACATGACTACTTTATAAAGAGCAGGTTCAACATAGTAAATGAATGATCTTTCAGAATAAATTTTCTCTGGCTATTGTTACTGCTTATCTAAAGGGATGGTTATTTGATTGTCACGGGTTTCTTTGGCAGGATTCCACTGCATTCATTTGGCGTAGGGAAGGGGAAACATACAGAGATCTACATACAACACAAACAGGGGCTGCGGTAACTCAGTGGCTTCTTAGCTCACCTTGTAATCTGGAAGGTCAGCAAGCCAGCAGTTCAAGACCCGGGTGCTACTGCATGACGGCTTGAGTGCCCGTCTCTGTCCCAGCTCCTTCCAACCTAGCAGTTCAAAAGCAAGAAATTGCAAGTAGATAAATATGGACCACTTTGGTGGGAAAAGATCTTGGGGACATGAAAGGAGCCTCATTCAGGCATCCCTCAGCAGAGTTTCTCCAGCAAAAATCCTTTCAACCCAGAATAATTTCGGACATGAAATTATTATTATTATTATTATTATTATTATTATTATTATTATTATTATTATTATTATTATTATTATTATTATTATTATTATTATTATTATTATTATTATTATTATTATTATTTAATAATAATAATAATAATAATAATAATAATAATAATAATAATAATAATAATAATAATAATAATAATAATAATAATAATAATAATAATAATAATAATATACACAAACACACACAGAACGTTTCACAAACTAGGAGTGTAGTAGCTCAGTACAAGCAGTTTACAATTCCCTCCTGTCCATTTCCATAATTCTTAGCCAGATAGGAAGATCACTGGCAGCCAATAATCCAGTGCCTTAAGGGGTGTAGCGTTAATAGCAGATGCAACAAAGAGAATTCTTATTAGATTTGATTTCTTTGCCTCGTTTTCATTATGAGACCGTTGATTTTTTTTTTTTTTTTACCAAATCATAAATGTGTAAGTTTATCCTACTCCTTTTTCCCTCCAGGATCAGAAGATGAAATGTTACCAATAACTGCTTTAAATGAAACCCAATTCATTTCTTTTTCTTGCTTTGTCTGGTCAGGATTATTCTTTTGCCAGTTGCCCTTCTTGGTTTATAGTTCCAAAATTGTGTGACATACCAACCCTTTTTGAATTTTATTCAAATATAGAGGACTAAGAAAAATATAGAATGTGCATTTTTTCAGAGGCCAGAACTGACTTTAATTTATGCATGTGAGTGATAACCCCTTCATTAGTGAGATAAAACACATTTTATTTAGTATGTGCTATCATCAACCCCTTCTTTCACAAGGACCTCCCTGTAGTCCCTTATTATAAACAAGGGTGGTGGAAAAGCAAGCAAAATTCAGCGCATAACCCAAGCAATGAGGGAACTGTTTGCAGTGCAGTGGCACTCCTTGTTAAATTTGCCTCAGTGGTCATCGTGAGACTTAACTACTATTTGTAAAACACTTTGCAATCCCCCCGTGGAAGGTAATATGGAAAGACAGTGAAAAGTGTATTCAACCCCCGTGTACTGCATATGGAGAAATAATGAAGCGTTTCTCCTATAACTTCTGTTTGCTTTTTTTTTTTCCTTTGTGAGAGCCTCTCTGAGGAGCCCATAAGTTACATTCCCCTTCATGTCATGCTCTGCTATCTACCATGCATTAAAAATATAAACAGTATATTTATGGTCTCTCCCATGTTCCCACTGCATGGCTGTGGTTCATAATACCATAAAACCAAACTAGTGGTTTGTAATGCAAAGGTGCCTCTGCTTGGCCCAGCATGTGTTACTAATTTCTTAAGAATTCACATGAAAAAGCAGAAAAATCACAAGACTGACCTTTGTGAGAGGAGAGCTGTTCCCTGTCTAGTTCTCATACATGTGGAGGGAATTTAAGAATGTGTCTCCTCTAGAAAAAGGCAATAAAAATGCTCAGTGAAATGTCTTAGAGAGACAGCCATTTTTTGCGGCATGTGCTTTTACAAGTACGAAGCCTATTGAAAAGGTGAAGTGTGCACCAAGTAAATCACCTAAAGAGCAAAATAACTACCATATCAGCTTGCATGCTCTCACAAACTAAATGGCATTCCTGTGTTTCTGAGAGAATCCAGTCTCTTAAACATAAGCTTTCCAGGCTATGGACCAGGGTTGCCCAAACTTTTCAGGCCGAGAGCTAGTCACATTGTTCAGGGGGCCAGTCACTATGACCCAGGGGCCAGATCTGGCCCTTGACACCAATTCATCCAGCCCACAAAAGCCTCATTGCTCCAGGAAGTGGAAGTACCTTTAAAGCCCTATATGGTAGTGGGCCAGCCAGGATACCTAAGAGACCGCGTCACCCTAAGAACGTCGGCCCGTCCCACCAGAGCGGATCAGAGGGGTTCTCTTGTTATCCCATCGGCTAGGGAGGCTCGCCTCACTAGTACAAGGAAGAGGGCTTTCTCTGTGTTCGCCCCGGCCCTCTGGAGCCTCCTCCCGATAGAGCTACGCCTACAGACAGAGCTCCTGCCCTTTCAGAAGGGCTTAAAGACCTGGCTGGTGGGGCAAGTGTGGGGTCCCAGGAACGCAGGTTCCCACGTACAATGGCTGATTTAAGGGCAGCCACCACCACCCCTTGTATCTGTATCTGTTTTTATATGCTTTGCTGTTTTAATGTTTTAAAATTTTTTAATGAACTTTTAAGGTTTTAGATATTGATATGATTATAGTTTACCCATGACGGTAATTTATGCTGTAAGCCGCCCAGAGTCGGGTCTACCTGATTGGGGCGGGATACCAAATGTGAGCAATAAATAAATAAATAAGTAAATAAGTAAAATGCACCCATATGGGCACATTTTACTTCCACTTCTGGGAGCACTGCGGGCTTTGAGGGCCGGATGAATTGTCATCAGGGGCCAGATCTGGCCCCTGGGCCATAGTTTGGGCACCCCTGCTATAGACAATAGGAGATTTGATTGATTATTTTCCAGTATCCATAATTTCATCCTTTCCTTCTTGATTTTCAGGGGGAAATTTCCACTCTGTTTGGCTGAATGTGAGTCATGAAGACCATTATCTGCTTGTTCTGAATGAAGTGAATATTAAGGCTGAAAGAGACACTTTTCCATCCTGTAGTTTCCTTCTCTGTAGTGTATTTTGCCAGAGGAAGATACTGTGAAGGAACCTTTGGACTGCACTATCAGTCTGAGAGGATAAAGATGATGGGAAGCTCCTTTGCCTCTCCCCAGTCTGTGGCCAGCCATTGCATCACAATTTGCTAGGTGACTGTCCCAGGGATGCATAATATAACTACAGTAGAACCCCACATAAAAAAAGCAACCCTCCGTTCCATGGAGGTCTTCGCTATGCTGGTGTTTTTGTTATGCAAAGCTAATGGGAGATGCCCTGGATAATTCACAAAAATGTTCATTATCCAGGGTTCCCATTGACCACTTCATTATGCAATTTTTTCATTATACGAAGCGTTAGTTATACAAGGTATTACTGTATTATTATTGACCACCTACACCAGGTATTCTCAGACGATCAGGCATGGCCATGGCAGGGTGGTGGTGGTGTAGGGGCTTTGCCCACCCTGAGTTAGTAGCTTGCCCACCCTCAAACAGCTGGCCACTAGAGGGTGCAAAGCACAGTTTCCCATAGGAATGCATTGAAAAGAGGATTTCACCCACCCACATCTAGAATCCTGGCTACGGCCCTGCAATTAGGCATTGATAGCAAGTACAGCTAAGGAATTAAAGCAAGGGTGCTCCAACTACGGCCTGTGGGTCGGATTCAGCCCACGACACCTTATTAGCCAATACAGCCCTCACTGCTCCCAGAAATGGAAGTAAAATGTGTCAACACATGTGCAAAACACTGCCATAAATGCACCTACAGCTGTTGTAAATGCACGTTTATGACATCTGTGGGTGCATTTACAGCACCATTTTGTGCATGTATGGGTGCATTTTACTTCCACTTCCAGTGGGAGGAACCATGTGACCGGCCCATGGCCCAAAAGGTTTGGGCACCCCTGAATTAACCTTACGTTCATGAACCAAGAATGGTTCATGAGAATTAGTAAAGAGAAGACTAAGGTAATTGTGATTGGAAGGAAACAGCAAATTTTAAATAACGAAATAGAGGGAACAAGTATAAAACAAGTGGCAGAGTTCAAATACCTAGGAACAACACTGAATGAAGATGACAAAATTGATGAAGAGATTAACATATGGTGCAGTAAGGCAGGCCAAATATTGGGACAGTTAGCTCTGCTCTTACAATAAGGCAACGCCAACCAGCACAAAGAAACATCTCACACAAACCATATTCATTTCCACCTTATGTTACCAGTGCCAAACATGGACGCTTGCAAGCAAAAGAAAACATAAACCAAAGTTGGTCACAACAGACATGAGATGTCTGCGGAAGGCTGCTGGAGTGACTAGAAGGGATAAAGTCAGGAATGAGACTATTAGGAAATTTTTTTGAATAGAACCAATCTTAAACTACATATAGAAACAACAAATAATGAGGTTTGCCCATTTGGAGAGAAGATCTCCACCTTCCTGTGGGTCTGTCTCATGGCCTTTGTTCTTCTCATATGCCTTGTGTAGTATGGAATTCCAACATCAAAGAACCATTATATGAACACCAAATACTGCCAGTGGAGGCCACTACGGTAGAAGTGCCAGAGCAAGAATCTTAGATCTCCCTCAGCACCTGAAGGGATAAAAGAGGAAGCAAAGAAGAAGACTGTTCCACAATTTGTTGTCTCCCTGGAACCAGGCATTGAAGACAAAAATCCAACACTAAACAGAATTGGCCTCTTGTGGGAGTATGCACCTCCTCCCCCTCCTCCCATGTTGAGGGCATCATGTGGGGGCAACCTCCTCCTCCTCCTTTGCAGATTTATGGGGACATTTAATTTTAGAGCAATACATGGGGCAAACATGCTCTACAATACTATTACATTTATCTCTTCTCATAAGGTTGGTGCTATGGGCTCCTAAATCCTAAAGAACTGAGGCTGGATTGGAACTGAACACTTGGTGTACCTCAGAGGAAACCCTTTTGTTTTCTGTAGGGCTGATTTCTTCTTAGTTGCATTTGCTCATGAAAAATTCTTTGTGCACTCCCAGCCTATCCATATCATTAGATGGTCAGGAATAGTGCTTGGGGTGGCAGCCATCATACCTCAGTGGCTGTCATCTGAGGTGAGTGACTCACTTTACCTAATGGTAAGGCTGGCACAGGTAGGCAGACTATGCTACTTGCTGCTACAATAGCCGCAGTAAAGACCTGTACAGTTTTATCCTTGGAACCTGTAAAAGTAGCAAACACTTGACTGAGAAAGGTTCATTGCCCTGGATGGATGTATTTCCTGTAACTTCTTGGTGTGGGGTATCTAAGTTCATAGGCACTCTGGACCCTGTAGACAAAAGGACAGATATTTTTACTTCACCACATCTGTAAACCCAGTGATGGGATGTAACAGGTTCTCACAAGTTCTCCAGAACCAGTAGTAACTTTTCCCAGCGTCCCGGAGAACCGGTAGCAGCTTTTAGGGGGAACCACCTTTGGGGCTTATCTTTTCACTGGTTCCCCCACTGTACATGCGCCAAGCACTTGGTGTGCATGCATGCCTACAGTGCTTGGTGCGTATGCACCTTTGGGGCTTATCTTTTCACTGGTTCCCCCACTGCGCATGCGCCAACCACTTGGTGTGCATGCATGCCTACAGTGCTTGGCGTGTATGCACGGCCTCCTTGCTGTCCTCCTTGCTGTCCTCGTATTGTGGGTGGGTGGGTGGGTTGAGGTGTGTGTGTGTGTGTGTGTGCTTATTTTTATTTTATTACTATTATTTTTTTCTTTGGCCCCACCCACAATGGCATGACATCATGATGTTAGTTCCGCCCACACTGTGATGACATCACGGTGGGGTAGTAAAATGTTTGACATTCCACCAATCTCAGAATCCTTTCTGACCTTCTCATGTGAATGGATCATGTGGACATGCACAAAACACAATAAAGCAAATTGTGTGGTACAGAATATGTTACATTGGTTTTGGCACCTGAAATATCATTTTACATATACTGTACAGTACTACACTTTCAGAGATAAAAGCCCTGAGCCAATTTCATAATTCTCCTTCTCTTTTTGCTGACTTTTAGTCTTTGTTTTCCATTTGTCTTTCCAAGCTTAGATGAAATGCTGATACTGGTGGTGGAAGTTTAAATGTTTTACAACCAGATTACAGGTCTGCCTGCATGCTTGCTTTTTTAATTATTATTATTAATTTTATTTTAATCTTTATTAAAACAAAAGCAACACAAACAAAACAAAATTACAATAACCCATTAAAAACTACAATAACAAAATTGTGTGTGTGTGTGTGTGTGTGTGTGTGTGTGTGTGTGTGTGTGTGTGTGTGTGTGTGTGTGTGTGTGTGTGTGTGTGTGTGTGTGTACATACTTGCTAAGACTCTCTTTGAAGGCCCAGCTTCAATGTCTCCTTGGACTGGACTGGTGGGCACTGGGCACAAAGGAGTGGAGGCTCCACTTCATTGGAACTTTGTTCCTGCTAGGAGTTTACAATCTCCATTAATATAGTCCTTAAAGCAAGCATCTGCTGAAATTATTTGCCACTGCTTTTTCATAACTTGAAGGGTTTTAATTGGATGCATGTTTTGTGATGCTGTTTAATCTTCTGAATATTGGTTTTATTGAGATTACTGCCATTTTCATTTTATTGCTGGCTGTTTCAATGTACTGCTGTTATCATTTGTTTCTTGGTTTCAGTGTGATGTTATCTACTGTACTTATTGCTGCAAATTTCCTTAACTTATTCATTTCATCATCATCATCATCATCATCATCATCATCATCATCATCATCATCATCATCATCATCAAGATGTCAGGAAATAAATGTATAATATTAACAAAGTAAAATAAACGTTTACACTCCCTGTTTCAAGAGCCCTGCTATAGGTGAAACTAATATTGACAGTGTCCCTAAGAACAGGTTTTGACTCGGCTTCTTTTTTAAGCAAAAAGGTAAGCAAGAATGCCTCCCAGGCAAAGGGTGCTCTGCTGAGATCAGCCGCTGCAGCGGTAGCCAGCTTTGCATAGATGTTAGAGATCAAACCTTCTTTTGAGGTTTTCCCCTTCACTACTGCTTCTTATCTCCTCATTCTCAGATCTGAATATGAGGAAGTTCCCACTAGTTTCTCTGGGGACGAGTTCATTAGAGTGTAGAATACAACCCTCTAGATTAATAGCAGAATGCAAGGATGGGGTGACGTCCATGCGTATGTGAGAGAGATATGTTTTGTTGAGTTAATTAGAGTGTAGAATACAAACCTCTAGATCAGGGGTTTGCAACTTATGGCCTGTGGTGCCATTTCACGTGGCCCACCGCCCTCATCACCACTGCCACTGGCAGAAGTGGCAAAAACAGCCAAAAACATGATGTAAATGTACCTGCATCTGTTGTAAATGCATTAATGACAGCTGCGGACTTGTTTTACGGCAGTGTTTATGGCAAGGGAACCACGTGTCTGGCCCGTTCTTTTCACAGACAGTATTACAGAGTACACAGCCAGTATTAGAGAAAACCAGTAATTTTGCTCTTCTTGCAGACTTCTGTTGATGCCAAACTCAAGGGAATTGCCAGGCTCAGTAAGACTATAATCATTCCTGCAGTATGTGGAGTTGCTGATGTACCTTCTAGCCCAGGGATCTGCAAACTTGGCTCTCCAGATGTTCTTGGACTTCAATTCCCAGAAGTCCTGATCAGCAGGCATACTGACTTGGGCTTCTGGTAATTGAAGTCCAAGAACACCTGGAGAGCCAAGTTTGCAGATCCCTGTTCTAGCCAGAGTTTCCTTCTTAAATGATACACATTTATTTACATTACATAAAGGTAAATTACATTTGGTTTCACATTGTCTTCCTTTCTCTGGATTCATCCATTTACTTCATCCATCCATTTGTTCTATAACTGTTCTAGTTTTTCCCGAAAAGCAAAGGGTCCCTAGGAGTTACTGGGGCCCAGCTTGCAGGCATGGCTAGGAGTAGGATGCTGTGTCCCACTATTTTCTTTCTGGTGGGCTGTATAGTTAGCTCAATCTCCCATGGGATTACCCTTTCCTGGCCAGCCAGTTACAGAAGGACTCAGCTACCTGGGCAGGTAGAGCTTCTGGAGCAAACCAGGAAGTAGAAGGTCTTCCCTTGACACGTAAAAACACACCTGGCCTAACCTAGCCTAGCCTAGGCATTCTGTCTCAGGCTGCTGCTTAGTATAATTAAAAAGAATCAAAGACAGATTCACATAGAACAGAAATGTGCTAGGGAAATGAATTTGCTTCTCAAAATTCTACAAGGTCCTTTGCTCCATTAAAAACAAGGGAGGGGAGAGACAGACTATGTGTACATGGCCATGGGTGTGGGTGTTTGTGAAGATTTATTCTATGGACAACATTTCATCTCTATCTCGTTTTCTTTTTCTTTCCACATTTGCAGTCCTAGAAAGATTTCTGCCTTTTGGGGACTTGGGAGGAGGGCAGAAACCAATTTTTCTACAATCTGACACTCTTCCTGTTATTTCTGTTTGGTTCAATCATTGACTCATCTGCAGAGAGTGGCACAATCTGGGGGCTCTCTCAGAATACAACCCTCTTCCCTACCTTGTGATCTGTATGTCAAGGTGAAACTGCAAGAATATGATAATATTCTTATCCCCAGAAGGTGGGCGGTAAAAGATACTAATTGCATTTCACTGAAGGCTTCAGAAACAGTCAGCAGCTGGAAAACTGAGAAGAATTTTGATGCAATTCCTGAAAAGAAATATCTTTTCTCCTCCTCTCCCCTCCTTTCAATACACCTCATTCTGTTTGTAAATCTATTACAGAACACAGGAATTGAAAATGAGGAGTTGAGCAGGGTAGGGTAGGGGGAAAGAGACACATAAACCCAGCTAAAGACTTTATGATTTCCATTATATTTTGTGAGCTGTAGGTGGTCTGGAGATTATAAAGACACATTCCCTCATTATCAGTGATAATAATTCAGTGATGTTATTTATCACCAACTCTTGTTTGCTGTGTATAAAAGGGCCTTGCACCCAGCTCATTATATTCTCTGTACAAATACAGTAATACCCCTGTTCTGGGGCACCATGGAAGTGATGAAATATGTCTGCTATAGAGTCACTGAATGCTTAAAGGAGCAAGCTCATGGGTTCTCAGCTGCCACATCTGAGCATTCAGATACAGTAATACCTCAGATAACGTTTACCTTAGATAACGCTAAAATTGCATAACATTAAGTAATCTGGGGAGGAGAATTGCATCGAATAACGTTAAGGTCCTATGGGATGCATCAGATAACAACCTCTAAAGCCTGTGTGGTTACAATGTATCTTTATGGAGTTTTAATGTTATCCGATGCATCCCATAGGATTTTAACATGGCTCGGATAACACTAAAAATCGGATTACACCAAGACTTGTGGAACCAAGTTTTAGCGTTATCTGAGGTATTACTGTACCCAATTTTCTCAACACACTACAGAAGAGTGAGAATGACTAGCCTTGCCGTCTCTTCTGTTCCTTTCTTTGTGTAATGGTGGGGGAGAAAGTTCATGTTTGCTTACCAGCTGAGTAGAGGAACCCTGGAGACTCTTGAATTCTTCCTTCTGTACATGCCCCCCCCCCCCGAGGGAAAATGAACGTCTCTTTTTTTGACTCCTCTGTCACTACATGAAGAAAAAGACAACACAGAGGGCCATGCTAGGCACTCTCCCACTAAGGAAACTGCATATTGCTAACACCTGCACAGATTTTGTAAAGAAATGCAATTCAACAAAATGGAGATTTTGGATGGCGGTAGTTACAACTAATGTTATGTATCAGATGTCATTGGAATGCAGCAGCTAGGATGACGATGGTGAAGAATGATGAGACAAGGAGTACAACAATGTCTTGAGGACCATCTGTACAGAGTATTTAGTACAGAATACAAACTGGAGAAATGTTACATCTACCTGCAATAGGGCCAGACAATAATGGCAAAAGGAGGGACTTTATAACTTTATTTTGCTTTGACTAACTGTCCAAAAGTAGAGGTGCTTAACAATCTCCTCACCAGATAGTCCTGTGGTTATTTTGCCATAAAGAACATTTTTTAAAAAAAAGCCGTAGGTAACAATTCCCTCACATTTGTCGGAGAGCCTGTTTGGATCAAAAATCTGACTGGACAAATAAAAGGTAGTTTTCCTCCTTGGTGATGAGGCACAGTATACTGCAGTTTATGTCATCTGGTTTATGTCAATGTAGTCATTGAGTCCAACCTCCTACTCAAAGCAGGAGAACAAATCAAAGCAGATCTGAAGAGGGAAGTCCAACCTTCTCTTGAATGCCTCCAGCCTTGGAGCACTCACCAATTCCTGAGGTCCTTAGTTTTGTTGCTGTACTGCTCTAACAGTTAAGAGGTTGTTCCTGACATTTAGCCTGTATCTGGCTGTCTGTAACTTGAGCCCATTATTATGTGTCCTGCACTCTGAGAATATCAAAGACAGATCCTGCCCCTCCTCTTTATGACTATGAGGTACTTCTACTTGACACAATCATTGGTGGCTATACATTTGCTTCTTATTTTCTGCATGTGTTTTCTGTTAAACAGCAACACAAGCAGAGGTTTCTAGGGATGTGATTGCTAGCTCACGTTCTTCTCAAAGTTTTGTGAATGAGTTTTGTAAATTGCAGGGAATGGTTGCTCTTTCTTCTATTGTAGCTTAGTTTTTGTCCATCAGGATGTGTTTTGCGGCTGAAAATGGACAACTGCTTAATAATCAGACAATTAAAATACAATTATGCAGATAGAACTACACACAGTGACTGTTTAGTTTGCACTGAGAACTAAAGGGAATGAATAAGGAGGAACTTGATGGCATACTAAAGGAGAGCTGGAAGGAAACAGCTGAACTTTATTTGCCTGAGTGCTTATATAGGTCAACTAAGGGTTCTTAGTTGAAACATTGTCCATATAATTCATAATTATTATAGCAGTGAGGAGTGTGTTGTATGTGGCAGTGCCAGTAGGGGTGATCATGGGCTTTTACTTCTGACTGCAGATAGGTTTGGTAACATGAATTTAGTACCCATCTTTTCTATATATCTTGCCATTTCTCTGAGATATTTCTTCCCAGCCTCTTGGATAAATTCCATCTATTTCTTATGAACCCAGGGCACTTTTAGAATGGATTAGCCAAACCATCAGGGAATGTCTTGTCTTTTAATTAATTTTGACCAGAAATCTCTATTCTTAAGGGGGGAAAGGACAGCTAAAATAGTATGAGAGAGAGAGCAAGTGAGCAGAAGACTGATGACAAACTGATAGTAAAAGGCATGTAAATATGGCTACAGTAAAACACCGGATAATGATTGGATCAGGTAACGCTAGAATCGGATAACTATGCAAGTTTTTTGGAAAAAAACATGCATTGGATAACGATTCTGGTTAACAATTCTATAGCATTATCCGAGCCAATCGTGGGGTAGGGGGGTTGGATTGGGTAGAGCTTCTACCCAATCCACACACACACCCAGTGATGGATCGCTGCTACTGAACTAGGGTCGGGGGAAAGGCACATGGGTGCCTGCCTTTCCCACGAGCCTAGTTCAGCTGAAGCAATCACTGGACGAAGCACCTCTAGGCTTCATCAACAACCCGTCCAGGCTGTGTTCGAAACCTAACAGCACCCAGGCTTCAAACACAGCCCAGACGGGGTTCAGAAGAAGCCTAGCGCAGCCCAGCTTCTTCCGAACCCTGTCCGGGCTGTGTCCGATGCCGCTAGCTGGCACCAGAGTCAAGCTGAGCTCTGGCTAGTGATTGGTAGCCAGGGCTTAGCTGTCAAACTCAGCTCCGGCTAGCGATTGCTAGCTGGAGCTGAGTTTGACTTTGGCGGCAACGTGTGCACCTGCTTGGGTGCACAGGTTGTCTCCGAAGTCAAGCCGAGCTCTGGCTAGCGATCGGCGAGGGCTTAGCTGTCACACTCAGCTCTGGCTGGCAATCGCTAGCCAGGGCTTTGCTTGACTTCAAGAAGAACCCGCGCTACCGCGCAGGCTGTCACCAAACTCAAGCTCAGCTCTGGCTAGCGATGGCAGCGGGCCAGATCTGATGATCAGGGATAATCTTCTGGTCTCAACAGTTCTCCTTTTCTATCCTCCCATTGATACAACCACCTTTTTTCCCCACATAGTTACATACCACATCCATGCATACATGCAGAAATACACTCATTCACATCACTGCCCCATGTGTGATATCTATCGATGACATAGGTCTTCATCAATGGATTTATGCAAGGGGTGAGTGATAGGCATTACTCCCTATGACTCCCTCTCATGATGTGATATTACTGTTGTGACATATCACTACCGTGACATGCGCTACCGTGACATGAAATTAACCCCATTCATCACATCTGGCCCCAGATTCCCTCACTGGGGTTAGAGTTGGTTCTTTGTGAATAGAGTTAGGGATTGTCCACACACCAGGTTGGAGCAGGCTAAATAAGGTAGCTAGCATTCTGATATGCTATTTGGGCAATCCTTACAGAGTCTTGGTGGCAAAGTAGTTAAACGTCTGTTCTGCAGCCAAAACAGCTGGCATTGTGACTTTGATCCTGATGGGATTCAAGGCTGACTCACCCAGAGAGTGCAGTAAATGCTATGGGGCGGGGCAGAAGTGTAATTGCTATTGCTATATAGACCTCAAGAGACCCTCTTTGCAGTGGTGGGCTGTCAAAAATTTTACTACCCCACCGTGATGTCATCACAGTGTGGGCAGAGCTAATGTCATGACATCATGACATTGTGAGTGGGACCAAAGAAAAATAAAATAAAATAATAATAAAATAAAATAAAAATAAGCATACACACACCCCTCAACCCACCCACCCACCCACAACACAAACCCGTAACTAAAATAAATAAATGAATATTACATTAAAATACACACACACACCCCAAACATAAATCAACCCACACACCAAACACAAACCCGTCACTTACCTGTTAGTATAAGTGCCTGGGCAGCACCATGTTGCAAGATGGATATGGTTATCGTACCGGTTCTCTAGGATAATATGCCTTAATGTAAATGTAAAACAGCTGTACCTCCTTAAGGGTTCTCCAATTGGAACAGCAATCGGAACAGCACAGGTGCAGCTTATTGATGAGGTAACTCCAAGACTTTGCTTAAAAACCCCAAGCCAGGCCTGCCGGCTGCCAGGCCTTTTTAGGAACTGTGGTAGTACGTCAATATAGGTAAAGGTATTAAATACACATTAAAATACACACGGACACACCACATCCAAAGGTGAGTCACTTACACTGGGGAGCTTCAGGCTATAGGGAGCTTCAGGCTAGCAGCTTCTCTTCCTCCTCCCCACTTGGGGGACAGCAAGGAGGCTGTGCATACGCGCCAAGCACTGTAGCCGTGCATGCACACCAAGTGCTTGGCGCGCATGCGCAGCGGGGGAACCACTGAAAAGGTAAGCCCCGAAGGTGGTTCCTCCCAAAAGCTGCCACCGGTTCTCCGGGACACTGGGGAAAGTTATTACCGGTTCTGGGGAACTGGTGAGAACCTGTTACATCCCACCACTGCCTCTTTGCCCCTGAACTGCTTGCTGACAGAAGTGGGAGACAAGATGGGGCAATGAAGGTAGCGGTGGCAGAATCTGTTTTTCTGTTAAAGAGCTGGTCAAGAAAAGCAAACAAAAATCCCCATCAACAGACTTACAGGCAGACACAGACACAGACACAATGGTCTCCTCTGGTCTTCACCCTCCAGTTTGGCCGAAATATTATGTACAAAGAAACTGGTCATGAACTGGGTTAAGTTCACCTAGCTATTTTTATTTTTTAAGTGCCCAGTATTAAGAACCAGGGCTTTTTAAAAAGGTGACTGATAAACAAAGCAAAACACACCAACAAACCATGTCAAAAAAAAGCCAAGTGGATACAAATTAAGAAGAGCGATGGCAAGACACCCTCACCACAAGACTGGGGGGTGGGGAGCATTGTGACAGGCTAGACAGGCACCCAGCTTCGTCTCCGCCACCACTGCCTGTATACAGGGCTGGAGTTGCAGCTTTGTGTTGTCATGTTGCTGAACAAAGCTCTGTCTCCCCAAGCTCCTCTCTTATAGCAGCTGTAGCTTTGCCTGAAAGTCTTGCAGTGTATTATTTGGTACGTGATTATGCAGAAAGGATGCAAAGTGACGGCTCCTCACCGACTGGCTGCTTGGCTGGTGCCTAACACAGGCTACATTCCAATCTTCCTTAAAAACCATCCCTTAAACCCCCCATCCCACTTAATCACCCTTTACTAGCTTAGACCTGTGCCAAGGGGCAGCCGTCTTACCCGGCTTGGCCAATCTAGGCCGCTTTGCATCGGCTCCCATGGCATCTGCTTGAACAATCTTCCGGAGGGCCATGAATGATTCATGAGGGCGAAGCGTTAGCCTGTGCACTGACTCCGTAATAGGCTGGGACTGTTCTTCCAGGATGTCAGGACTGGAGGAGGAGGAGGTCATACCGATGCCACCACCAGATAGCTTGGCTTGGCAAAGGCCAGATTTGAGGCAACCCTCCACCCCAGGGGAACCTGCAGGATTTTCGTGTCAGTGTGACTGCACCAGCCATACTAGCGGGCTAGAGAGAGCAAGCGTTTCATTTCATACTTGCCATGATAGCGGTCATTTATATTACTCCCGTTTAGGAAAAAACACAAAGAAGAAAAGGAAGAGAAAATTAAGGACAGGGTTGGAGTTGCTGGTTTCTAAGCAATTTTTATTTGTTTGCCTCACCAGGTCCACCTTTCTTTAGACAACACTGGAATAATCAAAAAAATTCCTCCTGTAAATATATTATGAGAATCTCAAACCCCTGATTTCAACATATCCTGCCAAAAGTAATTGCAGCTTCCACAGCTAGAATGATGCAAACAATTCCTGCATAATGTCCTTAATTGGCATCGGGTAGTCTGGCTGCAGAACACAGGCATTGTTTGCAAACACTGGCTTTTCCAGTGGGGCTTTGAATTTTCTTCTTAGGGCATTCGCAGGTCCACAATTTATGGCCTTGATTTCAGAGGGATGCTCTTGGGTGGTGCTTACCTAATTTAGGAGGAGGATACCAACCATAGCCAGGGAAAGAGAGAAAGAGAATGTGTATGTATATATTCATACCCAAAATGTGGCACAAACAAAACCTTGATTCAATTCAGCTTTTGATCAAATTATTCAAAACCTCTTCTCTTGCTGCGATACCCTAGTACAGTGGTCAGCAAACTTGGCTCTCCAGCTGTTCTTGGACTTCAGTTCCCAGAAGCCTTGATCAGCAGGAGTGCTGACTTGGGCATCTGGGAATTGAAGTCCAAGAACACCTGGAGAGCCAAGTTTGCAGACCCCTGCCCTAGTAGACCCCTACTGCAGGAGTTCCCAACCTAATGCCTGTGGGCTGGATCTGGCACACGGTGCCATTTCATGTGGTCCCCCACCCCTCCAAGGGCATTTGAGAAACAAAATGGCCATCCCTTTGAAACTGTTGGGGCAAAATGGCCACCCCCATTGTGCAGGCAGGGCAAAACGGCCATCTGGCCCTCATAGCTGACTGAGAGTGTGTGACCCGGCCCCTGGCTTGAAAAGGTTTGGAACAGGGCTGCTAATGTTGGTGTTTCACCCCCATGGAGTTGGTCTGAATCTGTGCTGAATCAAAGAGGCCTGCTCTGCCAGTTAATGTGTGGATGTCAGCAACAAGAAATTGTTGTGTAGAGGTGGGTGGGCTTCCTGGGAGGCTCCCCATTGGTCCAGTTAATACTGGTTGTTAGGAATGAAAGAAATTCCTCTTTAATTTTTTTTTAAAAGTTCTGCGTTTAGAGCAATGATAGGATGTAACAGGTTCTCACCAGTTATCCAGAACCGGTAGTAATTTTTCCCAGTGTCCCAGAGAACCTGTAGTAGCTTTTGGGGGGGAACCACCTTCGGGGCTTACCTTTTCACTGGTTCCCCCACTGCGCATGCATGCCAAGCACTTGGTGTGCATACACGCCCAGTGCTTGGCACATATGCACGGCCTCCTTGCTGTCCTCTCAAACGGGGAGGAGGAAGAGAAGCTGCTAGCCTGAAGCTCTCTATAGCCTGAAGCTTCCTATTTTTATTATTTTGTATTTTTTCTTTGGCCCCACCCATGACATGACATCATGATGTTAGCTCCTCCCACACTGTGATGACATCACGGTGGGGTAGTAAAAATTTTGACATCCCACCACTGGTTTAGAGTAAAGACCGACACACACACACCAATTCCCAAGCATTGTTTTCCCCATACTACAAAGATGCTCAGTTATTATTGCAAATGATCATAAGTTGGCGCCAAAGGCTGGCACCACAATTCCATAATGCGCCTTCCTTTGGAGATCTGGACCCTGAGGCACTACTTAAGTTCCACTGGCTGGATCTATGGGCAGGAATCTGCAAGGGGGGGAGGAGAGAGAGTCTACACTCCCCCCCTCCCAAATGCACTCGCCTTCTCACATTGCAGACCATGATTCCCTTAATAGCTTGCACATGCTGGCCAAAACTTCAAGCCTCCCCTTCCCCAAAGAGTTTCCCTCCTCATGTAAAATGTTCATCAGGATCACTGTGCAATGGATGTTGTTGTATAGAAGGAAGCTTTGCCTGGTTTTTGCATTTTTGAATTAATGGGGATGTTGGTGTGTGTGTTTATTTATTTATTGAAAGCTTGTCCCCTTTTCTTGTGCAGATGTGGTCTGGGATGTTCTTCCCAGCACAGCAATTCATATATCAAACTGCTAGTGGCTAGAACATCCCCTGAACTGGGGCCTCTCTGGTACAGCGCAGCCAACTATTGCGTCATTCATTCAGCGATGTTTACCGAACATATGGGGGGATGGAAAGGAAAACATCAAGCTAGATTTCCCAGTGACTCCAGAAGGCTGGTGTCTGCAGTCACCCCAAATAACAGTGGTTAAGAAGTTCGCCTTGATAGCTGGAAGGCTAGCAAGTCGGCAGTTAAAAGACCCGGGTACTGCATGACAGATTGAGCGCCTGTCTCTGTCCCAGCTCTTGGAGACATGAAAGGAGCCTCATTCGGGCATCCCCTGAGCAGAGTTTCTCCAGCAAAAATCTTCTCAACCCAGAATAATTTCTGGCACAAAATTATTATTATATCAACATACAGAAAAGAAAAACAACCCCTTCCCCCACCCAAATCCTCGCCATCTCCCTTGCCCTCTAACCTCAGTACTCCCCAGTTATTTCCACCACCACCACCCAGTTTTGGACCTAAATGTGAGCACATGACATTTAAAGAGTGTTGGGTTCTGTTTCTCAGGTTTGCTTTTTTAATAGCAAATGTGTGCTGTGTATATAATGTGCAGCACCTGGATGGAGAGAGGCTTTTCGGCCTCACTCCCACCCACCCACCCCCTACTCCGCTTTCCTTTGCCTAGTGTGGCTTTTTCCATGGCAGAACGCCAAAGTGGGGGAAGGAAGGGAGAGAGATTAAAACACATCAGCAAAACAGGGCACATAAATCGCAGTGGAATTTGTCAGTCTGTGTGAAGAGTTGGTTGCCGGACTCCCTTGTTTCTTTTTGCATGCCTTGGGCTCTGTTATGTAAATGTTATTGTCCCTTTGTTAGTTCCAGTGGTATAGGATTGTGTAGCCTAGGAACAGAGTCCAGTTGCCTCTCAAGGGCACCGTCCTTGTTCCCCTGCTGTGCAGCTCCCAGATGCCACTCAATAAAAACAACAAGGGGAGGAGAAGGCATCCTGGATTGAAAAGCAAGGAAGCTTTCCCCCCCTCTTTATAAAGCACTCAGGTCCAGAGTAATCCAGACAGCTGAAATAGTGGGATGGTGAACTGGATTCTCCTGGTTGCCTTCATCTGATGCACCTACCTGTGTTGAATTTCTTTAAAGGGAAAATTAGAGTTTTAGGGGCTCCTTTTTGTCACCAGTGCTAAAATATTGAAGTTTAAACATGAAGGCTTTTAATGGAGGGTTGTCTTGTGGGTTGTATTCACTGGGATTCAATCTCAGTTTCAGTAATTATATATTGTATCTTAACTACTGCGGTTGCATCAAAAATTTCCCCTTAAAGGAGTGGTGGTGGGGGGGGGTTTGCAGTTTTATATCTACTGAACTGTGGGGAAATGATGAAATGTACAATTTAAAGGAAGCGTACGTTTTCTGAACAAGCAGTTGCAAGCAGATGAAGTGTGGCTACACAAGTAATCCATTGGTTTCAAGGAATAGACTGTGAGAATTTTCTGATATAAGCTTTTAGGCTGTGTTTCTCATACTTCATTTACAAGCATGCTTTTTAGCCCTTCATCCCATCTGCTGGTGGTTATTTTTCCCAGTTGTCTCTATAACATATAAATAGATAATCAAAATTACACACCTGGTAACATGTTTGATCTAAACTGTTAGTTTTCTAAATGTGAGAAAAGTATATTTCCTTCAAATAATCATTAGAATCCAGTAATGGGAATATGAGTCGAGGTGGCCTAGTGCAGGGATCAGCAAACTTGGCTCTCCAGATGTTCTTGGACTTCAATTCCCAGAAGTCCTGATCAGCAGGCATACTGACTTGGGCTTCTGGTAATTGAAGTCCAAGAACACCTGGAGAGCCAAGTTTGTAGATCCCTGGCCTAGTGGTTAAGATGCTGAGTTTGATGACCAGAAGGTCAGCAGATGAGCAATTCGAACCCCAAGTGCTGCAAAACGGAACGAACTCCCGTTGTCACTCCCAGTTTTTGCCAACCTAGCAGTTCGAAAGCAAGAAATTGCAAGTAGATAAATAAGTACTGTTTCAGCGAGAAAGGTAAAAGTGTTCTGTGTGCTTCAGTATCTAGTCATGCCTGCCGCATGACTACAGAAACATCTGCAGACACATACAGCTCTGTCTCTTTGACTGCAAACAGAAATGAGCACCGCCACCTAGAGTCATCTATGTGAAGCTGTTGGGTGATGTCACCCGGAGATTCACATAGATCAGGGGTTTCCAACCTACAACCGGTGGGCCTAATCCAGCCTGCAGTGTCCACCCGGGCACCTCCAGCGACTATCACAACCACTGGAAGTTGCAAAACGTCACTTACCGGGGGGGTGGCAATTATGCCATTTTTGCGGCTTCTTGCACAGCCTCCGCTGCTTCCCAGGGTGGCAGAAGGCTTTTCGGAGCATTTTTTGCTCCATTTTGGGATTTTTTTTCACTGCTTCTCTGCTGTGCTTTGGCATCTAAACCATGGCGGTTAGAGACTTCTGGTGCCAGACAAAACTTACATCAGCGCCTGGGTTCCCAGCATGGAACCAGAAAGTTCCCAACCGCCACGGTTTGGCTGCTGAAATGCAGCAGAGCGAAAATGCTCTGAAAAGCCTCCCACCGCCCCGGGAAGCAGCGGAGGCTGTGCAAAAAGCCACAAAAACAGGGTGATGGTTGCCGCCACCGAAAACATAAGCAGTGGGTGCAGCCACGCCTCTGGCCTGCACAAATGAGCATCGGTGGTGGGAACTGGCCCCTGGCAGGAAAAAATTGGGAACCCCTGACATAGATATATGTGTTCATTACCAATAATATGCTAATTATGTGCAGTTCTGTCTTTTCTTTATTACTACTGCAAAGGATGCTGTCCAGGTCCTTAAGCACTGCTTGGCCTCGATATTAAACTGGACAATTGCTAATAAGTTGAAGCTGAACCCTGAAAAGATGGAGGTCTTGTTGGGTGATTCACTTTGCCACTTCAGAGGAAGTTTGCCTAGTCTGGGTTGGGGTTACACTCCTCCTAAAAGACTAGGTTTACAACTTGTGAGTGCTCTTGGACTTGACACAGTCAATGGAACAACAAATATCTGCTGCAACCAGGATCACCTTGTTTCCAGCTTAAGAGGATTGTTCACATGTGCCACTACCAGGACAGGAAATCCATGACAAGTGGGTTAATGCACTGGTAATCTCAATAATTGATTATTGTGATGTTCTCTATATGGAGCTGCCCTTGAAATTGGTATGGAAGCCACAGCAGGTCCAAAATGTGACAGTCAGGTTGATTTCCCGGGCAAGAAAATCTCATCAAATCTCCCTGATCCTGGCCCACTTGTCTTGACTTCCTGTCAGTTTCTGTGCCAGATTCAAGGTGCTGTTTTTGACCATCACCATCATTAATGGTTTGGAACCTTGATACTCGCTGGAGCATCTCTGTGAAACCTGTTTCATACAGTCCTCTCAGCTTTGATGCTGAGGGTGGATGCACTGAGAGACGTGAGAATAATGAGGAATCAGGGACTTCTTGGTGACAGTCCTATTTCTGTGGAATAGACATCCATTAAGACATGTGCCAGATTGAAGGCAGTGATATAGAGAGAGGCTTTTAAAAACATAGTAAAGATAAAGGTAAAGATTTCTCTAGCTCGAAAGCCAGTAGTATCCAACACTTGGGTTCAATGCTCATCTCTGTTTCAAAGCCAAAGAGCCACCGCTGTCCCTTAAAATAGCAATTCATGTCCCACAATGCATATGTTAATTACATATTGCCACATGATTTGTTGATCTGTTCCATTTCAGTTTATATTTTGATCCTATTCAGTAGTATTGAGAATGAGATTGGGTGAGGGTTGGTGTGATACAATATTTTAAATGTTTCATGCTTTTTCTTTAAGAAAAATAATACTGCACAACAATGATTTTGCTACTGGGAATAACACATGTGATTTGCATGATACTGTATTGAGTGTGCTGATTTCGAATCTGAACTCAGAATTTGCCTATCACAGGAGTTCTCAACCTTTTAAAGCTGGGCACCGGGTCACGCTCCCTTAGACAGCTTTGGGGGCTGGATGGCCATTTTGCCCTTCCTCCACCACATGGCACTTCCTAGTGTGGTGGAGGCGATGGAGAGGCCACATGAAGTGGTGCTGAGGGCTGCATCTGGCCCACATATAGATTTTAAATTATAGGCATGCTATAGCTGTTCAAATGGTATTGGGTAATGTATTTTTACATGGGAACATTGTAACAGTTGCAGCTACCACTATGCCTGCTGCCACCTCAGTTGAATCACGGTCCCTGGTGGTATGGATGTTCCAGCAGTGGCCAGGCATAACTGGGCAAGTCAGTGAGCTGATGTCAGAAATAGGTATATAAGGTGAGATGGACCAAGGGCTTGTCTCTAATGCAAAACCATCTTATTAGTTAGAATAGCTAGGCCAGTGAGGGCGAACCTTGGCACTCCAGGTATTCTTGAACTTCAGTTCCCAGCAACCCTGGTCAGCAGGAGTGCTTACTTGGGCTCCTGATAATTGAAGTCCAAGAACATCTGGAGCCCCAAGGTTCGCCATCTCTGAGCTAGGCCATAGTGAGTCTGTTTTGAGCTAACGATGAGTAGGCACAGCTGTGTTAATAAACCGGACAATTTTTGCTACATTTGTGGCAAATATACCCCATGTGATCAACACAAGAACCTAATCAAGAAGGTGAGATTTGCTTACTCAAGATCCTGACATCCTAGGCAGAATCAGACTTCAGATTTGGATTCAGCACACTTGATTTAGTACAGGACACATGGATTGTGATGCAGTGTAATCTCACCTAGATTCTGATTGCGTCCCACCAGTGGAACTTGTACTAATGGCTGAGAGACATTATGTTTGGGGACATCCACCATACCATGGCTACAGAGTAGGTAGTAAAAAAAAATTGAATCCCACCACTGTCTCCACTCTATACTGTATCCTCATGTGCCCAGAAAACTAGTTCATGTGGAGCCTGAGAAATCTCCTGGATCCTGTTTTTGATTGATGCAGAATGCTGGATGGGCAGTGGGAAGGGGTGGGAGAGAATTCTGCTGCAACCAGCAGTGGAAGATTAAATCTAGCCATTAACTTTCAATTTTCTTATCTTTATTAAAAAGTAGGGTTTCTTTCATGTCTAGGCCAGACATGAAACTGCCAAAATGAAGGCACCTTTGCCTGACCTAGTGTGAGAAAGATCAGCCAGCAAAACAAGGTTGCCATTGCCCAGGACACGCCTGATTGTGGTTCAAAAATACCACAATCTTCGAAGAGGCTCTTTCTGTGTAAATGTAACTTTTGTGCTAATCATAATCCTGCTGCTAATCCTCCATCACTGGCATCACCATGGGTTCAGAAAAGCCCCCAGACCTCACTTGTTCTCACTCTCTTTCACCCACGTGTACACAAGCGCACAGAAACACACAATCTCTCTTTCTCTTCACCTTTGTGAGGATTAGTTTATGAAAATAGGCCAAGGCTTGGCTTGGTCTCAGAGGAACTGATGAAGGCCCCAAATTGAAAACATTTCTGAAGCTTCCTGGGCTGTCCTCAAAGAGGCAGTACCAGTGATGGGATGTAACAGGTTCTCACCAGTTCTCCAGAACCGGTAGTAACTTTTCCCAGTGTCCCGGAGAACAGGTAGCAGCTTTTGGGGAGAACCACTTTGGGGCTTACCTTTTCACTGGTTCCTCCACTGCACATGCGCGCCAAGCACTTGGTGTGCATGCATGCCTACAGTGCTTGGCGCATATGCACGGCCTCCTTGTTGTCCTCCCAAGTGGGGAGGAGGAAGAGAAGCTGCTAACCTGAAGCTCCCTATAGCCTGCTCCCCTAGAAATCTTAGAGAACTGGTTAGGCAAAGACTTAGTACCTAACTTCTTTAACTGTTGAAAAGTTGAAAAGTGCCAAAATGAAGCCATCTTGTGGTGAGTTCATTCTGTAGTTCCTTCCATCTGACCTAGTGTGAGAAAGATTAGCCAGAATAAGCTTTAAACTCTGGTTTAAAAGCTCTGGTTGATTTGTGTTGTGGGTGGGTGGGTGTATTTTAATGTATTTTCATTTATTTATTTTATTTATTTACAGGTTTGTGTTGTGGGTGGGTGGGTAGGTGGGTTGAGGTGTGTGTGTGTGCTTATTTTTACTTTATTTTTTATTATTTTTTAATTTGTTTTCTTTGGCCCCGCCCACAACATCATGATGTCATGACATTGGCTCCGCCCATGATGTTAGCTCCGCCCACACTGTAATGATGTCATGGTGGGGCAGTAAAAATTTTGACATCCCACCACTGGGCAGTACTGCAACTTTTCTTACAGAGACTGCACCCAACACCCTGTTTATTGCATCTGACCATTCTCTCAAGGAGATCCTCACACCATTTTTTGTCCATTTCTAATAAGCAAATGAGAATAATCCAGGAGGAAGTTTGTGCGTTGTGCTCTGTGTAACACTCAAAGTGTACAGTCAGTAGGGTTGGAACAAGAAACCTTGTTTGGATCCTGAGGTAGGGAGAGATTTTGCTAAATCTTCCCTGCTAGCATGCAAAAGAGAGAAGAGCTCTCCATTTTGTGTCTCTGCATCACCTGTAGAGAGTCAGCAATGGCCTGGTGTTGATAGATAACCACTCCATCTAAGGCAAATTGCTTGTGAACACAACAAGAGAGACCATCTCCTTACAACTGATTTGCTGGGGAATTCATAAAGAAAAGATGCTTGCTTCATTGTCCAGCCTGCCCTTTTCACTCCTTCGTCTTTGTTAGGGGAGCATTTGCTCTTCATTCACTCAGCGTGAGTAACAAAGGGGAGTAAATGAGATTGAAATGAGGATTGAGAGCCTTGTGGTGGATCCTTTTGAATGCAAGTGTTATTTAGATTGTGACCCAAAGAACACATGCAGACAGATGGACAAACAGAAAAATCAAGCTCCCTCCCTCCTCCTCTTTTTAAAAACTATGGTAAATATAAAGCAAAGGTAAAGGCCACCCTTGCTCAAAAGCCAGTCATATCCGACTCTAGGGTACGATGGTCACTTCTGTTTACATGGCTGCAGACGTTTACATGGTGATGTGGCAAGCATGACTAGACACCAAAGCAAATGGAATGCTGTTACCTTCCCACCATAGCAGTCAGGAGCTCACTCCATAATGCAGCAGTCGGGTCTTGAACAGTTGACTTACCAACCTTCCAGTCATCAAGTTGAGCATCATAACCAGTAAACCACCAAGGTCCCTTCTAGGATATGTATAGGCTGGAGTTTTTAACCGTTCTATATGGCAGTTACTTAACCAAGAGCTACAGGATTTTTTGCTGGGGAAGGGGGAAGTGTGGGCTGGGGGTATGCAAAGAAGTACATATACAGTGGAACCCTACAATAATGTGAATTGTGTTCTTAAGTGCGGATTGAGACAGTGGGGACTTTTTGGAGGGAAATACCATAGCTGTTATCATGCCAGGAATATTGCAAAAGGGACAAGAAGAGATGCCTCCTTTAACCATCATTCCCAGGCTGCCATTTTGTATTCAAAATGTGTCACATTTGAATCAGACCCCAAATTTGTCAATAGAAATGAATTGCCATCTCCAGTTCACTCAACATCGACACAGGCCTCAGTGGAAGGCCAGGCACCCCTCTGGGGGATAACAGCAACAGGTTGAAGCAGCACTGTCTTCAGTGGTGGGATGTCAAAAAATTTACTACCCCACCGTGATGTCATCACAGTGTGGGCGGAGCTAATGTCATGATGTCATGATGTGGGCAGGGCCAAAGAATTTTTTAAAAAACATAATAAAATAAAAATAAGCACACACACACACCCCTCCACCCACCCACCCACAACATAAACCCGTAAATAAAATAAATAAATAAAATAAAAATTACATTAAAATACACCCACCCACCCACCCCAAACTTAAATCTGTATTTATGGTACTGTGGTAGTATGTCAATATAGGTAAAGGTATTAAATACACATTAAAATACACACAGACACACCACATCCAAAGGTAAGTCACTTACCCTGGGGAGCCTCAGGCTATAGGGAGCTTTCAGGCTAGCAGCTTCTCTTCCTCCTCCCTGCTTGGGAGGACAGCAAGGAGGCTGTGCATACATGCCAAGCACTGTAGGCGTGCATGCACAGTGGGGGAACCAGTGAAAAGGTAAGCCCCGAAGGTGGTTCCCCCCAAAAGCTGCTACCGGTTCTCCAGGACACTGAGAAAAGTTACTACCGTTTTTGGCGAACTGGTGAGAACCTGTTACATCCCATCACTGACTGTCTTGCCTCCCACTGCTTCTGTTTTCAACAAGTATTGTACACTCGTTGATTTCTCCTTCTTCTGTGTCTAGGCCAGATATGAAACTGCCAAAACGAAGCCACCTTTTGGTGAATTCATTCCGTAGTTCATTTCACCTGACCACCGACACAAGGTGACCATTGCCGGGGGTATGGCCAATTGTGGTTCAAAACACCACAATCTTCAAGGAGGCTCTTTCTGTGTAGCCACACTTATGAGGGTTTCTTTCTTTCTCTTCCTCCTATGCCTCTTCTTCCTGTCCCAGGAGATAAGTAATGTAGTTCCCACAATTTCCAAGCCAACCTTCTAATCATGACATTCCCTACTATTGATATTATGGTTTTAAGTTACATTTTAACATTTAATTTGCATTTTACTGAACATCTTGCAGCTTTTCATATTACATAACAAAGAAGTAAAATTGAGAAATCACTGGTTCTCCGTTGTATATAAGCTTATATACCGTACATGTTAATGGTTGCTCGGCAAATTGACCAAGACATCATTAAATACGAGAGTCCGCAAAGAAACTGGTTACATCAGAAGCACAAACAGCAGCATTGTCTGCATCTGTACCTCAACTACATCTGCTGATGCAATAGTCATGTATTTGTGGAAATCAACACAGCAATCTCGTTTTGTACTGTGTATGGGTATTGTCTGCAGAAATCTGTCAGATGACAATACCGTTGGAAAAGGTCAGTATTCTTGTGCAGGAAATGGTAAGAATGACCTTGTTATAAAGAGCAGAGCTTCTCAAATCATTCTTGACCTATGGTGACAAATTGAAATAGACACATGTTTCTAAAAATATTGGTGAGAAAAATGATCAATTGGTACATTTGTATGTTTTGGATTTTCATATAGAGGGCTTGTAAAAGGGAGCCAACGCCTGACTCTGAGTGCAATTTTTTTACAATGAGATTACACAGTGCAACAAATGTGAGAGTTCTTTACAGAGGCCAGCACCACCTTATGTACAACGGTAGTGGGCTGGTAGCAGAGTGATGGCCTGATCCATTGATAGGAAGTGGCAAGACAAGCAGATGCTTTTAACAGCTCTGGATCATTGGGGGGGGGCAGCTGCTGGAGGCGACAGGCTGTTGTCTAAAACATGAAATTTATTGCACAGGACGGCATACACAGACTAAATTAGGCTGTCGAAAAGGGAGGGGGATGGTAGTAAACTATGTTCTGCCTGCGTGTTATGTGTCTATACAGGATTTTATCCTAGCAAACAATGAGGTGTCCAGTGGCTACATAGAGCTTTCTGAAAAGGTTACCTTTAAGGTGGCATTTTCTTTAAATGGGTGCTGGACAGACCCATACTCTTAACATTTAGTGAAACAAGGTGAACAAACAAATAAGAACGAGAAAAACCATGAACTGCAGAAATTGTATTCACACACACTCAATTTATTTTTGAAGTGGTAATCATGTTAGTCTGTGCAAACATATAAGAGAGTAAACAAATCAAAATGACAAAAAATGCTGTGGCACCTTAAAGACTAACTCCTGTATTTAAATGTGAGCTTTAGTGGATCAAGTCCACTTCGTCAGACACTTCGTGAGACCTCATGGCATCAATTTATACACATCAGGTATGGGGGCACACAATGGCTTGCCAGTCTAACAGAAAAGTAAGGTTGTAGCTCTTTACAACTGACAATAATGGAAAATCCCCGGCTGTTGTTCAAATTTGCTATGAAACCTGCCTCTATTGATTTGCATACGATTGTAAAACAAGCTTTTCTTGAAAGCTGATGCATCACATCCAAAGGATGGCTGCAAAACAAACACTGTGGCATTACACATTTGACAATTAGTCGGCATCTACTGGTAATGTTTTTTTTGTAACTCGGGGAAAATTGCAGCATATAACAACCTGTTAGTTTCAGTGCATCAAATGTTGTTGCGGCTGCCCAGTCAAAAAGCCAGGGATAGGTAAAACATTTACAAAGGCCTCCTCAAAAAATGTAGTCTTCAATTGCTTTTAAAAAGACTGGAGCAAGGAAGTCTGGTGCAGCTCGAGTGGAATAGTATTCCACAACATTGGTGCCACCGCCAAAAAGGCTCTTCTCTTCATCCACTCCTCCTAGCTAATCTCAGTCCTCCTAGCCAATCTCAAGGACAGCACCTGAAGCTGCACCGATGAAGAGGAGCAAGTGATGCGGGCTACAGACCTGTCCCAGAAAGCCGTGACTAATATTCAAATCCTTGAGATGGGTGTCCACCATATGCCTGTACTTAATTTCTGCTGTCTATCTCTGGGTTCTAGTCTTGTAATTCCTCTTCTCTAGAATGGCACTTTCAAGTCCTGTGCTGAGTATTGAGGTAGATTAAAGTGGTTTGAAATGATTTTCTGTGTACAGTATTGCTATTCTTGATGTCTGATTTATGTCCATTAACTCTTTTTCTCAGAGATTGTCCAGTTCGGCCTATATAGAGTGAAGGGGGGCATTTTTGGCAAGAGATGGCATAAATTAGATTAGCTGAGGAACAAATAAAATTGGTCTTAATGTTGTGTGTTACATTGTTGGGTCCTGTAATTGTGTTACTAGATTAAATGTGGGGGCATAGTTGGCATCTGGGATCATAGCAGAGTTTAGTCCCAATTTCTGTTTCACTGTTGTGTAGTCTGTTGAGTGTCAATAGTTGCTTAAGATTCGGGGGTGAGGAAGGGCTAGAGGAGGGTAGGGGCTTGTCAGGCTATAGAAAAGTTTAATAAATTCCATGTCACTCTAAAGACCATGATGTGCAGCATTGCCGAGGCCAATAAAAGCTGATAAACTTCTTGATTGGCAGCTGCAGCGCTCTAACTCACGTTTTTTGCTTTAACACAAAACAAGGAGAAAAGGGTCCTTGTTTGTGTTGTTGTTGGGGTTGTGTTTTTTTTTAAAGGTGAAAATGCTTAATACGAGTTTTTCTTTTTATATAAAAATTAGTGGCAAAAGAAGTAAAGAATTTTGAACGTGTAACTGCCATTTGTGGCTGTTTAATTCAACGAAGCATGGTTAAAGGCAGCATTAATACAGTACAGTAATACCATGGATAACGACTGCATCGGATAACGCTAACATCGGACAATGATCTGTCAGCGTTATCCGATGCAGTCATTCTTAGCAGCAGGGTGGCTGGAAAGCTGAACGGGGTTCTCTGTTCATCTTCCCAGCTACCCTGCAGCTGCGGAGGCAGGGGTGGGGTGGCTGGAAAGCTGATGGGGGGCTCCCCCGTCGGCTTCCCCAGCCACCTTGCAGCTGTGGATCAGGTCTTCCGACCTCCCTGGAGCCGGCAGGGGGATCAGAGAGCCCGAAACATCATGTTTTTTTACCCATTTTGGGCTCCCTGACCCCCTGCCAGCTCCAGGGAGGTCGAGGGACCCAATCCTCACTATTTCCAAAGTTCCCCCACCTCCCTGGAGGCTGTAGCAAGCCAAAATGCGGGATTCGAATCCTGACGTTTTGGCATGTTGCAGTCTCCAGGAGGGTGGGGGAACTTTAAAAATAGTGCGCATCAGCTTCAGGGAGGTTGGGAAACCCAATGTGCGCTAATTTTGAAGCCCCCCCCCTTCCTGGAGGCTGCAACAGGCCAAAATGTCAGGATTCAAATCCTGACGTTTTGGCTTGTTACAGCCCCCAAGAGGGTGGGGAAACTTTGGAAACAGCTTGGATCGGGTCTTCCAACCTCCCTGCAGCTGGCTTTTTTTTACCCATTTCGGGCTCCCTGAACCTCCTGCCGGCTCCAGGGAAGTCTGAAGACCCGATCTGCACTATTTTTGAAGTTCCACCATCTCCCTGGAGGCTGTAGCAAGCCAAAACGTCAGGATTCAAATCCCGACATTCTGGCTTGCTGCAGCCTCCAGGGAAACAGGGCTTTTTTAAACGTTGTGTGAACAATGCATTGCACAACGTTAAAAACCGGATAACGACGAGACTTGTGGAACCAAGTCTCATCGTTATCTGAGGTACTAGTGTATAGCAATCCGTGCATAGGAGCTCATGTAATCTTCCTCCCACACTGGAAAGAATAAAGAGCCTCTATCGAACATTGCATTGAACAAAAATTGGAGCTCATATAGAGATCCGTTAAGATCTAGTCCCTTATCCACTACTCATGGGAGTGGTTGGGGATGTGTCCGTGCATGCACAAGCACACCCATGCCACTCCCAGAAGCCTTCCAGCTAACAAGGCGAGCTTCTTAACTACTGAGCCGCTGCAGCCCCTGACAGTACTTGTGACAGGTACTAAAAAAGAAGGTTGTATTTAGTTCTCTGAAGTTTTTTTTTTGTAGAAAACTTTAAAGAAACAATAATCCTATTTTGTATTCTACTACCAATAGCCTCAAGGTGGCTTGCCATAAAGAATGAAGCTATTGAGAGTGGAATATAAAATATGATTTCTTTGTTTTTCTAAAAACACTTTTTAGTCATCCAGAGCAAACTCAGTAAAAGCTTCTTGTATTTAGCTTTGTGTGAACGAAACCCAATAGCCAGAAGGTGGCTTGCTATAAAGAACAGGGACATAAAAGATGCGTCCCTGAAAAGCACAACGGATTGTGAGTACACTTGGGCGACCCCTGAGCAATGGTGTCAGCCGGCTAATCCTTCCTGTCCAGATGTGTTGCACTGTAAACTTGCTAATGAGCAAAATGATCAAATTTTTTTAGGGCCGCAAATGACAATAATTTCTATTAATATAGAGGGCATCTCTTTGTCCAAAGAGGAACTTTTGGCTTCACTTTACCACAAATGGAAATGTAACATATTCTGTATCCTAGAAACTCGCAGGGGAACTGATTAGTGTCAAACAAAAGTTCCTGAGCTGTGTCTATTTGCTGAGAGACCCCCAAAACAAGTGGAATTGCTGTTTTTGTAAGACCAGGTATTATAGTCCTCTCAACAGACTATACTGATGAAGACAATATAGAAATTTTGATGGTTGGACTGGCTATGTGTACAGAATCATTAATTTATATAAGAAGCTGTCTGGGCGGGTTGAGGAAGATGGTGGAGGACAGAGGTGCCTGGCGGACAATGGTCCATAGGGTTGCAAAGAGTCTGAATTGACTGTGCAACTGAACAACAAAAACTATTATGGAAATCCAAAACACTCACTTTCTTTTTGGAGATTTCCACACTCAATGTTGAGCATTTCTAAAAATTGTTTGGTAAATTCCTTTGTAATTAAAAACACAAGTACAGAGCATATGAAGAAAGAATATCTTCAAGTCTCACCATCCATCCTATTTATCACAGCCATCAGTACTTAAAATAGAAGAATCAATCAAAGCAACTTAAGAAGAAAGGAGGGAAAGAATTGTTTAGTTATACCAGAAGAATAAAGAGGTGAGGGATCAGTCTCCAGCTTGCTGCTTGCAGCATGATTGGAAAGAGAAAAGAACAAAGAAAGTCAGTAAACACATGGAGCAGAAAGAGGAAGAAAGACTGACCTTTCCTTTGAAATCCAGAGGCAAGAAGTTCTCTGTTAATTTGTTAATGCTGAAAGATTAGTCAGGGTCAGGGGAGAATTTATGCCCTTAGCTTTAGCCTCATCCAAGATGGAGATTTCAATGTGCGGGAGATACTTTAGAAAATACCAGAGGGAATGGTATGTGTAGGATACCTAAGAGACCGCGTCACCCTAAGAACGTCTGCCCATCCCACCAGGGTGGATCGGAGGGGCTGTCTTGTTACTCCATCAGCTAGGGATGCTCACCTCACGAGCACTAGGAAGAGAGCCTTCTCTGTGTTCACCCCGGCCCTTTGGAACCTCCTTCCGACAGAGCTGCGCCTGCAGACGGAGCTCCTGCCCTTTCGGAAGGGCGTAAAGACCTGGCTGGCGGGTCAAGTGTGGGGACACAGTAACACAGGTTCCCACCTAGGATGGCTGATTTAAGGGCAGCCTTCCCTCCCCCCACCTGGCATCTGTATCTGTATTTGTATCTATTTTTATCTGTTTTATTGTTTTAATGTTTTAATTTTTTATGAATTATTATGAACTTTTAAGGTTTTATATATTGTTATGACCATTACCTATGACGGTAATGTATGCTGTAAGCCGCCCAGAGTCGGGTCTTCCCGATTGGGGCGGGATACTAAATGCAAACAATAAATAAATAAATAAACATTCTAGTCTCATGGGTTGGAAGAAATGGAGCCTAATGTGTGATGAACATGTCATGCTGTGTGATTATTGGCTGGGTTGCTTTAGGGGAATGGCAAAGAGGCGGATCATGAAGGAGGAGATAAAACCCAGAAGGTGCAGGGCCGGAATATTCTCTTGGATGCGATGCTTTGAACTGCAATCATGTAGTTGCTTTAGCCAGAAGGAGGGCTAAACCTTAAAAAGCAGCTTTCTTTATTCTGTTTGCTTTCTGAACTTTTGATGAACTTTAATCTGTAACTTACTTTGATTTCAAAATACTTTTAAAATACCTGAAGACCAACTTGGCGGTGCTACGTCATCTACACTAATCTCATTAGCTCCCATGCTCACCACCTAGACTAGACTTAGGTCAGGAGTTAGAAGGCATGCTTTTAGGAAAAGCCTGGACTGTTGGGCCAGAGAGCAGCTAGTATCAGGAGGGATCCCACCCAAGGAGGCCGGAGTGCTACTTGTGAGTAAGAGGATCCTGATTGTCATCTTAGCCCATGAACATCCTTGCCAGTTATACCCACTGTTAAATCTTAACAATGAACATGATGACAAAAATGGTGAAGCCATTATAAAATGGGCAGAATCTCACTCAATGTGTCTGATATATGATCTTAAGCTACTCAGGTTCATTTGACAGTGGCAAAGAGGCTATAATCAATGGTACATTAAGAGCATAGGTGATCTAATCCAAACACTAAGCACAGGCCTATTCTATGTGACATCTATTTAGCCATCTGACCTCACCCTCTGTGCAAGGTGTAATCAACAAAAAAGCGAACTGCAAAAAGTTTACATCAGAACTAGATGCAGCTGTATTTCCCACTGCTGCTCACCAGAGAATTATGATCAATCTGAAACTTCTGTTTTAGAATGCACTTGTGCTTCTATTCCAAGAGGGTGCCAGACCAATTATATCTCAGGAAACACTCCAGAAAACACCTGGGCAATACTTAGATTATATTTCATACTTTGAAGCAAATCCTTTTAGTGAACATATGATAATAGCCGAGAGAAATCTGATCTTGATACAGTACTTGCAGAAACAAAAAGAACCCGCTGTATAGACACTATAACAAAGCTAGACATGGCTAGAAGCAGCCAGAAAGCTTGCAGTCTGCTGAAAGTACTGACCAACAATCTAAACAAAAGGATACTGTATTATGCAACTATAACCTCAAGCCATATAACCACACCAACTACTTGTGGCAGGTTTGATCAAACAATGCATAATAAAAATAAATAATTCAGCAAATCTGATGAATATTCTATTGTCTCCACATTGGTAGAACTTGAGGAAGCCACAAGAAGATATAGGAATAGAAAAGCAGTGGGACTCAGTGATATCTGGTTTGAGCAAATTAAACCTTTTGGGCAAAACATAAAAAGAAGGGGCCCCTCAACTCTTAAATAAATATTGTCCAAGCAATCTAACCCCCAAAATATGGTGGAAGACCGTAATCAGTATGTGGAAACCAAGCAAAAAGCCATCAGATAAAAAGAGGTACAGGCCAATCTTCCAGTTGTGCCATTTACGCAACGTGCTGAACAAATGATATTAAATCGTCTCTTCTCTAAAATTGAACATCTTCTCATTCCAGAACAGGCAGGCTTTAGACCAGGGGTTCCCAACCTATCGCCTACGGACCAGCCCTGGCCCATGGCACCATTTCATGTGGCCCGCTGCCGCTGCACCCAGAAGTGGAAGCAGACACATTTACATCAGCCGCAAATTTGCTTGTGGCTTTCGTAAACATGGTTACGTCAGCCATAAATGCACCCATCAACATGGAAGTGGGCACATTTACTTCTGCTTCCAGGGGGCGTTGTCCAGCCCACTCAGCTGTCTAGGATGGCAGTGGTCAGGCCTGCTGCATAAAAAGGTTGGGAGCCCCTACTTTAGACCTTGCAACAGCTGCACAACTCAAATCTTAAATCTAACTCAGCATATAGAAAATGGGTTTGAAACACGTACAATAACTGAAGCAGCATTTGTTACCTTACAGCAGCATAGGACACTGCATACCACCTTCTTCTATGCTGATGATCTTGCCTTGGCAGTCCAGGCACAAACTTTAATTTCCATTGAGCACAAGCTAATCTCTACATTAGAAGATCTTTCTTCATATTATAAAATAACCAGCTGAAACCAAGCCTTAAAAAAAACCAGGACTTTGCCTTTCACTTAGAGAACAGAGATGGCAGAAAGGAATCTATGAGTTATCTGGTAAGGCAAGATTTTGGAATATTGTCTTACTCCAAAGCATTCGGGCATCACTCTGGATTGAACCCTGACCTAAAAAAAAATTCAACACCAAGCAGAAAGTTGCCACCAGAAATAATATATTTAGAAAACTGGCTGGCACAGACTGGGTTGCAAAGAATAAGAACAGCTCTGTCCCTGTGCTAAACCTAGTAGAATATGCTGGTGTATATGCACATACCAAACAAGTGGATGCAGCTCTTAGTGAATCTTGCAGGATTATTACTGGCTACCTGAAACCTACCCCCACTGAGGTGCTAGCGAATAATGAATGAAATAAGGTAATACAGTATCAAACCCATCCACATTAAGTACACTAACCCCTAAACAATGACTAAAATTGAAGAAAAGTTTTCTGTGCACTTCTCAAGCAGAAACCAGAAAAGGCTAAGTTAAACCTACAGAGAGCAAAAACCTTGCTGAAAGGATGAATGCCAAAATGTGTCTCCTACCAAGACAAGATTCTAGCTTGACAATCTAGAACTCACTGGAAAAACTTTGAAATGAAGGAGAGAGATCAAGGAATAGACAAGTAAAATGTGGCTATTTGGATGCAGGACAAATTTTATATCACTGTGGAGGAATCCAATCAATGCAGCATTTATGCACATGCAATTCATGCTCTACTACAGTGATGGGGAACCTTTTAGAGAAAGAGTGCCCAAACTGCAACCCAAAACCTACTTATTTATCACAAAGTGCCAACGTGGCAACCGGGGAGGGAGGAAACGCTCCCATTGGGTTGCTGGACAGAAGGGTAGGGTGAACTCTGTGCTGGGGGAGGGAGGAAACACTTCCATTGGACAGCTGGGCAGAGGGGCAGGGTCAACTCTGTGCTTGGGGAAGGGAAGAAATGCTCCCATTGAGCTGCTGGGCAGAGGGGCAGGGCAAATTCTCGCTGGGGCGAACGCATGGGTGCCCACAGAAAGGGCTCCGAGTGCCACCCCTGGCACTAGTGCCATAGGTTCGCCATCATTGCCCTACTATGTGTACAAATGAAGAACCAGTAAATGGCTGAGGTAACACTGCTGAAGTAGAATACCTCTAGTAAAAGATATTCTAACCATTTAAACATCTTAATGTGTCTAGATTTTATCTATATTCCATATAAATCATAGTTTGAAATTGTGCCATGATCTGATATGAAGAAAGAAAGATAGCCATAAAGAATTAGAATGCAGCAAAATACAAAAAAACCAGTAACATAAAACTGGAGAGTCACCAGGAAAAGCTTGAGATAAGGAATAAAAAGCAGTAGGTAAAAGGACACTTTTTAAAAGTCTTAAATATCATTGAAAGCAGAAAATAATAGAGCGGGCTGATGCATAAAACGCACAGGCATACATGTCAATAAAGTTGTTGACTGCTACAAGATCGTTTGCTCCTGTACAATTTTTTTCATCAGCTCCAACATTAATTGGGGGGGGGGGATGTTTGAAAAAATGTATTTTGTACAGAAGTGAATATGCCAAGCTCTGTTTTTTTGCTTTTCGAATTAAAAAAAATCTACAGCACCTTTAGGACTAACAAATAATAACAGATCTATTGCAGATTAGGGGGCTGCGGTGGCTCAGTGGTTAAGAAGCTCACCTTGTTAGCTGGAAGGCTGGCAAATCGGCAGTTTCAGACCTGGGTACTGCATGACAGATTGAGCGTCCATCTCTGTCCCAGCTCTTGGGGACATGAAAGGAGCTTCATTTGGGCTTTCCCTGAGTGGAATTCCCTGAGCGGAATTTCTTCTGTAAAAATTCTTTCAACCCAGTTAATTTCTGACATGAAATTATTGTTATTACAGGTTTATCTTTTTGTGAATTAAATCTGCTGGACACCAACAGTGGATTGTAGTGTGAGCATTAATGGATTATAATCTAGTGCTTCATACAACTACTTGTTGTTTTGCTACAGTAGACCATCATTTTGAAAGAGGAAACAAGAATTCCGTAAATTAGGAGCATTAAACAAAAGCCTTCCGTTTTTCTAGTAACTTTCCACCTAATTTTGGAAGACAGAAGACACAACATAGGTTTGTAAAGATCTTATTCAGTGCACAGGTTCAAGCATGGGATGGAACAAGATTTGTTAAGCATTGTTACCTGTAATTTAGGGAAACAAATCTTTACTCATGTTGTCCTTGTCAGTGAAAATAGTGTTCTTCCTGGTAGTTGATTTTATGAGAGTTTTTGTACTTTTAAAACTTATTTTGCCCTTTTTGCAAAAAATAAGAAATAAAAAAATGTTTAGCTCCTAAAACCCTGAGTTTTGTGCAAAACCTGAATTTTGCTTAAAATTGCAAAATATAAGAGTTTTGTACAAAATACATTTTTTCCAGGCATCCACCCCCCAAGAAAAATATTTTGCTAACGTTGGCACTGAAGGGGAGGGGAACGAACCTAGTTTTTCTGAATGCTCTTACAGGAGCCAACAGGGTTTGTGTTTTAACTGCTTTGTTGTAATTTCTAAATATTCTTATTTCCTTACGCTACACCTTTCCTCTGAATATTAAAAGCTGGTCTTCAGTAACTCCAAACAAGCATCTTATTTAACAAGCCACATTTTAATTTTCCTTCTTGTCTTTACTTGCGGCGACTGGCACTCTCCTAAGATTTTAGGTAAAGGTAAAGGTTGCCCTTGCTTGAAAGCCAGACGTATCCGACTCTAGGGTTCAGTGCTCATCTCTGTTTGTAGCCAAAGAGCCAGCGCTTCAGACGTTTCCATGGACATGTGGCAGGCATGGCTCAACATTGGAGTGCACGGAACGCTGTTTACCTCCCCAACGAAGTGGTCCCTATTTATTTACTTGCAGTTTCTTGCTTTCGAACTGCTAGGTTGGCAGGAGCTGGGACAGGGACAGGAGCTCACTCCGTCATGCAGTACCCAGGAATCAAACTCCAACCTTCCAGTCAGTGAGTTCAGCATCTGAACCACTTGAGCCACCACAGTCCCTAAGTAAATCCCTAAGATTTTACTTGTGTATTAAGAAGGTTAAAAGTTTAAATAAAATATTAGTGGCAGTTCCAGCATTATCTACAGATCAAAGACCAGCAGTCAAGGACCAATTTTCTTTTTTATTGTTTCAGCCACACCTCTTGCTCCACTGTCCTTCAATGTGCAAAGGGATTATAGCCGTGCAAAAGGAGTAAGACAAGGCTGCATTTTGTCACCCTGCTTATTCAACTTATACACAGAGTACATAATGCACAATGCAGGGATGGAGGAATCACAATTTGGGATCAAAATTGCTGGGAGAAACATCAATAATTTGAGATATGCAGATGATACCACCCTCATGGCAGAAAGTGAGGAGGACTTAAAGAAGCTCCTGATTAAGTTGAAAGAAGAAAGTGGAAAAGCTGGTTTGATACTCAATATCAAGAAAACCAAGATCATGGCAACAGTCTATCAGTCCCTGGAAAATAGATGGGGAAGAAGTAGAAGCAGTGACAGATTTTACTTTCTTAGGATCAAAGCTCACTGCAGATGGAGATTGCAGCCATGAAATAAAAAGGTGACTGATTCTTGGGAGACAAGCTATGAGAAACCTGGGAAACATAGTGAAAAGTAGAGACATCAAATTGCAAACAAAGATTCGTATAGTCAAAGCAATGGTATTCCCAGTGGCAATGTATGGTTGTGAGAGCTGGACCATTAGGAAAGCAGAGCGCAGAAGAATAGATGCCTTTGAAATGTGGTGTTGGAGGAGAGTTTTGAGAGTCCCCTGGACAGCAAGGACAGGTCAATCTTAGAAGAAATCAAACCTGACTGCTCCTTAGAAGGTCAAATAGTAAAGATGAAGCTAAGGTACTTTGGACATCAAATGAGAAGAGAAGACTCACCTGAGAAAGCTTTGATGCTTGGAAAGGCAAAAGAAGAAGGGGGCGGCCAAAAATGAGATGGCTAGATGGTATTGTGGACACAATAGGCACAGAGCTGAGCAAGTTGAGGGGGATGGTGGAGGACAGGAGTGCCTGGCGGACAGTCGTCCATGGGGTCGCAAAGGGTCGGAATCGACCGTGTGACTGAACAACAAAAATTACCAGTAGAGGTTACTAATTGTGTTGCTCTGTCTTTATTGAAACAGTCTATCAGCTTTTGTGGGGCCAGAGTTGAACTTCTTCTTCCGTGTCTAGGTCAGATGTGAAACTGCCAAAATGAAGCCACCTTTGGTGAATTCATTCTGTAGTTCCTTTTGCCTGATCTAGTGTGAGAAAGATTAGCCAGCACAACAAAGTTGGCATTGGCTGGAATATGCCCGATGGTGGTTCAAAAATACCACAATCTTCACGGAGGCTCTTTCTGTGTACCCCAGTTGACTGTTAGGAAGATGCAACACAAACCTACTTGACTAGAATTTCATGAGAGCACACTGACCAACAGCAGCAGTCAACCCATAGAAATTTTTCTACAGAACATTCATTTAGAATATAATTCCCATGCTATCAATCAATTTATTGTTACACTCAAAGACCAGCATAAAAAACAAAGCATTCAGAACATGGTTGACCATACTATAGCAGGAGTACAAAAGAGATTTTTTGAATGCTCTAATCAGACTCAACCTGTAGGATTCAGTTAAAATCACATTACAGTACAGTATATGCAATTTTATTAAAAATATGATATAAAAGGATGTGATATAAAATGTAATACAGTATCTACTAAAATTTGTTGTCGTTCAGTCGCACAGACGATTCCAATCTTTTGCGACCCTGTGGACCATTGTCCTCCAGGCACTTCTGTCCTCCACCATCCTCCTCAGCCTGCCCAACTCTGTGCCCATTGCATCCACAATACCATCTAGCCATCTCATTTTTGGCTGCCCCCTTCTTCTTTTGCCTTCCACCTTTCTCAGCATCAAGGATTTCTCAAGTGAATCCTCTCTTCTCATTTGATGTTCAAAGTAGCTATTTTATTTATTTATTTATTTATTTATTTATTTAATTATGAATCAAATTTATATAGCTGCCCACTTGCCATGCCGCGGCGAGTCAGGGCAGCTTACAAATTAATACAAGATAACAAAACAAAAAAATAGCAGGAGGAGAAAAAAGCTGATGGGAGTTCGGGAGTTCAGGTAGGCGGCGATGTATCCCCCGTCATCTTTACTATTTGTCCTTCTAAGGAGCAGTCAGAGTTGATTTCTTCTAGGATTGATCTATTTGTTCTCCTTGCTGTCCAGGGTGATCCCAAAACTCTCCTCCAACACCACATCTCAACTGTGTGCTGGGATGATGGCAGGCATGCCAACTGTGAGGGCTGGGCATACCATGTCTGGCACGCATGGCATAAGTTTGCCACCACTGCCCTAGAATATACTAGAATGCAGCCTCCAAGAGCACCTCAGACATTGGAAGTTGATCTTTGAACTAAAACAGCTTCTCCGCTCCTTTTCTGTTTTAGGGTAGTCTTATGGGGATGGTAGGGAATGAAGCATGCTGCCACCTTGTTCAAAGTAACTTTGGGAAGTACAGTACTTTAACTGGAGACCAAATGATACCGTTAAAGTATCATGATTAGCGCTACCCGAACAGTGCACAGAAATAGAGGAAAACAATATCAGGGGTAGGACTAGAGATCTTTTCAAAAAAATTGGGGAACTCAAGGGAACATTTAAAGCGAAAATGACCATGATAAAAAACAAAGATGGCAAGGAGTTAGCAGATGCAGAAGAGATTAAGAAAAGATGGAAAGAGTACACAGAGGAACTATACAAAAAGGACCTCAACACCCCTGATAATCACAATGATGAGAACATTGAACATGAGCCAGACATTCTAGAGAGTGAAGTCAGAAAGGCCCTAAAAAACACTGCAAACAACAAAGCCAGTGGAGTTGATGGTATCCAAGTTGAACTTTTCAAAGCACTACAAGATGATGGAATCAAATTATTGCATTCTATATGCCAGCAGATTTGGAAAACAAAACAATGGCCACAGGATTGGAAAAGATCTGTATACGTTCCACTCCCCAAAAAGGGTAATGCCAAAGAATGTTCAAATTATCGAACAATTGCGCTCATCCCTCACGCTAGCAAGGTGATGCTCAAGATAATACAGGATAGACTGCAACAGTATGTGGAGAGAGAATTACCAGAAGTGCAGGCGGGTTTCAGAAGAGGCAGGGGAACTAGAGACCACATCACCAACATAAGATGGATCATGGAAAAAACAAAGGAGTATCAGAAACAAGTCTACTTCTGTTTCATTGATTACACGAAGGCTTTTGATTGTGTCGACCACAACAAAATGTGGCAAATAATTAAGGAAATGGGAATACCAGAACACCTTATATGCCTCATGAGAAATCTGTACATGAATCAAGAAGCAACAGTTAGGACAGAAAATGGAATGACGGAGTGGTTTGGAATAGGAAAAGGAGTAAGACAAGGCTGCATTTTGTCACCATGCTTATTCAATTTATACACAGAGCACATAATGCGCAATGCAGGAATGGAGGAATCACAATTTGGGATCAAAATTGCTGGAAGAAACATCAACAATTTGAGATATGCAGATGATACCACCCTCATGGCAGAAAGTGAGGAGGACCTAAAGAAGCTCCTAATTAGGTTGAAAGAAGAAAGTGAAAAAGCTGGCTTGAGACTCAATATCAAGAAAACCAAGATAATGGCAACAGGCCCTATCAGTCCCTGGAAAATAGATGGGGAAGAAGTAGAAGCAGTGACAGATTTTACTTTCTTAGGATCTAAGCTCACTGCAGATGGTGATTGCAGCCATGAAATAAAAAGGCGACTGATTCTTGGGAGGCAAGCGATGAGAAACCTGGGGAGCATAGTGAAAAGTAGAGACATCACATTGAAAACAAAAATTCGCATAGTCAAGGCAATGGTATTCCCTGTTGCAATGTATGGTTGCGAGAGTTGGACCATTAGGAAAGCTGAACGGAGAAGAATAGACGCCTTTGAGATGTGGTGTTGGAGGAGAGTTTTGAGAGTCCCATGGACAGCGAGGAGAACAAATAGGTCAATCTTAGAAGAAATCATCCCTGACTGTTCCTTAGAAGGTCAAATAATAAAGATGAGGCTAAAGTACTTTGGACATCAAATGAGAAGAGAGGATTCACTTGAGAAAGCTTTGATGCTTGGAAGGGTCGAGGGCAAAAGAAGAAGGGGACGGCCCAAGATGAGATGGCTAGATGGTATTGTGGAGACAATGGGCACAGAGCTGAGCGAGTTGAGGGGGATGGTGGAGGACAGGAGTGCCTGGCGGTCAGTGGTCCATGGGGTCGCAGAGGGTCGGAATCGACTGTGCGACTGAACAACAAATGAAGTGATAAAAAGTCATTTGGTTTTGTAAATGAGTTTGCTTTTCTTCCATAATCCATCATCAGGACCTATTCTTGAGGGTCAATTGCAAGTTTGATTGTCCTTTGAAGAAACCACCTACCTGTCTGAACCTGTAATCTCAGCACATACAATTATGCCTTTCTCTTAAAGAGTGATTTGAGCCTCTCAGTCACACCCAACAGTAAGGAAGCAAGGAGGGGAAACAGGATTAAAAAGCAGCCATAAAACAAAAACAGTTGATTTTTCAAATAATTCGTTTTGGATTTGGTGCTAAGGAACTGACAATTGTTGTGTACTCTTTTTTCTTATACATAAACTCATTTGCCTTTGTATATGGCAGCTGACTGATTCACAGCCTAGCAATTTATAAATTAACATATCATTGCAGAGTTCCATGTCTCTCTCTTCCACATGAAAAGTTAGCATGTACACTTGGCTGCTTCAAGGAAGAAGTAGAAAATAGGTGGGGGGGGGGTTTAACCTCAAGGAAAGGGGGGGCATCACTTTTCCTTTTAAATTGCCTGGTGCCCTGTAGAGAGAAAGAGAGAAAGATATTTCAGATCACATATCTATTCTTTCAAAATAGATTACCTGTCCTTCCTGGGCTCCTGCTCTCTCTCTCTTTTCTTCTTCTCCTCCATGCTATTAGCTCAAGTATTTGAGCTATATATGAATTAGATTCCTTCGCTTGTGCGCCTGCAGAACTGTAACTCGGATGTGATGGGAATGAAATGAGAAACCTGCAAGGGAACAGAGGGAGAAGGTGTCTGGAAATCTTTAATGTTTCCCATTTTTCAAGCACATTCACTCTGTTCATCATAATCCCATTTTCAACCTTCGACATGTCATTACTGCCCACCGGATTTGGGGTGACAGCAGCAGGAAATGAACTGGAAAAACATAAAACAGGTGTGTGTGTGTGTTTTAAAGAAAGGAAAAAAGAGGGAAAATCATTAGTGCTTTAGAGATATTTAATGAACTACTGTACAAGCAACTCCTATGGCAAATAAGTATAAATTCTATTTGGGGATGGAAGGAAAGTGCAAGTGGATACAAGAAGCAGTGGCAAAGCCTTAATTTCAGTTATAAGGTCCTGGAATTAAAAGCCCTAACTATGCCTTGCATCTGTTGCCAACAAAACAAATGAGGATTTCTTGACCAAGCAAAAAAATTCCTTCATTTTTTGCATATGCCCAAATACTGCTTACTTGAACTTTTTAACGATGCCTGAAAATTAAAAATATATATTAAAATTTAAAATATCATTTGTTGGTGCAGACTCAGTATGATTTTCATCCCAGGTCTTTAGGTAGGTAAAGGCCGAAGGCCAGTTGTATCCAACTCTAGGGTTCAATGCTCATCTCTTTTTATAGCCCAAAAGCTTGTGCTGTCTGCGTCTGTAGACGTTTCCATGGACATGTGACAGACAAGACTAGACACCGGAGTGGACGGAATGCTGTTTACCTTCCCACCGAAGTGGTATACCAGTTTATCCACTTGCAATTTCTTGCTTTCAAACTGCTAGGTTGGCAGGAGCTGGGACAGAGATGGGTGCTCATTCTGTCATGCAGTACTTGGATCTCGAACTGCCGACCTGTCGACCTTCTAGTTGTCAAGTTCAGCATCTTAACCACTAAGTCGCCACAGTCCCTTTAGGTCTTTAGGTAGTCTTTGCTTTAAACGCCCCCCCCCCCCCCCAGTATGTTTGAAAGTTTGGAAGAATCAGACCTGTTAATGTATGTAACAGATCATATGATAGAGGAAAATGTGCATGATCCTAGAATGGAGGGGAGAGTTTCACACTTGGCATGCTAAGGTTCCGAAAGTGCATTCGCAAACATGTTTGTGAAAATGTGAAAATTAAGCCGGTAAGAGAGTTTTCGCTGAGTTAAGGTGTGACCAGATGTGTAAAAATATAGCAGTAAACAAGTACACGGGTGGTGCTTCCTTCACTGCTGATTGCATCTAGACTGCCTTGCAAAATAATAATAATAATAATAATAATAATAATAATAATAATAATAATAATAATAATAATAATAATAATAATAATAATTATTATTATTATTATTATTATTATTATTATTATTATTATTATTATTATTATTATTATTATTATTATTATTATTATTATTATTATTATTATTATTATTATTATTATTATTATTATTAAATTTATATGCCACCCTACTTGGTAAAACCGACTCAGGGTGGCTCACAACATACAATCAAATACTGTACAATGTAACAATTCAATAGACTAACACAGTGTCACAATATAGTGAAATATACATCAATAATTCAAACAATAGAATATCATAAAATACAATACAGTAAGATAAAACCCCAATATATGTCATAAAGTTACAAAAATATTTCAAAAAACATAGGAACATTACAAAGAAAAAAAATGTTGCAAAAAGGCATCCCCACCCTACCCACCCTGGATCCTACCCATTAAGCCGGTGGCCACCAAACGACTACTCCCCTTCCTTCTGTCCAAGGGAAAGGAGAAGGGCAATGTGTCCATCTGACATGTAGGTGCTGCCACAAAACCCCAGCCTAGAAAAAGTTTAGCGAACATAACAGTCAGACTGGCCGGAGGAGGATGGGGCTGGAATCAGCTGGGGCCTGGTGTTTTCTTCCTCCCAGAACTGCACCTGGCTTTTTCACTCCAGATCCTTGAAAAAAATCACTTCACAGGAGAGCTTTATAAATCTACCTCCGTACCGTAGCTTTGCCCCTGGAGGGCTTTTAGATTTGGCAGTGGGGGCATTTTTTAAAAAAGCTAATTTTAGCGCTAATAGTGGCTTAGTGGTTAAGATGCAGAATTTGATGACAGAAGGTCTGCAAGTCAGCAGTTCAAGACTTGAATGCTTAGCAATGGAGTGAGTGCCCATCTCTGTCCCAGCTTCTGCCTACCAAGCAGTTTGAAAGCAATAAATTCCAAGAGGTGGATCATGGAGAAAACAAAGGAATATCAGAAACAAGTCTACTTCTGTTTCGTTGACTACACCAAGGCCTTTGACTGTGTGGACCACAACAAAATGTGGCAAGTAATTAAAGAGATGGGAATACCGGAACACCTTATATGCCTCATGAGAAATCTGTACATGAGTCAAGAAGCAACAGTTAGGACAGGTTATGGGATGACGGAGTGGTTTGGAATAGGAAAAGAAGTAAGACAAAGCTGCATTTTATCACCCTGCTTATTCAACTTATACACAGAGCACATAATGTGCAATACAGGGAAGGAGGAATCACAATTTGGGATCAAAATTGTTGGGAGAAACATCAACAACTTGAGATATGCAGATGATACCACCCTAATGGCAGAAAGTGAGGAAGACCTAAAGAAGCTCCTGATTAGGTTGAAAGAAGAGAGTGCAAAACCTGGCTTGAGACTCAAAATCAAGAAAACCAAGATAATAGCAACAGGCCCTGTCAGTCCCTGTAGAATAGATGGGGAAGAAGTAGAAGCAGTGACAGATTTTACTTTCTGAGGATCAAAGCTCACTGCAGATGGAGATTGCAGCCATGAAATAAAAAGGCAACTAATTCTTGAAAGGCAAGCTATGAGAAACCTGGGGAACATAGTGAAAAGTAGAGACATCACATTGCAAGCAAAAATTCGTATTAGTCAAAACAATGGTATTCCTGGTGGCAATGTATGGTTGTGAGAGCTGGACCATTAGGAAAGCTGAGCACAGAAGAACAAATGCCTTTGAGATGTGGTGTTGGAGGAGAGTTTTGAGAGTCCCCTGGACAGCGAGGAGAACAAATAGGTAAGTCTTAGAAGAAATCAACCCTGACTGCTCCCTAGAAGGTCAAATAGTAAAGATGAAGCTGAAGTACTTTGGACAACAAATGAGAAGAGAGGATTCACTTGAGAAGGCCTTGTTGCTGGGAAAGGTGAAGGGCAAAAGAAGAGGGCGGACAAAAATGGGATGGCTAGATGGTATTGTGGATGCAGTGGGGACAGAGCTGAGTGGGCTGAGGAGGATGGTGGAGGACAGAGGTGCCTGGAGGACAATGGTCCATAGGGTCACAAAGGGTTGGAATCAACTGTGTGACTGAACAACAAAAAATAGGAACCACTTCGGTGGGAAGGTAAACGGCATTTCGTACACAGCGGTGGGAAGGTAAACAGCGTTCCAATGTTGAGGCATACCTGCCACATATCCACGGAAATGTCTGCAGACAAAGACAGTTCTGGTTCTTTGACTATAAACGGAGATGAGCACTGAACCCTAGAGTTGGATATGACTGCCTTTTGAGCAAGGGCAACCTTTACCTAAATAGGTGTCACTTTGGCGGGAAAGGTAAAAGCTTTGCATTCATTTTGCCATTTAGTCATTCCCAGCACAAAATAATGCCGTCCTCCCAGGAAAAACAGAACAACCCAGAAGTCAAGGGTAAATGCACTTAACTTGTTGAATGGAGCCTTGCCCTGTCTGGTCAGTGGAAGAACAACCTCAACCAGACATTTCTCAACCAGGCACTTTCCCCTCCATTTGGACAAGACATCAGTCTGTCTCACCTCACTTCAGAGCTTGGAAAAGATGTTTTTCTGGACTAAATCTCCCAAAAATCTGACCAGTGCTTCCTATGAGGTTCAGGGAGGTGCAGCCCAGTAGTCTAACTGGCCCAGGCTCCACCTGGCTTGTGTCTCATTCTGAGTCCCATGTCATTCTCCCGTCACCAGGTATAATATTTCTTCTGCAAATGAATTATTTAAGAGCACATGCAGGCATGCAGGCAAGCACATACACGTACAGACATATGCACATGCACACATACACATATACATGCACATATAGCTGTGTTTTTGATGTCTCTGCTCTCATCCCCCTTTAAACCCCTTAGACAGCTTCAGGGGCCAGCCTGCCATTTTGACCTTCCTCCACCATAGGAGACTTCCTGGTGTGGTAGAGGTAGTGTGGGGCCACATGAAATGGTGTCACGGGCCACATCCGGCCCATGGGTCTCAGGTTGAGAATCCCTGCCTTATAGTTTTCAAGAGAAAGGCCAGTAAATTGGACTCCTCTTGGCATAAAAGGCCATCTCTTTAGTCTGCTGAGGCATTTTGCCTCCTTCGTCCCTGTACTACAAATGCATCCATCCCTTAGCAGAGGAATCCCCCTGTTCTGAAATATTATTTCCAGAAGACATAAATAATTGCCAGATGAAATTAGAGGCCAGCCTTCAAAGAGGTACTCCGAATTGTGCATTTGCCATCTTAACAGGATAAGCCCTTTTACCAGTCTGCACTCGTTTCCCTCTTGAAATTATGTTTGACTACAGGGCATGAAATGTTATTCATCCATCTTGTCCCCTCCCTCCCATCCATTTCTATTCAGATTTTCTGTTGAGGAGTTTCAGCAGGTATATAGCAGGGAGGAGAGGGATGGGCAAGAGAGACTTTCAGGTGTCCGGGTTTCTTTCTTTCCTTTCCTAGTTCTCCTTTCATCCAGGAGAAAGAAGCATGAAGAGCAAAGCAAATGAGAATCAGAAATAAAGTGAAGGGTTTAAAGCAATCTGTTAACATGGCAGAATGTATTATTCCCGAATGTGCACTCGTGATATGTAAGACATCAGGCGCTGAATGGAAAGTGAACTGGTTGGAAAAGAATAATAATTGAAAAATCTTCCCATTTTCTCTTGCTTAGGAAGGGATAGTGGTCAAGCCCAGCTTGGAAAGGGTGGTATATGTGGCAGCTGGCGGGCATGAGGTTAATATCCATTTCACTCCCTGGCAGTAGCAATTTCACAGATCTTGTCATCTCTGGACGGTTGTAGGAAAGGAAGATCAGGAATGACAAATATCTACATCACCTCCTGGGATTAAAATACCACAAAAGGTTCTTTTAATATGAAGCTGTCAGTTGATCAATGATTTGATTATATAACAGAGGGTTTAGCTTAGAAAAAATAGCGTGTCTATAAATGCAAAAGCAGATAAAAATTTCATACAGTACTTCCAAGTTATAAGCTTGAATGGAATCATCTCAGGATAGAATCATAGAATCGCTGCATTGGAAGGCATCTTTTAGGCCATTGCGCTCAACTCCCTGCTCAATGCAAGAACCCAAATCAAAGCAGATATGACATATGGTTGTCTAATTCTCTCTTAAATGCTTCTAGTGTTGGATCACTCACCACCTCTTGAAGCCATATTGCTCTAACCATTAAGAGGTTTTTCCTGATATTCAGCCTATATCTGGCTTCCTTTAATTTGGGCCTATTATTATACATCATGTGTCCTCTAGAGAGGCCCTGGACATAGATGGACTTTGTGGCTGAAGAACCTGAGACTGGTGTGGCATGTCCTCGGAAGAATTGTTCTGAGGAGTTAAGAACAGGACAACTATCACCATGATGATAGCCAATATCCCGAATGGATACAGCACCTGAAGAATAAGAAAACAACCCTACCAGTGTAAAAAAGAGCAACATTTATTTATACAGTATTTGATAAATTGAATGTAATTTACACAATTTAACTCCACAACTCTGTGGAGTCTTTGCTATATTTTTCCATCATGAGAAAGGCATTCAGAGGTAAAAGATTATAAATCAACAGAATCATAAGTTTTAGCTGAGCACAGCCAGTAGGATAAAATAAACTTAAAGCAAACAGAGGGAAACTATCCAAAACATAGGCTGCTCCCTACTTAAATCTGAATTTACACTGAGTTTTTGGTTCACATTTAATTCATCCGTTCAAGGCCATCACGGTACCAATGCAAATAACAACTAAATTTGGCCAGTATTTCTCCTCTCTGACTTCATCATTATCTCCTGAGTTATCTCGCACCACCATGGCTAGGTATTTTAACATTTCATAATGTTTGTCTAGTAGAAACAGCATCAAAACAGGAAATTTTGCAATGGCGGCAACAAATGCATTTGAAAGTTCAAAAAACCAAGGGCAAATGTAGAACCAGATGTTGATCTTGTTGGTAGTGGGGAATGCCTTCTTTGGGACTGCAGCTCTCCCAGTTTTCCCATCAGCATGGCCAAGTTTTGCACAGATGCCATTGTAAGCATAAGATTAGCATGAGGAGAAAACTATTCTGCCCCTCACAGCAGATCAAAGGGCAGGGAAGAACAATGTCTCTTCTATTTCCTTCTTGGCCTTGACAAAACATCTGTGCAAGAGCTGGACAACTGACGACCTTGAATAGAGTTGATTCCAAGAGATTGAATTACAATATCAACAGTTCAACCATTGTGCCAAGAGACTATTGGTTTCTCTTATCTCTGAAGTGTCTTGTATCTCCTAATCCCAAACAACAAGGGACTCAAACTAATTTCTGTTTAGTTAATGTTAGCCATGCTTTCACAGAATGGATTCTGCAAGATTCTGGTAAATTCTGGTTTACTGTGAACGAACAGTGTGCTGGTTCTTTGTTTCCTGCTGGCATGAAGAGCTAAACAAACAAGAGTCTGTTTCATGTGCTCTCTAAAGTGACGAACCCAGCTCTTTGCTCCCACAGAAGCCAGGCTTTCAGAGCCTACAAGCAAACTCTGTTATAGGAATGTGCCCTGTTAAAGAAGTTAAAAGGTAAAATCCCAAGTGCGGAGAGCATGCGAAAGAAACCATTTTAGTTTGTTGGGCCTGTTGGATGAGCAGGAGGTACCAGTCAAGAGTGAACAGTCAAGAGTGAACACACAGCTCCCTCTCAGTTCTTCTGAACAATTCTAGCTTCTCGTTCTTGGCTGAGGTGGCTCTATTTCATTATCTAATAATGTTTTATTGTACAGGTCTTGTATAGCTAATTTATACATAGTTGGGATTACCCATTTTAACCTGATAACATTTCCATGCCCTATTTCTTGCACATGAACTGTACCAACCAACCGCTGAACTACACTTCATCACTACCTGTTATGTAGATGCCTCCTCTACTCCTGAGGCAATAGGGGACCCGGGAGAGTTTTTGTGATACACACAGCTCTGGGGCCAGACCAAGCAATTTTGCTGCCTGAGACAGAAAAGCCCTGGGATGCATAGTGTCCTAAAACAGCTAGGGTACTTTGATGCACACAGTAGAAAATTCCACCAGCATCTTGTCCTTTTTCTCTGGTACAATAAATAGTAAAAAAAATATATCATTTGATGCCTTTCCTCAGCACCTAAACCTGGTGCTGCAGGCAGCTGCTTTACTCTATTTTATAATCTGCCTAGCTTTGTCCTTGAGTGACTGGAATGATATGAATACCTCAGGGCAGAAATGTGTGGGGTTGGGTTGACTGTTCCAATTCACCTCTGGTATCTCAGGTTGTTCCTTTACCTTGCCTATTACCAGCACTTGCCCTACTCTTTGAGTAGCACCTGCATACAATCTCTCTCTTTTCCTTTCTCTCTCCTTCTCTATTTCCCTGTACAGTATGTCTCTGAGATGAAAGACGAGAGCATCAGCTTTGGTCCAAATAGGATTTCTGTGTCTCCTTATCGAATGTTATTTTACTTTCCGGTCCCAATCTTTCCAGCCCATTTCCTCTAACACATCACTTTTATTTAAACACAAACTGCCTCACCAACTGGAGGCTTGTCCAGACACAGCACCTTTTGAAAACTGATTTTCTAAGAAGCATGAAGCGGTTGGGGTGGGGGTTTGCAAACAGACATGGATGTTTTTTCTAAAGCCCTAGTCAGGGTGGAGACAAGTCATTAAGGATTATAAATAGCTCCAAAAGGGCTGGGAGAGATATGGTCCTGAACCACATTAATATCCCTTAAAACTGTCGGACAAAACTGTGCTCTAATATCAGTGTTTTATTTATTCATGCATTTCACCTTCTCCAGGAGGGTTGCTCTTTCAGAGAGGTCTCGTCATGCCCTCCCACCGACACACGCTATTAGGCCGGAACAAAAAGCTTGGTTTCAAGTTTAGTCTCCAGCACAATCAAACCTTGAAACAGGAGCCCAGAAAGCAATATGAGACAACAGCAAAGACTGCTTTTAGAACATGGAAATGAAAAGGCATGAGGCGATTGTGGCTTAAGTTAGTTTAGATAGAACACTCAAGCAAGACAAAAGAAGACATTTGCTGCCTATTCCCATGTTTTCATGCTAATATCCAAAGAGAAAAATTGCATATGTCTTTCATGAACAGCTCTACAGAGACTGTAGATCTTCACCCATTTTTACCATGAGGGTGCAAGAAGAAGCTGCAATCATTCATAGGGTTCCTTAGCAAACTTTGTTTCTGAATTCATGCATAGGTTGCTGTTGTTGCTGTTGTTGAGTTGCATTGTCAACTCCAACCCTTTGTGACCCCATGGGCCTTTGCACACCAGGCACCCTTAACCTCCACCATCCTCCTCAACCAGCCCAGTTCTGTGCCCATTGCATCAACAATACCATCTAGCCATCTCATTCTCTGCCTCCCTTCTTTTTTTGACCTTGACCTTTCCCAGCATCAAGACTTTCTCCAGTAAATCCTCTCTTCTCATTTGATGTCCAAAGTACTTTAGCTTCATCTTCAATATATGTCCTTCCAAGGAGCAGTCGGGGTTGATCTCTTTTAAGATCGACCTATTCGTTCTCCTTGTGTCTAGAGTACTCTCAAAATTCTCCTTCAACATCACATTTCAAATGTGTCCATTCTTCTGCACTCAGCTTTCCTAATGGTCCAGCTCTCACAACCATACATTACTACCGAGAATACCATTGCTTTGACTATGCAGACTTTGTTTTCAAGGTGATGTCTCTGCTTTTAACTATGTTCCCCAGGTTTCTCATAGCTTGTCTCCTAAGAATCAGTCACCTTTTTATTTCATGGCTGCAATCACCATCTGCAATGATCTTAGATCCTAGGAATGTAAAATCTGTCACTGCTTCTACTTCTTCCCCATCTATTCTCCAGGGACTGGTAGGGACTGTTGCCATTATCTTGGGTTTTTTTATTTTGAATCTCAAGGCAGCTTTTTCACTTTCTTCTTTCAACCTAAGCAATAGATACTTTAGGTCTTCCTCACTTTTTGCCATTAGGGTGGTATCATCTGCATATCTCAGATTGTTGGTGTTTCTCCCAGAAGTTTTAATTCCAGCTTGTGATTCATCCAGCCCTGTGTTGCGCATTATGTTCTCTGTATATAAGTTAAACAAGCAGGGTGACAAAATGCAGCCTTATCTTACTCCTTTAATTTTAAGAAGAACAAGTATAATGCTACAATGAAGCCATGCATGACTAAGCATATGTTGGATGGTGGTCTGAGACTCAGAACATCATCCTACCAGTGCTCACTCGTAGGTGACTTCAGCATAGCCATCTTTCTGAAAATGAAAAGCTCTAGATTCGTGGCATGAAAATGCTACTCTTTCACTCAGTTTTATATCCACCAAATAAGCTGGGTATATGTAATTATTATGTGGCAGACACGCAAATGTCAGTAGTGAAATTATTCATTAAGGGAAAGAAAAACCCTCTATGACGTTTATTCAGAAAGGTTATTTTCCCATCTTAAGGCTTCCAAACATTTTCTTTTACCCTGGTGTCAACTTGTTAGCTCACTCCATATTATGAATACCATAAGCTTCCTGTTGCCATCTTTATCAACCATTAATGAAAAGTAACTGAATGAATACACCTAATTCCATTTTTACATGTGTCACATCCTTCTAAACTGAAAGATATAGGTAAGGAGTCATCTGTTATCCTAGGTATTATTTTACAGCATGTAATAGGTTTTATGAAGGGACTGCAGTAGCTCAAGTGGCTAAGATGCTGACTGGAAGGCGGCAGGTCAGCAGTTCAATACCTGAATACTGCAAGACGGAATGAACTCCTGTCTCTGTTCCAGCTCCTGCCAACCTAGCAGTTCAAAAGCAAGAAATTGCAAGTAGATAAATAAGGACCACTTCAGTGGGAAAGTAAATGGCATTCCATGCACTCTGGTGTCTAGTCATGCCTACCACATGACATCGGAAACATCTGCACAAGCAGACAGTACTGGCTCTTTGGCTTTAAAACAGAGATGAGCACTGAACCCTAGAGTCAGATACAACTGGCTTTTGAGCAAGGGAAACCTTTACCTTTACTAGGTTTTATGCAACAACAGGAATACTAGCAGCAATAGCAGTAGCATTTGCTACAGGCTGTTGTTACGTTTTAGTGTTTAGCAGATGAGAGGACATGAGACCATGTATTTTGTATTGTTAATCGATTAGTGTATAACTTATTTTTTCATTTTTGTATTGGGTATGGATTGGGTATGGATTGTATTGTGAGTATATTGTTTATTGTCCATTTGGTACTGAATATTGATTATGGACTGTAGCCTTATCATATTGTGTTATATTTATTTTATTTTGTCTTGTTGCACTGTATTTTATATTGTATTATTATTGAACTGTTATATTGTATTTAATTGTATGTTGTGAGCCGCCCTGAGTTGGTTTGGACCAAGTAGGGCGGCATATAAATTGAAATAATAATAATAATAATAATAATAATAATAATAATAATAATAATAATAATAATAATAATAATAATAATAATAATAATAATAATAATAATAATAATAATAATAATAATAATGAGACCACCTGAATAAGGTCTTTTTAGTTCTGTGCAGGCCCGTACTGGCCATTTGGGACACAAGGACAAGTCCTGGTTTGCCCCAGTGACTGGCGCCCCCCAGAGGTGGGCAGAAATATGTCACCTGGTGGCTACAATCCATGACGTCATGCAGTATTCTCCCCCACCTGCCAAAGACCAACCAAACTGTGCCAACATGTCCATGTCATGTTTCAAACACCTCACTTTTAACAGAAACCTTTTTTGTGATAATGTGAAAATTGTGGTATTAACACATAGAAAACACATTCCAGGCACTGTAACCAATTAAGCCCAACATTTAATACGAATGCTTTAGATCACAGTCTTTAACAAAACTTCTTAATAGAAAAATGGAGAGCTTCTTCACACTCTTAAAGGTACAGGGATTCAGAAAAATCAAAGAGTTATTATACAAAATACATCAAGAGTCACAGTTTTCAATTGGAGTCTCTGCCATCCTGGATTGAACGAGACAGACAAACGAGAAACCCTCCCCATGTACCATTTTAGATTGTTTAAACATATATTTTCCTATTGATACAATGCTTTCTTAGATAAACAAGATACATTGATGGTATTATGTGAACCATCCTAGGTAGAAGCATTTCTGTTCCACTATTAACCCAACAAAAGGAAAATTGCCACAGCCCACTGAATGATAGATGCAAGGAAAGGAATGAATAGGGAGTGTCGGAAATAAAAAAAGGAATAAATTGGACATATCAGAGAACAAGAACAAAAACACTGCAGCATTTTAAAGACTAACTCCAATATTTTTAATGTGAGCTTTCATGGATCTAATCCACTTCACCAGATATAGGAGTGAAACTTCAAGGCATGAACTTATATACACCAGATACAGAGGCACGGAGTGATCAATCAGAATGACAGATAAGCATGCAAATCAATGCAGCTTCCCACAGCTGGCAGTAGCAGATGATCTTTCGTTTTTATTCAGATTAGTCCTAAACCTCCCATTTTTAATTTTAAATGTAGAGAGATACAAAGCAAACACCTGGCATTGAACATATGCTAATGAGTTTAACCTCTGTGTTACTGTGTGAGCACATTCTTGTTCTGTGAGACATGTTGTGAAAGAAAATACAGTAAAACCCCGATTTATGAATGCCTCGAGATACGAATGCCTTGGGTTACGAATGGTTTTTTTTTTTTTTGGGGGGGGGGTAAATTGGTGTCCCGATTTATGAAAAAAAACCCTGACTTACAAAAGGGGTTTTCCATAAAGTTGAGCCCAGCACGAAGAGCAGAAAAGTGTTTCTACTCTTTGGATTGGGCTTGTTTCACCCCCGCGGTGCTTTCCCTGCCAGATTGGAGGCTGGGAAGGCACCAGGAAGGGGGGGGGGTTTGAAGTCCAAAGACCTGAAAGGTTTTCCACTCCTTGGACTGGGTCGTTTAACTCCCATACTGCCTTCCCAGCCAGATCAGAGGCTGGGAAGGCACTGGGGGGTGGTTGAGGTCCGATCCAGCCAGTTATCTTGAGGAGGAGGCAGGCATCTTCCTAGCTCCTCCGCAAGACAGCCCCCTGGATCACTAGGGGCATAGGGACCCAGGCAGCTGCCTTGCAAAGGGGCTAGGAAGACCCCTGCCTCCTCCGCAAGGCAGCTGCTTGAGTCACTAAGCCCTTAGCAATCCAGGCGGCTGCCTTGCAGAGGAGCTGGGAACATGCCTGCCTCCTCTGCGAGACAACGGCCTGGATTGCTAAGGGCTTAGTGACTCTGGCAGCTGCCTTGCATAGGAGGCAGGGGTCTTCCTAGCCACTTCGCAAGGCAGCTGCCTGGGTCACTAAGCCCTTAGCAATCCAGGTGGTTGTCTTGTGTAGGGGTGAGCGTTTCCCTCTCCCCTCCGCAAGGCAAGCACCTGGATCCCAACACTCCCAAGCTTGGCTTGCGGAGGTTGGGAGGGACGCCCTCTCCCCCGCCCCCTTTGCAAGGCAAGTGCCTGGATCCCAGCGCTCCAGGTACTTGCCTTGCAGAGGGAGTGAGGGAAGCCATTGCCCCTGTGCAAGGCAAGCGCCTGGATCCCTGGACTGGAGGCTGGGACAGCACCGGGGGTGAAGTCTGAAGAGTGGAAAGACTTTTCCGCTCTTTGGACTGGGCTCCACTTCACACCGAGTGGCTTCCCAGCCTCCGATCTGCCTGGGACGGCACCGCAGAGGTGAAACGAGCCAGTCCGAAGAGTGGAAAAGCCTTTCAGACTTCATCCGCCGGTGCCTTCCCAGCCCCCAGTCTGGCTGGGAAAGAGCTGCGGGATGATTTGGAGCCTAGGACTGGGCTCCAACTCACCCCGCAGCTCCCCCTATGGGGATCCCTGAAGTTACGGAAAAAATCAAGTTACGAAGGAGGCCATGGAACCGATTTTCTTCGTAACTCAGGTTTTTACTGTATTATTTGATTTCTGCTATCTCTCTCTGGATCCTAGTCTTGTAATTTCTCTGTTCCAGAATTGCAGATTTCAGATCTTGGATAGAGTGTCCAGGTAGAGTGAAATGGTTTGAAACAGGTTTGAACAAACTGGAGACCAGTATGCACCCTTCTTAATTTTTTTTTTTTTTTGGGGGGGGGCATGGATAAGTGTGGACAGGAGGATGGAACAAGTGAGAGATAAAAACAGATCACCCTAAAAATAAGAAGCTTTTAAGTGCAACCAGACCATTCCAGATTCCCTTGTGTTGACTGGACCCAAACAGATGAGCAGTATGGTATGAGTCAACATCTTTTATTGCTAGCCTGCCTACCTGTCTCTATCTGTGAATGTGTGCTCACTTGCTTGCCTTATATGTCTCTGTGTCCACACACTTGACCTTAGCTAAAAGGCTGTGAAGCTATTGGCTGCTATCTGATGAAAGGCCCACCAACACTGTCAGGTCCTGCAGCACAGCGTGCAAGATCAGAACAATCCTGGCAGGTATTTCAGCTAAATAAACTACTAGCGCTACATCATAGGCTTAGTAATAGTTGTAACATTCTTAAGTACTAATTTTACTACTCCTTAGCGATGAGCAGAAACGCTCCTATTAAAAGGTATTTTAAATACCCTCATTTTAATTTCTGTTCTTTTGTTGTACTATGGTGGTCTTGGACCATAATAAAGATTGATTGATATGTCTCTGTGTCCGAATACCTATTTTTGCTTCTGGGCTGCTTGTTACCATTGGCTGCTATCAGCCACATAGGGCACAAGCTACCCTAAATAATAATAGTGAACTTATCACTCTTGCATCTACATGAATCACAGAATATTTCATGCATAAAATACTGTATATGCTGGCGTATAAGACTACTTTCCCCCCTGAAAAACATACCTCCAAGTGGGGTGTGTGTGTCTTCTTATACGCCAGGTGCACTTCAGTTGGGATAGACATACCTGCCCATAGTGGCCTCCCGATGTCCACCCACCTCATTCTACATACTATCCAGTATCACGTGGTATCCAGCATGGTTGCAGCGAGCATCAGCAGCGAGACAGGGGTGCCAGCCTTTTCGGTGTGACCGGCCCGTTCTGCTCGGTGGGAAGCAGCGGTGCTCCGCCCCGCCCCTTGTCTATGCAGAGCTTGCACATGCGCACTTGCGCACTAGTGCCGGCCACAGGGAGATGTTGAAATCAAATCTGATGTTCTTTTATGTTTTATTTGGTGTGTGGAAGGTGTGCGGAAGAGGGGGTAGTCTTATACGGCGAGTATATGACAAACTCTATATTTTGAGTGGAAATGTTGGGGGGTCGTCTTATACGCCCAGTCGTCTTATACACCGGCATATACGGTAATAGGCAAAATTTTGGCTTTTCCTCTCATCAAAGCAAGAACTTTGGTATGAGTGTCATGAATCCCTTTTGCCATCCCCAACAGTACAGAGAACATGCTAACTGATGTGCATGTTTGTGGAGATTTGACAGGTTAGGATATATGTGCCCCAGACCCATCTTTTCAGTAGCAAATTTCCATCAGTTTGCAGGTTTTGACTTCTAGGTCAGTGGGACGAGGTCTGCAGGCAGCTTCAGCCTTTGTTTTTCTTTTGTCAAATATTGGGAGTGTGCTGGCAGCAGGTGTGAGCTTTCTCACTTCCCTTAGAGTATTGATGCACGTTTGCTTGCATAATTCAGCAGCCGTTCCTTCGTTCAAACCTGAGCACTGAAACACTCACTCAGGAGGTGAAAAAGTATTGGCAGGAAGGGGAGAAAAGGTGTTGGGTAGTAAATGTAGTGATTTTGGCAGCTGTTAATTGCCCAGAGGTGGCTCCATCTGTTGTATTTGCCATTTCCAATAAATGAACTGGATGGTTCATCAAAACAATCACCTGGAGGTATACTGATAAAGCCGAGCGACCAGCAGCTGTTTTGGTCTCCAGCACACTTTGGTTTATTCTGTATTACTTTCTAACCATTAAAGAAATATTTTAAATGTGATGGAGTAGAAAACAAGGGGAAAGTAAGGTACAGTATATGTTTACCATCTCTTGCATAGATTACTTCCCCATACCTGCATTGTGCTTGAATACACAGTCTTGTGCTGCTGTTATCTAAAAATGTTTATAGGCAGCCATGTTGGTGGGTTACCTCCTGATGTCATGTCAAGGATGATGCTTGGGCAGCTACCCAAGCAGAGCCAGGGGTTGTGCCCAGGGCGAGGTCTGCAAGGGCAGTAGCTGAAGTGTTAAAAACATGAGGGGACACATCCAGAAAACTCTTGTTTCTTAAGTAGGGTGCCAGAATAAACAGGGATAGCCACATCTTGAATAGCTCTGAAGCCTAGCTAGAACCTCAAAACATTTTGCCAGGGAAAATCCTCTCAAGAATGTTCCTATCACTCACAAGGGAGGGAGGAGACCTCCACAATCACAAGAACACATGGGTTTTGATAAAAAGTTTTATAAAATATTAAATTTCAGTTGCATTTCATATGTTTTATCCCAAGGGCCTAAACTGAATAACACAATCTAACCCGGTATCTCCCTCAGTACTGCAGTTTTGTTTCTTGAGAACCAGTTTGGAGATGTTCAAGAGTCAAACGGAGCCTATGGGCAGCTGCCACATTTCAGCAAATTTTGGTCTGAGGCACAGGTTTGTTTTGGGAACTTGGGAGGGGGGGAGTTTTCCCTGCACTGCAATAGTTCCATGCTGGGGGGGGGGGAATGGAGTACCCTATGAATGTCCTGGGTAAGTTGGAAAAATTGTGAGGAATACTGGATATGTGGCAGGAATGGAGAAAATGTTTTGCCTGCAGGGGGCGTCGCCTTCACTCATGCTCCCTCGCTGACACATGCAGACAGGCGTGGCTCACTGTAGAACAGTTCTGATTTGGACCTTAGTTTGCCTGCATCTCGGGGCTGCAGTGGCTCAAGTGGTTAATACGCTGAACTCAATGTCTGGAAGGTCGGAGTTCGATTCCCAAGTGCAGTATTGCATGACGGAGTGAGCTCTCGTCTCTGTCCCAGCTCCTCCAAAACTTACAGCTTGAAAGAAAGACATTGCAAGTAGATAAATAGGTACCACTTGGGTGGGAAGGTTAACAACATTCTGTGCACTCTAGTGTTGAGGCATCCCTGCCACGTGTCCATGTAAACATTTACAGATGCAGACAGCACTGGCTGTTTGGCTGTAAACAGAGATGAGCACTGTACCCTAGAGTCGGATATGACTGGCTTTCGAGCACGGGCGACCTTTACCTACATCTAAAGTGGGCCAAGACAGATTTAGGCTGCTACAACTGAATCTTCAGTTTGCATCCCTGTGAAGCACCATCTTCCTGTGGTCCCACTGCCAGTGTCTGCATATGGACATCTCGAGTCTTGTCGTTTTTTTGCCAGAGGAGTGGAGACTGCCACTGTGGAGCGAAAAGGGAAGGAAAGAGTTACCAGCATCCCTAAAGGAGATAGTAGGAGTATCTCTGCTTAAAAAGCCTCCTTGGATCCTTCTGAATTGGATAATATTTAAATATATATATATAATTATTGGCCATTCTCCAACACTGCATTTCTAGGCAAGGTTTGGGAACATGTGGTGGCTTCCCACCTCAAAGCGTTTCTGATGAAGCTGATTATCTAGATCAGGGTTTGTCAACCTCAGTCTTCGGGTGATCTTGGACTTTAATTCCCAGAAGCCCAAGACAGCACACCTACTGATCAGGGCTTCTGGGAATTGAAGTCCAAGAACATCTGGGAGCCCAAGGTTGAGAAACTCTGATCTAGAGTAATTTCAGTCTGGATTCAGGTCTGTTTATGGAACAGAGACTGCTTTGGCTACCTTGGTGGATGACTACACTTGGACCTGAGCAGGGGAAGTATGTCCCTGTCAGTTTGGCAGACCTCCCAGTGGCTTTAAGACCTATCGAATATGGTATCTTTCTGGGCCATCTTTTTGGGATAGGTTTTGAAGATACAGGTACTGTTTTATAATGGTTCTAATCCTTCCTGGATGCCCCAGCTTAGAAGGTAGTGTTGGGGGAACACTGTTCGATACTTAGGCTGATGAGGATTGCATTCCAACAATACCTGACAGACTGCATTTGGTCCAGCCGACTCCTAACAAAGAGAAGTGAGCAGTTGCTTTGTGCTATTGTTATTCTGGGTAATAATGTATGTAACAGAAAGGGGATCATTTATCAATATTTCTCCGGTTCAGAAATGCACAAAAGAGTTAATTTAGAGCTTTTAATTTAAATGTTAAATTTGAAAGTTCAAATTTTCAAAAAAGGACACACAAACCAGTATACCGGCAATAGAATGAGTTCAGTATGAACACTTAAAATGTAGAATCTCTGCCCTTGAAAATACAGTAAAACCCCACTTTATAGAATTAATCTGTTCCAAGGGGTTTTCCTTATAGCGATTTTTCCTTAAAATGAAGCATCCAAAGGAATGCATTGTGTGGTTTCCCATAGGAATGCATTGAAAACAAAAATTCTATAAAGAGAAGCACAGTTTTCCATAGGAATGCATTGGGGGGGGGAGTTCTGAAAAAAATATGTGAAGTGGGTAGTCATTTCCTATGGATTTATTTCCATGTGGTGAGTTTTTCGCTAAGCGAGCCCTCCATAAAGCAGGGTTCCACTGTAATCAGACATTAATATAAAACTGGAGAATTGTAATTACAGAGATAGGTGATGAAAGTTCCTCTGACTAGTCAACATTAGGATCCGCAGCAGGGATGAGAATCTTGCAGCTTCTCCTCCCTGGAGATAAATTGAGAAAAACAAAAATTTTCTTTTCTTCTTGTAGGGAGATTTCTCCGTGCAGTGTTTTATTTTCCTGACAAAGCTCATAGAAATTTTGCAGGAATTCTTGGAAATATTTTGATTGCCCTTTTCTTGGCCAAATACTAAGCTATTAAGAATCACTGTGGTACCTGCATGCAACAATTATCATTCCTGCGCAGGATCCATCTGGAAGTTTCAGGGGAAAAGCTACACTGTGTAGGATTGTTAAAATTATGTACAAAACAGCATATTAAGGAGTACAGAATTTGGTATTGTCCTGTTTACAACAATGGGAGAAAAAAAGAGAGGATAGAAAAGAAAATGCAACTGGCATCTCAGTTTTATTTAAGGATGGGCTTCTCGTTTGGGGCGGGTGGGCATCTGAGTGGGGAATCTCAGCATGACAAGATTTGGAAAATTGTTTAGAATGAGAAATTTGGCATGTTCCTTATATCCTTAAGTGTCCTGAGAATGCGATACAGAATTTCACTGTGAGAATCTTTCTGTACAGATAGTTTGACAGAAAGACAGAAAATGCATTCTTTTGTATCATTCTGTCCCCCCCCCAAAAAAAAAAAAAAACAACCCTGTCCCATCTCATTCTTTAAAACAGTATCTGAGTTTCTATTTTATCACCAGTGAGGTCCCTTTGATGTGTGATGTGTTTTGTGTACCTCTCCTCCTTGGCATCCTTCTTCTCTGTGTGTGGTCTTCTCTATCCTCAGATGGGAGGCAATATCTTTTGTGACACATGATGGCTAATGAGCTGTCCTGGGAACTGAAATGCTGTCTAAGGATTGATGAACTCGGCTGCTTGTTTTCTGCTCTGTCTTAATCACCGTATACACAGCTTTCTCTCTCTCTCTCTGTCTTCTGTTACTGAAAGACTCTTCTTCCATGAAGCTATTCTTTAAGAATGGAAAGATAGGAAAACCAACAAGAGTTTCTGATGGGCCCTGTACATTTACTTGTATGGGAGAAAGGAGGGCACAATGTCAACTACATTGCAAAGATCACAATATAGTTGTATAAAGTCAACTAACCAGCTTAAAGAAAGACCCAAAATCATGGAGTGACAAATTCTCCTGCAGGCATGTGGAAGTCACAAGGAAAGATCATAGCATCATAGTACAGTGTTGTAATTATAAGGAGAAGAATGCGACACACACAACTGAAGGAGAATTATCATCAACATCTAGTCCTAAAGCCATGGTGGCTAACCCTGGGACTCCAGTTGATCTTGGACTTCAGTTACCAGAAGCCCATGTCAGGACTCCTGCTGATCAGAGCTTCTGGGAATTGAAGTCCAAGAGCAGCTGGAGTGCCAAGGTTAGCCATCACTGTCCTAAAGGAATGGGTAGTAATCTGCCTTCATCAGATTAAGGACAGACTATAGCACTGTTGGCAAACCTATGGCATGTGCGCCATAGCCCCAGCACAGAGTTTGCCAGAGTTTGATACCAGAAAGCCAATGAGGAGCGGGGCTGGACTGCTCCCTTCTCCCTCTCTATGCATGCCTGAGGACATTTCTCACAACACCCACCCAGTGGTGGGGTTCAAAAGTTTTTAATACCTACTCTGTGGGCATGGCATGGTGGGCATGGCCATGTGGCTATGTGACTGGGTGGGCATGGCCAGGTGGCTCCAGCAACTGGATGGAAGAAGCCCAGGGAGGCTGCACCACCAGTACAGGAGGCAGGTACAGGCCTACAACTCAAGGCTCCAGCAACCGGATGGGTGGGGCCAGACAGAATTTCTACTACCAGTATGGGCATACCAGGGCATACCGGCTGAATCCCACTACTGCACCCGCCCCTCTGCCCAGCAGCCCAATGGGCGTACTTCCTTCCTCCCCTGTTTAGGGTAAGGTGGGCAGCTCACATGCAGTGTGAGGGTGCAGCACAGACTGTTGAGTCTGTGGCGAAGGTGATTTTATTATTGTGTTTTTCTTTTAAGACAAAATATGTTAATATATGAGTTGTTTTTTCTAAACTAAAACCTCAGGATTCATGTTAAATTGCCATGTTGGGACTTTGCGATAAATAACTGGGGTTGGGGGTTGCAGTTTGTGCACTCGGTCTCTAAAAGGTTTGCCATCACTGGACTAGATGATACACCTGTCACCAGTGGTGGGCTGTCGAAAATTTTACTACCCCACCATGGGTGGAGCTGACGTCGTGAGCGGAGCCAAATAAAAAATAAAATATTTTTTTTAAAAAACACATTAAAATTAAAATAATCAACCAACCCACCCACCCACTCCAAACACAAATCAACCCACCCATTCACCCCAAACACAAACCTGTCACTTACCTGGCCTGGGGTCGGGGAGCAGGCACTAGCCAGGCAGGCACTAGGCAGGCACTATCCCAGTGGGGAAAGGCCGCTGCTTCTCCAGGTGCTGCCTGTGCCCTTTCCAGGCGTCAAACCTCCATTTGACGCAGGCGCACTTCTATTTTTTAGTGTGCATGCGTCAAATGGAGGTTTGACTCATGTGCAGCTCTGGGCAGCCATTTTGGCTGCCCAGAAATACATATCCGGAGGGCGGCTGGAGAGGCAACCGAACCGGTTGCCTGGGGGTTTAACACACACACACCAGCGCTCCCCACCGGATGGCCGCTACCGGTTCGGGCGAACCAGTTCAAACCGGTAGCAGCCCATCACTGCCTGTCACATATTTTAAAAGTATTGCTTCCTCAAGAGGTGTAAATATCTGTTTGCTGCAGATGTGCTCCCCCTTCCATATCTTGCATTCTAATATGCTATTAGGTGGGGAGGGAGGTTGGTTACTGAAAAGTAAAACTTAGATTTTATGTGCAAGCCTCATTGTTGACTTGTATATCACTGAAGAAATTGTGTTGTGCTAAGAAAAGGCTAAACAGAGGGAATATGTAGCCACCCTAACATCTAGTTTGACCTGAAGTTGTTCTAGTACAAAGAACAGTACAATCAGATGTGCAATTCGGAACTCAGGGTGTGTATATAAAAAACCACAACATTTTAGGGCTAAAACCGTTCATTTAATATTTATTTACAAATATTTGTATGCAATTTTTAGATCTTAAGATTTCAAAGCAGTATAGAATAAATAAAAAAACACAGTATGCACAATAGACAAAAATTAAAATACAGTATGGACATTGTCCATGAAATATGATAGATATTGGATTGTATTAACCAATAAGATTAACCAAAATTTGATAAGTGTTCAAAACATGTCTGAAACTAGAAATGAAAACTCCTGACACAGGTAAAGTTTGCCCTTGTTCAAAAGCCAGTCATACCTGACTCTAGGGTTCAGTGCTCATCTCTGTTTACCAAAGAGCCAGCACTGTCTGTGTTTGCAGACGTTTCTGTGGACATGTGGCAGGCATGACTAGACATGGACCCCAGTTTAGTTTCCCACCAAAGTGGTACTTATTTATCTACTTGCAATTTTTTCTTGCTTTTGAACTGTCACAGGTCAATATGACCAATAGAAGAATGATTCCTTCTTTGTGCCAGAGTAAAAGAGAGAGAGATTTATTCCCTTATAACTAACCTCTTACCTTGGATGCACACTTTGACATGGTAGGGGGAGGGGAAGCTGAGAGCATTATTATAAGGAGCTAGACTGTGTTGTACATCCAAGTTCCAAGTAGGGTCACCCAAAGAGAAAGGATCAAAGCTGAGACACTCAATTTCAGGTTTTTACACACAAGGCTATTGTTTCCATTCATTCTGATCTTCTTTATTGAAGATTTCAATAGATTATCACTGCATTTATGTCCGTGCATAGGGAAGGTGTCTGTTGCTGGATGCACTGGAAGGCATTGGATTCCAGTACTGCTTGATTGTACACATCCAGAATTGTCCATCCCATCCTCAACACAGATGGTCCTCTCTCTTTTGCCTATCTTCTCTGCTCTCTCCATGCTTCTACTTTATCTCCTCCCTTCCATACAGATGAAGGAGGAGTGAATACTGGTGGAAGAAACAATGCGCAGTCTACACCATAATACTGGCAGGAAATAGCAGTGACTTAAAATGAGTACTTTCTTTAACAAAGTTAAATAAGAAAATGCAAGGTTACCTTGGAACGTTAGGAAGATTTTTAAAAAATCATGACCATAGAAAAATTATATAAATTTAATGTTTGCAAAGTAGAATTGTAATTGTTAAAAGATAATCTATACCTTGGTTCAATAATCAATCCAAATGGAGAAATCAGAAGAAAGCTGGGTGTATCTTTGCAGAATAAGATCATGTGGCATTCCTGACTAGTATGTATAGATGTGAAAAGAACTGTGGTCTGGAAAGAGTTCTATAGATAGCATGGTCCCTGGAATGATAAATAACTGAGTGTTCAATGAAATTAAGCACGAATCTCATTAGAATCTAAACTCACTAAACCAGTGCTTGGTGCTTTGAACATATTATCCCTGGAAAAAACAGTAATACAGTACAGTACTAACATGAGATGAATTGATACAATAAAGGAAGCCATGACCACTAGTCTGTAAGACCTGAACAGTTGACCTAACCTTGTGGAGGTTATTAATTGATAGCATTTCCATAACCTGGAAAGCAATTTGATGGCACGGAGCAATTGCAACAGTTAGCCTGCAATAAGTATGAAAGGAATTTGTGTTAACTTAAATCACTAATTCTAGATCATAACTCTAAAATTAAGAAGTATGCCAGAATTGATGTTGCAGGTAACACAGCCATTTGACCTTGAGGTGCTGTAAAATTATGGTGTAAAATATATTCTGACAAAATGTGGACGCATTACTCTTATTTTGAAGGAATATCTTTCGGAGCATATGTTACATATCCATAAAATGGAGAAAACTCAAGGCTTGGAACTCAAGCTGCAATCTCACTGCATTCTAATGTTCTGGGACTAAAATGTAAACGAAAGGGAAGAGGGGAACGACTGCTATAAATGTGTGTTTCACTTTACTTTGGTGGGGAGTGGGGAGGGTACAGTCTGTCATCTTCAGCTAAGGATGCAAAGGCATTGGGCTGCTAATTCCAATGTTCCCTGTAAAATGGATTTCTTAGAGTAAGAAAGAAAAGAAACAGGGAAAAGACTTGTCTGCAAACTTCTGTGAAGTTCCATAAAGGATGCAGGACAATTGCTGAAATGAAGACCTGGTTCTGGAACCTCCCTCCGTGAAAGGACATGACATTGAGAAGAGCAAGCGTGAACAAATCTATCCAATGCAAGTTAGCAGAACTGTAACTCAGAGCCGGCAGGCACCAAAGTGTAGACAGCACCAAATCTAGATGTAAATTGATGGGAAAGTGTCGTGAAAAATCCACCAGTGGTTTTCACTTTCCAGGATCCATCTTTCTGCTTGAAGCTGGAAGCAAAATGCCGAACCACCTACACCAGGAGTGCAAAAACTTTTCAGGCCACAGGCTAGTCACATGGTTTAGGGGGCTGGTCACTATGGCCTATAGGCCAGATCCAGCCCCCAACAAAAATTCATCTGGCCCACAAAGCCCTTGCTGATCTTAGAAGCAACCCAAAAGCTTCTGGGAGCAACGAGGGCTTTGTGGGCTGAATGAATTGGTGTCAGGGGCTGGATGTGGCCCACAGGTCATAGTTGGGGCATCCCTGGCCTACACCATTGTCCCACCGTGGCATCCCTCCCATAAAAGAGTCTGTGCTTTCAAAGAACAAAAAGAAGATATTGTGGCACCACATTCCTCTTTTGCCCTAGGAGGCAAAGATAAGGAGTCTTAGCAGTAGTAATAGCAATTAAATGTATATACAGTACTGCCCCATAGTGCATTCTCTGTGAGGTTCACAAGTTAATTAGCATTTTGTCCCCAGCATCCTGGGTATTTATTTGACCGACCTTGGAAGGATGGAAGGCAGAGTCAACCTTGATCCCTGGTCAGGATCAAACTCACAATGTTCTGTGCCACCAGTCAGTCAGCTGTGGTGCTCCTATTCTGCATCTCAAGCCCCCAAAGGAGGAGAGGATTGCACCAACATGGTTGGGTGGCCATGTCCTTTCCCAACAAGAAAGAGGAGGAGGAATTCAAAGGGAGAGTGGGTGATAATGGGTGCCAAGATGGCTAAGTATGGCTCTGAGAGTTGGGCCCGCCAAAGGCCCTCAATTTCAATAGGCGTAAACGCCCTGCTGGCGCTGTGTAGGATCAGCTTGTCAGTGCCCTGCGGTATAAAGACAGAGGGAGTGGCGGAGAACTAGCCTTGCCCCTCTCATTTGCAGAAGGCAACCTGCAGAGATGCCAAGGCCCTTGGCGCTTTGTAACACAGTCATCCTGTTCTCCCAGCTGTGTTGGTGTCCACTTTGATTTATTAACAGGCTGGCTCACGTTAAATTTTAATTGTCCTATTTTTCTCATAAGAGACCCAGTGCACAGGGCAAGAAGGACCCATATACAGGGGGAGATTTTTATCTTTGCCTAAAAGGGCACTGTCCTGTTATTTTTCAAAACCTTCCTTCTTTTAAATTCTGCTGACACTTATTTTTAATTAGCTCCCATTGGAAGGCTGGCACTGAAATCTGTTTCCTCTCATTGTTGCTGTATTATTAATAGTAGAACTGAGCTGGCAATGTGCCCAGCAGTGTATATCATTGGCGGGGAGTAGGCAGGGGGAGAAAGAGAGACAGAAGCCATGGCAGAGATAAAGGGAAACAAAATTTGCTCCCTAACTGTTCATTTCCTTATTACCTGCACCGATAAGTACTGTGAGTCCAATATGTATGTCTGCCCAAAATAAATCAAGGCAATCCCACAAGCAAAGTGGAGCTCCCTCGTTTTGCATAGATCAAGCCTAAGCCGATACTTGATGGACAGCTCATAAAGGCAACAGGAAAACAAGGTGACCATCTCAGGGGACAAGCCAACATGAAGGGTGCTGAAGATGAGCTGGCTGCCTGGCTAATACACACACAACTATTGTTTTGGCTGCATCACTCAGCTGTTAGGTTCCTATTTCTCCATGTTCATGATAGATATTTAGATTTTCATTTTCATTTCATTTCATTTATTCGATTTGTATACCGCCCTACTCGGTACAACTGACTCAGGGCGGATTACAGAAACCATACATATAAGACAATCAAAAGTAATGCAACATAATCAAAGGTCATACAGTATAATACAATAAATATAACAATGCAATACAGCAGTGCAATAAAACAAAACCACACTGCAAAATAAGGTTACAAAATACAATTCCATTTACATATACATAACATAGTCTCAGTAATGCAATACAATATAAAAATACAGTACATGAGCCAACAATGTCAGGGCTCTCACCCTAACCACAAGCATGCTCTGGGAGCCATGGCAGCATCCCGCCACAGGGGCTTTTGTAGCCCGGTGTGGGGGCGAGGCTCGGGAGCGCCGGCAGGTGAAGCGAGTCTGGGCGCTCCCGGCCAGAGTCCTTCTCACCCAGCTCGAAGCCAGGGCCGAACGAGAGAAGAGTCCAGCGGAGGCGGCGGTGGGAGCGCAGTTTTTATGCCAGCCAGTCGCCACTCGCAGCTGTTCTCTATTCTCTCGGCCAGGGAGCAGTCGAGAGCGTCTTTGGCCGGGGCTCCTGTCGGTGGCCCTTTTCACTCCCCCGGACAGGTGTTGCGAATCCGGGGGAGGCGGAGACATTGGCGCGGCCAGGAGCGGTCGAAAGCGTCTTGAAACTCTGTGCTTTTAGGGGTTGGAGAGAGGTAAGGACAGAATTCAAGGACCAAGGATCAATAGATAGATAGATAGATAGATAGATAGATAGATAGATAGATAGATAGATAGATAGATAGATAGATAGATAGATAGATAGATAGATAGATAGACAGACTTTGCAAAACCATGAGCTTTCTTCCATGCTCGCAGAGCAGTGGTGGGTTAAAAAAATGTTTACTACCACACTGTGGGCATGTCATGGTAGGCATGGCCAGGGGAAAAGCCCTGTGTTGCACCTGAATTAGGGCTAATTTATTTCAAAACTTGGATGGGCAGAGGGGCCAGTCAGAATTTCTGCTACCGGTTCTGGCGAACTGGTGCAAACCTACTGATTGCCCACCACTGCTACTAAGTTTATAGTGCTATTCTTATTGCATATGCAAGAGAATGACCTTCAACAGCCTCTGAATGGACATGAGCCTCAAGTCTGCCGGCTCAGATCCAGAAAAAGCTTTATGGAAAGAACAAACATTCTTGAGGGTATGCAAGAGCAAGACCAAATTAGAAGATAGAGGAAGGAGCTCACTGGGCAAAGTACATCAGTAAATGAGGAGATAGATAAGGAACTCAACCTCCCCTACCTCACTCGGAGGACCCTGAATAGGCTGAGGGTCAGAGTCCCTAAATGTAAGACCAACATGCTCAAGTTGGGGCTGCTAGGGGACAACATCACGTGGTGTGAATGCAGAGAGTTAAAGAATCCAGCTGGTCTGCCAATTAGTGCCAGAAACATGCACTGACGAGGACTTAAATTTGGCCAACGACAAAGCCAAGAAAGTGGCTTCATTTTGGCAGCCTAGGGTTTGATCAGGACATGAAAGAAGAAGATTACATATGCACCAAACCTACATGTCTACTCTCAAAGCATTTATATATGCACATATATATGGTATCTGGATGCAGTTACCCATGAGCTCCCTCTCCCCAGTCCCACCCTCTTGTTCCAAACATTTGGTGCACAAGTGTTGTCCATTCACATTTGCACTGAGGCAGTGAGACAGTCCCAGCACTTGCTGGGAATATAAGGGGATGGGTGTCCAGCCTTAAAGCTGCCTTTACACAATGATAACACTTTCTTCTCCTCCCCCCAGAGCAGCTCAACCTGAGGCTGTGACTACATGGAGATACAGCTGGTTGTTTGGACAACTTGTGGCATAGTCTGGGGTGGGATATTTCCTGGTAATCACACAATGAGCAGCCCAACCATAATCTATGCCCAAACTGGACCTTTTTGGTCCAGTGGCAGAGCTACTCCATTTTGGGGGCTAGAGTAGATTGATTCCCTGACAGAGGAAAGGTCACATTAAGTGAAATTACTCCCAGCAAAGCTATGCTTTCCGGTGATCAGATGCAATCCCTTCTCATTACCTGATTGCATCCTGAAATATGTCTCCCAAACCAGAGGATGGAGAAACACAGCACTCTTAAGACCTGGCAATCTTATTCACTTCTCTGTGATGTTCTATATCTTTTCACTTGAATTATTTAGAAACCGAAATTAAAAATAGAATTTATGTTAAGAATTTGAGATATGGGTGACTTAAATAACTGAGGGAAAGCACCTGAAATATGTCATATTTCTGTCAGAAGAAGACATATTTGGCTTTTCCATTTTAATGAGAGAAAGCCTCCCCCCCCCCAAAAAAAAAAAAAAGGAATCTGTTTGACTCCTATGATGTACCTCAAGCGTCATTCTGCACAAAGCTTTTTATGCGATTGTTCTGCAGTTGTTCTAATTTGGCAGGGGGTCCACCAGATAACATCTTCCACTTGTAGCTGCCCACACTTCCCCATTGTTTCTTCCATCTTTTAACTAGAAGAAAGTCAAATCCATTAAAGAAAGAAAGATGAAATAGTTTCATAATACCTTTCGATTGGTAGTGTGCTTTGAGCCCTCTGGCTGGAAGTACCGGTACTCATGGTGCTGGTGAATTATAACACAAATTATGGGACTGAGTTTAGGAATACTTATTCTGAATCTGAAAAACTATCCTAGGGAGCAGAAGAAAGAAAAAATAAATTTTCTAATGTATTCTACAAGTCAGGTAAAGAAGGTGCAGCGAATTAATTTATATCAGTTGATGTATACAGCAAATTATTGTACAACTCAGTCTGACATCTGGCATCCATTTGAATGTTTGTTCTTTGTGAGTGCAGTGTTGTATGTGAGTAAACAGCTTTGGTCATTTAAGAGCACAGAATGCAGGTTGAAAGACAAAGGAAGGTGATACTGCGATTAGCCAACAAAAATATCATGAACAAATGCTAGCTCTTTGCTCACACGGGCCTTCAGCAGGCTTGGGACTACTTATCTGGGGATGGTGCAGAAAAAAAATAGAGAGAGAAGATTTCCAAAATTCATGGTTAGAGACCAATGGCACTTTTAACATGAGAGTTGCACAGTCATGCCAGTAGGGTTGTTTTTAAGATCTATCTCTGGGAAAGATTGAATTGTCCCAGACTTAAATAGCCTAAATTATAGGGTCAGTCCCACCCGAAACTGAGAAGAATAAGCAAGAAGTTAGAGATTTATGACATCAGAACCATCTAAAGAAAAGCAGAAATTCAACTGCACAACATTCTTATTTTACTTATATTTGTATGAATTTCCTTGTTATATAAACCTTGAGCAAACTCAAGGTGACAGACATTGTTCTCCTTCCATTAATGAGTACTTTAATGACTACCTTAATGAGAGGAAAGAGGAAGATGTCCTAGAAATGCCTCCAAAGGAAAACTTCAACTACATTTTGGTAAAACAGGCGGATTACCTTTAATCTCTGTTATTGTTTTCTAAGGGAGGAGAATGACATATACATGTGCAACTTTGTTCTTTCTTCAGAGATTACATGGAAGGGCAGCTTTGTAAGACATTAAGATACACCATGAACCAGAGGTGAAATGGCTGAGGGGAGGAAAAGTGAAAGAAAATGTCTTCTGTTTATCTTCAAGCAGAATGGGAGTTTTGGTTTGATTGCCATTGGTTCATCTGTTTTAAGAGTAAAACTAGACAGCTCAAAGTCACTTCAGAAAACAGACTGATCGTTAAAGGAATAGCGTGTGTTGGTCAGTGGTGGGATGTCAAAAATTTTACTACCCCACCGTGATGTCATCACAGTGTGGGTGGAGCTAACATCATGATGTCATGTCATGGGCGGGGCCAAATAAAAATTACAAAATAAAATAAAAATAAGCATGCACACACACACAAACACACACACTCCTCAAACCACCCACTCACCCACAACACAAACCCATAAATAAATAAATAAAATAAAAATACATTAAAATACACCCACCCACCCCAAACACAAATTAACCAGAGATTTTAAACCAGAGCTTAAAGCTTATTCTGGCTAATCTTTCTCACACTAGGTCAGTTGGAAGGAACTACAGAATAAACTCACCACAAGATGGCTTCATTTTGGCACTTTTCAACTTTTCAACAGTTAAAGGAGTTAAGTACTAAGTCTTTGCCTAACCAGTTCTCTAGGATAATATGCCTTAATGTAAATGTTAAACAGCTGTACCTCCTTAAGGGTTCTCCAATTTGAACAGCAATTGGAACAGCACAGGTGTAGCTTATTGATGAGGTCACTCCAAGACTTTGCTTAAAAACCCCAAGCCAGGCCACCAGGCCTTTTTAGGAACTGTGGTAGTACGTCAATATAGGTAAAGGTATTAAATACACATTAAAATACACACAGACACACCACATCCAAAGGTGAGTCGCTTACCCTGGGGAGCTTCAGGCTAGCAGCTTCTCTTCCTCCTCCCCACTTGGGAGAACAGCAAGTAGGCCGTGCATACGCGCCAAGCACTGTTAACATGCATGCACACCAAGTGCTTGGTGCACATGCGCAGTGGAGGAACCAGTGAAAAGGTAAGCCCTGAAAGTGGTTCCCCCCAAAAGCTGCTACTGGTTCTCCGGGGCACCGGGAAAAGTTACTACCAGTTCTGGCGGCCTGGTGGGAACCTGTTACATCCCATCACTGGTGTTGGTGCTTGTTAACACATAAAATGTTGAGATGGGTAACTAGGAAAAGAGATACAGGGTTTGCAAAGGCTCAGAAGGCATAAGAAATTCTACCATTTTGGGAAATATTAATTCTTGCCACAGTCTGAAACAGACTTTATAAAGAAATAAACACGTAAGTAGATATTCAGTGTAGTGTAGTGGATAGACTAGAGCAGGGGTTGACAACGTATGGCCCATGGGCTGAATCTGGCCCATGGGGGCCAAATAATCTGGCCCCTGCCCTTGCTCCAGTCATCAACTGGCAGCTCCAAATGGTGGCAGAAGTGGCTGTGGATGTGTTTATGGCAGCTGTGGACATGTTTATGGCAGCTTTGGATGCATTTATGACAGCATTTATGGTGGGGGAACCATCAGTCCAGCCCCCCAAATGTCTGAGGGAAAGTGACCTGGCCCCTGACTTTAAAAGGTTGCTGACCTCTGGACTAGAGGGTTGGACTGAGACTCTGGAAACTAGGTTTCAAGACCCTGCTCAGCCATGGAAATTCACTGGGGGTGTGGATCTGCCAAAACCACTCCTTAAATATCTGACTTACCTTGATATCCCTATTAGGGTCTCTATAAGTCACTTTCAGCTTGTTTGTACACAATGGCTCCAAGTAAGGAATTAAGTAAATTGAAGATAGTAGGAGAAGAATTAGACTAAATATGAGATGGATTGATTCCATGAAGGAAGCCACAGGCTTGTGTTTGCAAGAGGTGAGCAGGGCTGTTGAGGACGACATTTGGGAGGCCACTCATTTATAGGGTATTTCAGAGACAACATGGCAGCACGTAACAGCAATAAAGTAAGTAAATTATATGGGGTAGAGTAAATTTTGTTATCCTCACTTCACAGCACTATAGGTGTAATTTTTTTTTACTACCATATGAAAAACAGGAAAATATGGCTATAAGGGAGCTAGTTATTTAGTTAATCTTTCGAGTTGGATACAATTTATAGCAAATTTAACGGGGCATTCAAAGTAAGCCAGATATTTAAAGAGAGACATTATCAGTACCATTCTCCCCCGTGATTTTTCCATGGCCAAGTGTGGATTTGAACCCTGGTGTCCAGGGTCCTAGTCCATCACTTTATCCACTATACCACAGTGGGTGCATGAGGACCGCCATCAGAAGCGTAGTGTGCCTTGGCGGGGCCCCGTATAAAAATTTGTTTGGGGGCCCTTAGGAAGGGTAAAGATTTCTCACAAAAGAAAAAAAATTGCATAAAATTCAAAGAAATATTTATTCATCATAATTATCTATCAATAAACACTGCTCTCCGTCCGTGGTTTATCATCGTATCATCATATCGTATGTACATTGATTATTGTGGGATTCCCCCGTTGAAGTAAATGACTTAAACGGGGAAATCCCGCAGCCCGCGATAACTGATGTAGGGTGTTGCCAACTTTTGAACACACGCTTTACGCGGGTAAAAAAGAAATTGCTTTTTTTAACTTTTGTCATTTGTGAAATTAAAAAATTGGGAATTTTTATTAATTTTTGCTTACGCACGTTGGGGGCCCCCGTGGCCCGTGGCCCCCGTATAGTTGATACGGCAGATACGGCGGTAGCTACGCCCCTGACCGCCACATGAAAAAATTAACATGAAGCTCAGCTCTGAAAGTGTCGGCAAGGGGGGAAGACATCCATTAACAAGTAAATCTTACAGAATCATCTATCTAATTTCATAGAACAGAAATTTTAGTCTCTTTCATTGTTTACCAGCTTATTTTTTCATCCAGCTGCAACTTGGGCAAAACACTGTGGGTTAGCAAGAATAGTCATTAATCATTCTTTCTGAAGACCTGGTCAAGTAGAATAACCTTTGTTGGTGGTATATAAATACACTTAACCTTTAAAAAGGAAGTTGAAGTGAGGACCAATGGCCATAAGCACGACCCTCACCCAAGAGACGGCTTCTCAGACGGCTGCTTCTTGGTTCCAACCCATCAGAAGAAGCCCGCAAAATAAGCATTAGGGATTTTCTCCTGGTTGATCCTCGTTTATCAAACTGACAGAGCTGTGTGGCCCCCTTGGATGACATGAGGGATGGTGGGTGTAATCAAGGAGAAAGGCTGCCTCAGAGAAGAATTCAGGGACAGATAATCATTATGGCCAAACCTAATACTTCCCAGTGAAAGGTCAGGTATGGGAATGGTTTCTCTTATCCCGTCCTTCCTGGTGAATTTCACACATCATCAAGACCAACTTTACCCAACACTTGTTGCTCTGGGGCTTTGTCTTCTGTAAACCAGAACCAAAAGTGGACTTTTTAGGAAGTAAGGATTGGGGGGAGGGGGAAGAGAGTAATGGTTGGACACATGTGGAAGGAGCACATCTGGTTTTTTTCTGGCCACTTCACCCGGGGAAGTTTTTAAAAGTGAAAATTACTTTAACTGAATTTCCCATAGGAATGCATTGAAAACCAAAATATGTTAACTGAAACACAGTTTCCCATAGGAATGCACTGAAAACCAATTAATCTATTTTTAAAAATCCTTAAACTGAGCCACTGTTTTCTATGGATCTCCTTTTATGCGATCTTTATGTTAACTGAGCTGTTTGTTAACCGAGGTTCCACTGTACTGTGTGATTCATAAACTAGAATTGAATCGAATAGCTTTGTTTTAATTCCTCTTACACACCATGTCATTCATTCTTGTTTGTTGCTTCATCCCATCTGCACTTTGTATCACTTCAGTGGTGTCGCGCAGACTTCAGCCGCCTGGGGTGAAGAACAAACTCGCTCCCCCCCACTTGCTGCTGCCGCTGCCCCCCCCAGGACCCAGGCAGAAGGCGGCCGTTTTGCTGCGCCGGCGGCCAGGCTGCCCCCTCTTTGCCTCCCGCCGGCCGTGGCTGCCCTTGCTCTGCCTCCTCCGCTACCTACCCCTGACGCGTGCCATGCATGCGCGCGCGTGCGCATTGCTTACCTCCGCCCGCCCACCGACCCACCCAGCTAGCAGTTAGGGGCTCTCCACCACCTACCCCTGATGAGCGCCCCGCACGCGCACGCGCTGCTCACCTCCGCCTGCCCACCCAGCTAGCTGTCTGACGGCTAGCTGGGTGGGTGGGTAGGCAGGCAGAGGTGAGCAGCGCGCATGCGCACGCAGGGCGCTCGTCAGGGGTAGGTGGCGGAGAGCCCCTGACAGCTAGCTGGGTGGGTGGGTGGACGGGTGGAGGTGAGCAGCGCGCGCGCGCGGGGGGCGCTCGTCAGGGGTAGGTGGCGGAGGAGGCAGAGCAAGGGCAGCCACAGCTGGCGGGAGGCAAAGAGGGGGCAGCCTGGCCGCCGGCGCAGCAAAAGGGCCGCCTTCTGCCTGGGAAGTCCTGCTTCCTAAGCCCAGGCAGAGGGAGGCCAAAGCGGTGGGGACATTTTGCTGCCCCCTGAAAGCCGCTGCCCAGGGCATCCGCCCCCCGCCCCCCCACGCTACGCCACTGTATCACTTTCCTTTTTCTCCCTCACTTTTTCTCAGGCAGTTCTTGCCAATGAAATGTACCTTGTCCCCCATCCCTGCTTGTGGGGCACAATGACCCAGATAAGGGCTAATCATTAATTAGATAAGTGGAGGGGTGTTAAAAGAATATATTGGGAAAACTATTTTGTTTTTTAGCCATAATTAATGTGTTATTTTATTTTATGTAAATTATGTTAATGCTGACCCTGCTATGAATAGGTACCAGGATGACTAAATAAATTTAGCTTACAGGCTTATTAAAAAAATTCTCTGGTTTTTGTCCAACAACAGCAGAACTGTGAAAGCTGCCGTCGTGTGTGAAATACAGTAGAACCCCGGATAACGCTAAAACTTAGTTCCACGAGTCTTAGCGTTATCCGATGTTTAACATTATGCGATACATGCATCTCATAACGTTAAAATCCTATGGGATGAATCGCATAACGTTAAAGCTTCATAGAGATACATTGTAACTGGCACAGGCTTCAGCTAACGTTATGTGATACATCCCATAAGAATTTGACGTTCTGCAATGCAATCCCACCCCCCATTGCTTAACATTATGCGGTTTTAGCGTTATCTGGTGCAAACGTTATCCGAGGTATTACTGTAACTTCATATTCCACAGGGCTGTTTCCAAACACAACACTGTTCCCTCACTCAAGGGAGACATGAATCAGTGAAGCAATACTCTAGAGAGGTTGCCTAACTTGAGACACATCATCTCTACATTCTTCTCCCATACCTACTACTTATTTTATTTATTTCCTCCTATTTACTATCCCGCCCCAATAGGGTAAACCCGACTCTGGGCGGCTTACAATATTGATTAAAATCACAAGATTAAAACTAATGTTTAAAACTAATGCCTAAAACTATTTTAAAAAACCACCAAAGAATTAAAACAGCACAAAAAGATGAAGCCGCAGGGGTGGCTGTCCATTAGATCAGCCACCCTACCTGGGATCCCATGTTCCTGGGTCCCCACACTTGCCCTGCCAGCCAGGTTTTTAAGCCCTTCCGAAAGGACAGGAGGGTAGGAGGTTCCAAAGGGCTGGGGCGGACACGGAGAAGGCCCTTCTCCTAGTGCTAGAGAGGTGCGCCTCTCTAGCCAATGGAATAAGAAGGGAGCCTTTCCGATCTGCCCTGGTGGGACAGACAGATGTTCTCAGGGTGACGCGGTCTCTTAGGTATCCTGGCCCACTACCATATAGGGCTTTAAAGGTAATAACCAGCATCTTGAATTGCACCCAGAAGCATACTGGTAACCAATGCAGCTCCCGAAGCAGTGGTGAGGCATGAGAATAACACCCCCGCCCCATCACTACTCGGGCCGCCGCATTTTGGACCAGTTGGAGTTTCCAAATGGTCACCAAGGGCAGCCCCATGTAGAGCGCATTACAGTAGTCCAGTCTGGAGGTGGTATATAAATAGCTATTTATTTATTTATTTATTTATTTAGATTGATTATCCCGCCCCAATCAGGCAAACCTGACTCTAGGTGGCTAGCATTGTTGTGAATGCTAAGCAGAGGATATTTTTAAAAGGGGAAATTACACAAATGAGTATTCTGGCCTGGATAATTTAAGATTTGCCTCATAAAACAATTGTGCTGCAATCCTTATGGGTGATACTGAACAGGTGGTGCTGGTAGGATGCTAAACAGTAGCTTACCTGTGCTTCAGCAAAAGAGGCAAGATAGCGCCAAAAAGAGGCAAAAAGAAGAAAAGGCAGGGCACCAAGTTCTGTAAAATGAGAGGTGCTGATTTGCATGTATAGATTGCACACTTAGAAGGGATTTCTGTGAATTAAATCCAAACACAACAGACTCTACAATAGCAGGAAAGAATGAGATCAGATTATCTCTGTGCCAGCCTTTTCATTCCATTGTTCAGGTGCTGCCTTCTCATCTTCTGGTTCTTCACATTTAAATTGTGCTTGGAGTGGATGGCCCTTCAAATAGACAATTAGCGTTGGTGGAAAGAGGGCAACGACCACCCTAATAAACTGAGCTATAACATCCCTGAGATAATTCAGCTATAATTGTACATGACTGTTGTTTGGAAGCTTACAAAAGCCTACACTTCCCCACCATGGAAGAAGCCATTCTGCTAGTGAAAGCGAACAATTTTGAGGTCTAACACTTCACACAAGAATTAGCCATAACCAATATGAAATCCTTGACACTTCCTCCTATTCAAGGACAACACTGGAGCTTGGAGAGCTCTGTGCATGGAATTAAAGTATTTGCTGTAAGAGAGCTTGGTCTGGTGCTCAGGTCAGCATGGGAACAAGCAAACAAGCCTCGGAGATGCTTGCAGCCCTTACTTGCAGAGCATCCAAGGAAGAGATCTGGGGACTGAAATTGTGAGACCTTGTGTGTAGAATTGCGCCCACACATACCTCATCAAGCTGAGCCCCCACCACTGATGTGCTGCTGCTTTCCCTGTGGAACCTCTCCATCTACACACTACCAGCTTTTAGCATGTGACATACCAAGAAGAGCCGGGAAGTGAAAGGACAAGATGTGACAAGCAAGAGGGGGTATATGCCATTAATTTGGATGCAGTGTGACATGGGGAATTTTGTGACCTAGTCCTGTGATGGTGAACCTTGGCACTCCAGATGTTCTTGGACTTCAGTTCCCAGAAGCCCAAGCCCCCATGAATCTGCACAAATGGGTTTACTGCAATTCATCCGGCCCACACTGCCCTCGTCGCTCCTGGAAGCGGAAGTATAACACACCTGTATGGTTAAGACTCTTCTGGGTTAACCCTTCCTCTGTACAGGCACATTTTACTTCTGCTTCCAGGAGCGATGAGGGTGGTGTGGCCCGGATGAATCACGGTAAACTCACTCGTGCAGATTCATGGGGGCTTGAGCTTCTGGGAATTGATGTCCAAAAACATCTGGAGTGCCAAGGTTCGCCATCAGACCTAGTCAATTTATGATCCCATGGGGAATGTATCATAGGTTCAGGCGTATGGCAGTCATCATGGAGCTCTTTTTGAGCATATGTTTGTATGCACAGCCAGAACTAGTATAGGACAGTGGCCCCTGGGAGCTATTCTCCTTATGCCTCAGCAGGCAGTATTGCTTTCCCAAGGTGATGGATAGCTAGCGGCCCCTGTTTACAAGTGTATTTGACACACACACACACACACACACACACACACACACAATGTCCCTTGCTATTCATTCCCAAAAGAAACACACAGCCAAATGTGTCACAGGATGCAGAACACAACTCATGTCAGCAACTGGCACTTAAGTGTACATGAAGAAACTGAGAGGTTGCTTAAAATGGAGTTCGTGAAGCTGTTCTGCAAACTGGCTGAAGAACTGATTTTCACAATTGTAGAGCGGGGGAGAGGAGAGGCATGGAGAAAAGGATGAGTTCAACACAGGTGGTTGCTTATCAGAGTGAGAACTGCATTCTCAAGGACATCTGAGACTTCTCCATGCTAATTGGAAAAACTTGTGCCAGCTAGCTTGGAGGGGGAGAAGCTACTTTTTAGAAGTTACTGAGATCTAGGAGCTTCTAGCAGCCTAGCGTCCTGATTGCTGGAACCATCTAGAAAGAGGCTGATGGATTTAAGAGTAGCTCAGGAGAAAGTTAGTCCCTCTTTTGCTTAATGGCAGGTGGCTAGTCATTTTTGCATTTTTCTTCTGGAACTTTGCTTATGATCTGTGGGCCATGGTTACAGAAAGAGTACAGGAGAGCTAAAATTTATTTTAAAGGTAAAGGTTTCCCTTGCTCAAAAGCCAATTGTATCTAACTCTAGGGTTCAGTGCTCATCTGTTTCAAAGCTGAAGAGCCAGCACTGTCTGGGTCTGCAGACGTTTCCATGGTCATGTGGCAGGCATGATTAGACCCTGGAGTGCATGGAATGCTGTATACCTTCCCACCGAAGTGGTCCCTACTTATCTACTTGCAATTTCTTGCTTTTGAACTGCTAGGTTGGCAGGAGCTGGGACAGAGACAGGAGCTCATTCCGTCCTGCAGTACTCAGGAATCCAACTGCTGATCTCCCACCTTCTCGTCAGTGTCTTAGCCACTTGAGCCACTGCAGTACTTAAACTTTATTTTATTGTTTATTTGTTTGTTTATATTTTGGGGGGACAATCAGGATAAGTGTTTTACTGCCTCTATCCTATCATGCTGTGACTTCACATTTTGGCTTTATTATTAGAAGAGTTTGAACCTTTTGGCGCAAGTGTACATTTTGAAGCTATTTTTGTTTTGACTACTTTTCAATTTTTGAATTTCGATTTATATGCTGGCCAGCTCTCTTATAGAGACTCTGAGCGGCTTACAACAAAACAATACATTGCAATTATAATACTTTTGGCTTTTTTCTTTTTAAAAATAAAAACCAATAAAAATGTTTTACCAATCTCTGATTTGATGGTTGTAAGCAGTGATGGGTTGTTACCGGTTTGGACTGGTTCGCCCGAACCGGTAGTGCCCATCATGAGGGGGTAGCTGGGGGGGAGGAACCCCAGGCGACCAGTTCGGTTGCCTCTCTGGCCCCCCTCTGGAAGAGTATTTCTGGGCAGCCAAAATGGCTGCCCAGAACTGCGCATGTGTCAAACCTCCATTTGATGCATGCACAGTAAAAAAAAAGACATGTGCATGCATCAAATGGAGGTTTGACACATGCACAGTTCCAGGCAGCCATTTTGGCTGCCCAGAAAGGAAGGGTGCAGGGAGCTCCTCTAGAAGTGGCAGCGGTGGCGGCGGCCTTTCCTTGCCGCGCCGCCAGGCTGCTGCATCGCAGCAGCAGTTTGCCACAGTGGCGGTTTGCCACCATGCCGGTGCAGTTCCTGCCTGCCTGCCTGGTGCCTGCCTAGGTAAGTGACGGGTTTGTGTTTGGGGTGGGTGGATGGGTATTTTTTATTGTTTTTTTATTGATTTTTTCTATTTTTTATTTCACTCCGCCCACAACATCATGACATTGGCTCCACCCACGACATCATGATAGGAGGAAAAAGAGAAATTACTTGTGAATAGAAAGGAGGTTGGCCAAACCGCCACTGCTTTCACCACATATCTAGACTAACGCAAAAGTAATGCAATGTGTTTTTCTTTGTGTTTTGAGATATGATTTTTTTTTATACAACCCCCCCCCCCCGGAGGAACGAATTAATTTTGTATCTCAAGGTTTTGACTGTAATTGTGGAATCTGAAAGTGAACTAGGGCCAAAAGATAGCTAAGTAGTAATCACAATCAAACTTGGTGAAGAGAGAAAAGAAAAAACATGAAATCACATTTTGTTTATGCAAACTCTTATTAGTTGAAACCTAATGTCAGAGAGCAAAGAGAGAAGAGATGAGAGCACCTCTGCCTATGTGCAGAATTTATTTCACTACTTTATAACTCTCAGTTTAACATAGGGTTTTGCATCATCCATTATAACTAAGAAAGCTTTAGTACAACTGTCATTCATAGGAATGAAGAGAATGGCAAATAATAGAAGACCACAGGAGGAGTTGACTACAACAGAGGGGAGAAGCTGCTGCAATTCCTAGAAGACTGCTAGATTGCCCCCCCCCCCCAATTATGCACGAACATCAGCAGTGCTATCCCAGCAACTGAACAGCTGAGTGATTGTCTGGAATGAACACCCAAAATAAATAATCTATTTACTTATCCAGAATGTAGACTGGGGGGGAAAGAGCATTGTCATATTAAATCATACCCAACAAGTAGACATGCTAAGCTTTAAAAACAAGAGAATGAACCAATTTTATGATATGGAAGAGTGTAGTTACCTAATTTATCTAAAGCTGTAGTGGAGCCAAGATTCAGAGTATCAAAGTGCCAGGACTTTTTAATTAACAAGGAGGAAAACATAAGGTGACACACCCTCAACATCCTAGTTTGCACTGAGTCACATAGTGATTCTCATTACAGCTGAAGAAATCATGCATTTTGCCAACAACAGTATCAGTAACAGTAACATTTTAAAATGACAGAGGCAAGTAAGACGCATTAGGTTTGTAAAAAACCTGCTTCTGGGGCAGATGAAAAAGCAGGAGTTGATTTCTTGGAATGGATCAATAGAGGTGGCACTTGTGGATCTTCCTCTACTACAAGGGTGGCCAACCTTTTCATGCTGTGGGCCAGACCATGACCCCTCAGACAGCTGAGCAGGCCAGAGGCATGGTTCCCCTCAATGCTACTGCCACTTCCAGTGGTGGCAGGGGGGGAGGGAGGCGCATTTTTGCCACACTTTTTTGCTGTTGTCACCGTGTGTTGCCACATTTTCGGCACTTCCAGTGCATTTTTGGTGCTTCCAATGGTGGCTGCGGGGTTCTCACCACGGGCCTGATTAATTGGTGCTGTGTGGGCCAGGGTCGGCCCATGGGCTGTAGGTTGAGAACCCCTGCTCTACTAGAGCAGTGTTTCCCAACCTTTGTTTTTTGGACTTCAATCCCCAGAAGCCTAAATCAATTTCCTGAAGCACTGATCAGTCAATTACTGACTTAGGCTTCTGGCAATTGTCTTCCTGTGGCGAGTGGGCCCCATATTGGGAACCACTGCTCTAGATCATAATTATGGGAGACCATCAGGGTGAGCACTTGTACTTCCAAGTTTACAATTGCCCATTACAATGTTGTGCATCTAGAAGTAAACTGCAACTTTTGTGTTGCATATTTCTCTAAGACATTTTGCTTCCTCACTATTCTTTACAAATACTATGGCCAAACTTCTGTTGAGCAAACTATGCCTGCATAATAGTGGTGATCTCACTAGTAGGTGGAGATTGCTGATAATTAAATAATTTCTGCTTTTGTAATTTTTTTCAAATAATCTTTATTGATATTATAAACAAAGTTAAACAATAAACATACAGAAAACAAAACAATTTGATGTATCTGCATCAAATTTCATATAGATATCATGTCTTCTTTATAGCAAGTTCAGCTTTTATTTAATTCTGAATATCGTATATACTCGAGTATAAGCTGAGGGTTTTTTTAGCCCCAAAAATGAGCCCCAAAAAGGGGACTCGGCTTATACTTAGGTCAATGACCGTGGGGGTCCCAGAACCATGCCAGATTGAAATGTGCCAACAATTTAATTAATTTTACCATATTTTCATGAATTTTGATTATAGAAACTCACTAGCAGCTGCTGCATTTCCCACCCTCGCCTTATACTCAGGTCAATCTATTTTCCTGGGTTTTCAGATCAAAATTAGGTAGCTCAGCTTATATTCAGGTCGGCTTATACTTGAGTATATATGGTAATATTTGTTTATTTCAATCTCTACTGATTTATCAGTGCAATTTTCTACTATTTTTTTTCTAAACTATAATGTTCACCTTAGTGATATTTACAAAGTTTTTGAATTTACCACATGCCCATCACTTACGGTAATCCTTTTTATTTTCCACAAAAACACATTGCCCCTGGCACTGGTCTGATTCCAATATTAAACTTCAGTGTGTACTCTAAAAAAGGTTTCCAAATACTGTATCCCAAAATTTGTTTTCCTTCACTATTCCTTTTTTGAAATTTAGTTCCCATGTGAGCTTATCATTTAATGCCATTTCCCAGATTTCCTTGTACCACATATTCAATTCCAAATTTACATTATTTTTCCTTTTTTTTGGGGGGGGGGGGAGGGGGCAATCCGCTGCCTTGCTGTGGAGAGAAAAATGGAAATTTTGTGTTTGGTCTTAAGCAGGACTTAATTATTGGCAAATCTTCCACTGCTGATAATGTCTTCCAGAAGGGGAAGATTTTTGATCATTCCAAAGCTCTTCAACCTGGAAGACATTATCAGCAGTGGAAGATTTGCCAATAATTAAAGAGTCTCTGCTTCAATAATGGTCTCCATTCAGCTCTCCTACAACTTGCCTACCAACAGTCTCACTATGGGCAATTTGGGCAAACCTCAAGACCAAAGCAGCAACTCTTTAATTCCCAGTGTTCTCCCCCACACCCATTTCTTTGGCTGTCACTTTTAACCATTATAATTTACTCAGCAGGATTCTGGTTATTAAGTCCTGAAGGGCAGGGCCATAGCCAGGGGAGTCAGGGGGGGTTGAAAACCCTCCTGAGCTAACAGCCCTCCCTCCCAACCCACCCTGTGATAGTTATATATATGAGTGTGACATTGTTGCCCCTCCTGAATGTCCCCCCCCAAAAAAAATTTTTGACCCTCCTGAACCCCCCCCCCTCTAGAATCCTGGCTACAGCCCCGCTGAAGGGGTTGCACACCTGTGTGTTTAGCTGAGACCTGAAAAATTGGGCTCAAATGCTATCCCTGTTCTGTTCTGCTAAGTGTGTCCATATCCTATTTTATTTTGGAATGTATAGAATAATTGCACAACTACCTGACTGACAGAAAGGTCAAGTACATATGGCATTTTCAGAATATCTTACTTGGTTGTTCATACTTTTAGTAAAGTGATTAGCACTTAGATATCATATCACGTGACAGTGTTCTTGATACTACATCATTGGTTCTTTAATACTGTATACTTTAAGCGCAAGTAGACAGTCGTGTGAGTGACTCAGGAAGTACAGAATCCTTCCTTTGTTCTGTGAGGTGGCCTGAGGCTATGGATGAGGCTCATCCTTCTGTAGTTTGTTCTGTAAAGGTGGTGCGGGAAATTTACATATCAAATTTGATAATGTCCCAGAAACCCTTGACTAATATTCAAACTTTTAAGTAGGGTGTCCAGCATTTGTATATGGGCAGTGGTGGGTTGTCAAAAATTTTACTATCCCACCGTAATGTCATGGATGTCGTGGGCAGGGCCAAAGTCATGACATCATGATGTTGTGGGCAGAGCCAACGTCATGACATCATGATGTTGTGGGCGGAGCCAAAGAATTTTTTTAAAAAAATTAAAAAATATATTTAAAAATAAAATAAAATAAAAATAAACACACACACACCTCAACCCACCCATCCACCCACAACACAAACCTGTAAATAAAACAAATAAATAAATAAATAACGTAAAAATTACATAAAAATACACACACACACACACACACACACACACACACACATCACAAATCAACCCACCCATCCACCCCAAACACAAATCAACCCACATACCCACCCCAAACACAAATCAGTCATCACTTACCCTGGGTCGACTCTCAGCAGAGGTGTTGGTGCGGCGGCAAACCACCGCTGTGGCAAATTGCTGCAACAGTGTGGTGGCCTGGAGGCCTGGCGCAGTGAGGAAAGGCCACCGCCGCTTCTTCAAGCGCTGCCTGCGCCCTTTCTTTCCCAGCAGCCAAAATGGCTGCCAGGAACTGTGCGTGCATCAAACCTCCATTTGACGCATGTGCACTAAAAATAGAAGTGTGCATGAGTCAAATGGAAGTTTGACGCATGCACAGTTCCTGGCAGCCATTATGGCTCCAATTTTGAATTTATTATTTTATTTTGCCAGTGAGGTGTCCGAACCGGATGCCTCAAAAAAAAAAAACACACACAACAATCCCAGGTGGTTACTACCGGTACCTCCCCCCAGAGAACCACCCAGGATTGTTGCTACTGGTTCAGGTGAACCGGCAACAACCCACCACTGTATATGGGACATTATCAAATTTCCATCCATAGCCTCGGGTCACCTCACAAATGAAAGGAAGGACTTGGTGCTCTGCCTGGGTCACTCACACTATTGTATATTTTCACACAGCATTGTCAATAGATGCTAGGTCTGAAGGGTAAACTCATTAGCAAATGTGTAATGCTAATGTTTGTTTTGCATCCACCAGTTAACCATTTGCAACTTAATAGGGACAAACTTCACAACAAATCTGAATTCCAATCAGGGATCTTCTATTATTGTCAGTTGTAAAAAAGCCACACTGATTTATCAACTTATCTGTTATGCTACCCAATCATTGTTGTGCCTCTGTACCTGATGTGTATAAATTTATCCCATGAAGTCTCACTCTTATGTCCGACTAAGTGGACTTGATCTAAGAAAGCTAACATTAAAATACAGCAGTTAGTGTTTTAGCTCTTCACTCCCACGCTAGCTGTTTTTGGTACCACAATTTTGTCTTTTTGTTTTGCTTTTCTCTGAAATAGTGAAAAGTGCATAGGTGGTGTTGTTTTTCAGATAATGGCAGAGGCTACCCCACCCCTTTCTTTCTTTCAGCCATCCATGTCCAGGAACCAACTACGAAGCCAAAATCATCCATGCACAAAAACACCAGATCCCATCATCTATTGACACAAGATACCCTCAGTTTCACAATATCTACTAGAGAGTTTGAAACCATAGAGAATCCATTCTGAAGTACAGTTTTATACTGTATTTTAAATCCTGTTAATATTGGCTAAAGACGTATGTTATACATGGTTATGACAAGTTTCCCCTTGATAGTATCTAGCATGCAATTTCTGTTTAGTCTATCCCTATAGAAATAGGGCTTTGAAACATAAGAAATGTGGCTAGAAATGGTGTAATACTTTCAGTGCTTTTAAAAATGGAATCCCATGTAAGTTTGCCCTGGGGAGCAGACGACTCACATGCTCAGTGGAAATAAAGCAGGTAGAACTGAATCCATCCATTATATGAAACTTATGTCTTTACTATTCTACTTAGAAAAAATGTGATAAGGTAAGTCTGGCACAGGCCTTGATCATCATAAACTGATACTAATGGGAAAGAGTAAATAAATCTGCCTGTTTCTGTTCCATGTGGCCCATTTCCCTCAATGCTTTCATCACAAACACAAGAGATAAGACAAGAGTGTTTTGCATCTTCAGTTTTCTCAGATGTCACCAAAAGAAACTGGCTGGATAGCAAAGCCAGAAGTTGGGGGTTCAGTTCTCCACTCTGCCCCCTCTTTAGCCATGAACAAGCTGCACAGTCCCAGGGCATCCCTAGAAGAATAATAAACCATGTCTTGACTACTCTCTGCCTAGGAAACCCTGCAAATCAGATTTTACTTGACAGTATATAAATAGCCAAAAGAGGAAGAGTTTCACCCAACATAAGGATACTTCCTTCAAAATAACCATCTATGTAAAAGTAATTTTGTCTCCTTACAGAAAATGCAATACAGTAAAACCTCATATAACACTAAAACCTGGTTCCACAAGTCTTGGTGTTATATGATTTTTAGTGTTATCTGATCCTCTATGGGATCCATAGAGATACATTGTAACCACACAGGCTTTAGCGGTTGTTATCTGAAGCATCCCATAGGATCTTAATGTTATCTGATGCAATTCTTCCCCCCAGATTCCTTAATGTTATGCGATTTTAGTGTTATTCGATACTAATGTTATATGAGGTATTACTGTAATTCTATTCTCAGAAACTAGCTGGATAAACAGAATGGCCAGTCATTGCTTTCTCCATGTGGGTATGTTTAACATACATTAACAAGGCACACCTTGTTAATATCCTCAAGGCTGCAATAATTCATTGCAGTCCCGGTGTCAAATCCTGCATGTCTCATTTCATACATGTTGCAGGAGATGGCTCCATAATCATAGTGTGTGGATCACTTCATGGCAAGCTGGGATCTGCCTTAAAGAAATTCACACCAATGGCATTTTTCCTGAGACACACATCCATGCACTGTGAAAATGGTTTTCAAGAAAAATGTATACTCAGACACGAGTAGCAGCCACCACCAATGTTTAACCATACCTACTGACATTCCTGAATCAGGGGCCTTCTAGATAAGGCAAGGTTTTGCCTCTTCCTTGTTGTTTCTTGGTAATACAGTAGATTTATTGAGAGCCTTGTCCTAATTTTGCCCATCTAGTGTCTTGTGCTGAGGCGCTTCAATGCTTCTTACTCAGGCCAGAGTTTTAGCTCTTTGCTCCCACTCTAGCTGTTCTCAGACACTTAAAGAGTGGGCCAAGGGGAGGAGAGGACAGAGGACACTGCTCTTTAACAACAATCAAGGGACTTCTGGACTGAAGGAAGGAAAGCCAGATAAGATGCAGCTTCCTGTGCAGGATCATGCTCCAGTGTGTACCATGTTGGTTGCTCTACAGAACACCTTCCTGGGATTGCTCCCCTCCCCATTTGTGTGCTTTACTGAAATAAAAGCCATCCCTCGACCCCACGGCACTTACTAACTACCGTCCAGTATCCAACCTACCTTTTTTAGGTAAGGTTTTGGAAAAGGCACAGCAGTTACAGGAAGTCCTGGATGAAGCGGATTATCTGGACCCTTTTCAGTCAGGATTCAGGCCCAGATATGGTACTGAAACTGCACTAGTCGCATTGGTGGATGATCTCTGGAGAGAGCGGGATGGAGGGGACTCGTCTGTCCTTGCTCTTCTCGACCTCTCAGCGGCCTTTGACACTATCGATCATGGCATCCTTCTGGGAAGGCTCCAAGGACTGGGGATCCAGGGCACAGTGTTGGCCTGGTTTTCCTCATTTCTGAGGGGCAGGACCCAGTCGGTGAGGCTGGAGAAGGAGAAGTCCAGCCCTAGGCCTCTGCAATACGGGGTGCCTCAGGGCTCGGTACTTTCTCCTCTCCTATTTAACATCTATATGAAGCCACTGGGTGAGATCATCCGTTCCCACAGGGTAAGGTATCATCAATATGCAGATGATACCCAGTTATACATCTCGGCCCGTGGGGACCCAAGCGGTGCGGTGGAAGTCCTTTCCAGGTGTCTGGAGGCTGTTAAGGTCTGGATGGGGGACAACGGGCTACAGCTGAATCCCGGCAAGACTGAGTGGCTATAGATAAGGGGCCCTGTGTTATCTCGGGAGTTGCCAGCTTTGGTTCTGGATGGGGTAGCTTTGCCCCAGTCGGACCCGGTGTGTAATCTGGGGGTCCTCCTGGACTTGCGACTCCTGTTCAAAGAACAGGTGGCAGCCGTGGCCAGGAGGGCTTTTGCACAACTTCGTGTAATACGCCAGTTACGCCCACTCCTCGACCGGGACGCCTTGCTCATGGTCACACATGCTTTGGTCACCTCCAGACTTGACTACTGTAATGCGCTCTACATGGGGCTGCCCCTGGTGACCATCCGGAGACTCCAGCTGGTCCAAAATGCGGCAGCAAGGGTAGTGATGAGGTGTGGGCAGTACACTCATGCCTCACCACTACTTCGGAAGCTGCATTGGTTACCAGTATGTCTCCGGGTGCAATTCAAGGTGCTGGTTTTGACCTTTAAAGCCCTATATGTTAGTGGGCCAGGATACCTAAGAGACCGCGTCACCCTAAGAACATCTGTCCATCCCACCAGGGCGGACCGGAGAGGCTCCCTTGTTATTCCATCGGGGAGAGAGGCACACCTCGCCTGCGCTAGGAGGAGAGCCTTCTCCGTGTCCGCCCCAACCCTTTGGAACCTCCTGCCCATTGAGCTGCGCCTTCAGACAGAGCTCCTGCCCTTCCGGAAGGGCTTAAAAACCTGGCTGTCAGGATGAGCATGGGGACCCAGGAATGTGGGCTCTCATGTAGAGTGGCTGATTTAATGGACAGCCACCCTTTCGGGTATGAATTATATAATCTGTGTGTACTGTGTACACTGTTTTAACTTTTTATGATTTTTAAAGTTAAACGTTAAGTTTTAAATACAAATAACATTAATATAGGCTTATCCTATGTTTTAACCATGATGTAAGCCGCTCAGAGTCGGGTTTACCTGATTGGGGTGGGATAGTAAGTGCAACTAATAAATAAATAAATAAATAAATAAATAAATAAATAAATAAATAAATAAATAAATAGCAAAGCCATGGATCCCTGGGTGCCTGCTTTCTGCCTCCCCTGCCTCTTCATGATGATTTTGAAGGGATCGCCACTCTGCTCTCCATTCCACTTCCTGCCTGCGTCCATCTTTATTTCCACATTGCGCCAGGACATTTGCAGATAGAAAAGCAGTAGTTAATGTCATTCTGTTTCTAAAACCTTGGCCTGTGGATGCTTGAGAACGGAATTACCATTGGTTAACTGCAACGGACACATTCATGCTCATGCTAGGCAATTGTCTTTGTGCTGAATTCCACTCACAGTATGAAGTGGGACTAGTCCTCTCACCACCCCACACCACCCCTTGATACTGGAAGGAACAAAGAGGTGCAGAAACTTCCGGGTGGTGGTGGTGAGGTAGCCATAAGGAATTACAATGACAGAAGATAGTTGTTTTGGCTGAGAATACTGTAGTTGTTTATTAGACGAATGGATAATAATTTGTGATATGATAAAAGTTAGCCAATCAACATGAAGCATGAACCTGGTATGTAATACATAGTCTGATCACCATATAAGGACATGAATCATTTGATTGGTGCTCATCTTTCTATAACCAATGAGAATGCACATTTTTGAGCCTGCAAAAGGTTATAAAAGTGTGCTTCACAGTATGATAGGGGCTCAGCCTTTTGGAGTTATCTACCTGAGACTTTGCTAGCAAAAGAAACCTGTGTTGTTTTCACCTACACTGTGGTCTAATCCTGTTCTTGACGGCTACATTGGTAGTATGAAGCCAAGTAAGAGAAGTATTGTCTAGGTAGTGAGGGAACGTCTTGTGAGGTCAGTTCATAACCCTGGTATTACGAAGGAACAAATGCTGCATCTGGAAGAATGCCATTGTTTTGTAAGGGTTACGATCTAATAATGGTTTCACATTAGACTTTTATTTGGAAGTTTATGCATTGTGAAGTCATAATTAAATTAGGTGCTGTCAAGTCAATTCCAACTTAAGGCAAACCTTTCCTAGGGTTTCCTAAGTAGAAAATACAGTACGTACTTAGATATTTACCATTCCCTTTTTTCCAGGTGGCCACGGCACTATATAACATGCCCAAGGTTACAAGGAAAGCACAGCTGGGAACCCAACTCTCAACCTCCGGCCCCTGCAGCCATACACTTAACACACTGAGCTACCTGGCAATTGTTCACTCATACATTATAGTTAATGCAGCTACTATTGTAGTCTGGAGTGATGTTGTCTTCTTATTTTTCACCAGACCTAATTTATGTTTATCTTTTCTTGCATGGAAAGGACATTGTACCCATTGAGAAAAGTGTGCCTGAAGCGTCTTAAGACTCCTGTGTCTTGAATTAAAAGTTATCTCATAGAACATTTCTGTCACCTTTTAATTGTTTTAAAATTATTTTAAATTGTTTGAAGTATCTTGTATTTTTGAATTCTTTAAAATTTAAAATAGAGCTAAAATTCTTTAGCTCTATCACTTGGCCTGAGATTCTGCCTTAGAGGAACCACTAGAGCAATGACAATGAACCTTTTTGAGACCAAGTGGCCAAACAGTGGAGCAGGTGAACTCTATGCTGGGGAAAGGATGAAGCACTCCTGTTGAGCTGCTGGGCAGAGGGGTGGGGCGAATTCTATGCTTGGGGGAGGGAGGAAGCACTCCCATTGGTCTGCTGGGCAGAGGGGTTGAGTGAACGCTGTTGGGGTGACGGTTTGCATGCCAACAGAAAGGCCTGGGAGTGCCATGTCTGGCACACATGCCATAGGTTTGCCACCACTTCCCTAAGGGCTGGATCTCAAAACTATAGTCCAGGGATCCCATAATGTCATAAAGTGGAGCTGAGGAAGAAGCAGTGTCAAAGAGGCATGTGATACATGCAGGGGTGTGCAGGGCACCATGGGAAGGTGTTGGACAGGGAGTGGTGGGGGCGCTTATTGGAGGGTTGGGGGAATCCCATACATTGCTATTGGTGCCCCAGGGCGCCAGAGGTGAGGGCAGGGTGGGACAAAGCCTGATTGCCCGATATACCAGCACATGCCTAGATACATGGGCATACCTGAACCCAGAGATGTAACTAGTAGTTTTGGCACCTGGGGCAAACAACCAGTGATGGGATGTCAAAAATTCTACTACCACGCCATGACGTCATGGACGTCATGGGCGTGGCCAATGTCATGACATCATGACGTCATGGGCGGAGCCAACGTCATGACGTCATGACGTTGTGGGCAAGGCCAAAAATAAAAAAAATAAAAAAAAATAAACATGCACACAGACCCGTAACTTAAAGAAATAAAATAAATAAATAAATAAAATAAAAATTAAATAAAAGTACACCCACCCACCCAAAACACCATAAACCACCCACCCACCCCAAACACAAAACCCTCACTTACCCTTCTTGGGGCCGACGACCCCCATGGCCCGGGGCCACACGGCAAGGCACGCCCCATCGCCGCCGGAACCGAGGAGGAGGCGGGGCGCTCCATGTCCATCTTGGCTCCAATTTTTAAAAAACCGGACCCGGAGCCACTGCCTGCTGCTGCTACTGTCGCCGCTGCTGCCGCCTCCCGCCATCGCCATCGCCGGGGGGGTGGAAGGAGGAGAGGGAGGGGACTGGAGTGCCGGACCCGGGAGCGTTTCTGTAATTGATCCGGGTAGATGCATTTGCTTTTTTCCCTCCTTCCTTTTCGTTCCGGAGTTGTCTTCCCCGCCTTGCCCGTTGATCGGCTCCCATCCCGTCTTCTTCGTTGCCGCCGCCGCTGCTGGAACCGGAGGAGGAGGCGCCGCGCTCCGCTGGCCTGGGGCGACGGCGGCAACGGCGGCGATGGCGATGGCGGGAGGCGGCAGCAGCCCCGCCTCCTCCTCGGTTCCGGCGGCGATGGGGACGGCAACGGCAGCAGCGATGGCAGGAGGTGGCAGTGGTGAGAGCACCAGGCAGCAGCAAACGGCGGCAAGCGGCTCCACAGGAGGCTCCAGTCAGGGGCGGCCGGATCCAATTTTTTTTAAATCGGAGAAAAAAATGGCTCCAATTTAGTGCGCATGTGTCAGATTGAGTTTCTGCGCATGCGCACTAAATTGGAGCCATTTTTGCTCCAAATTTTTTTTTAAATTTTCCTCCCGGTGAGGCGTCCGATCCGGACGCCTCAAAAACGGTTTTACCCCCACGGAGAGCCCTCCGGAAATCCTTAAAACGGTTCTGTGGATCCGGTCAGAACCGGTGTCATCCCATCACTGCAAACAACCCAAAAGATGCTCTCTAGGCAACTTTGTAAATAATACAAGAAGTAATTGCAGCACTGAACATTTTGATAGTACAGTATCTCTTTCTTCATGAGGGATCAGCAGCATTTCAGAGCTACATTTAAAAAAAAGGAATTACATGCCTTTTTATAACATACAGCTAAATCCCGGCAAGACTGAGTGGCTGTGGGTAAGGGGTCCTGTGTTAACAAAGGAGCTTCCACCTTTGGTTCTGGATGGGGCAGTCCTACCCCAAACAGACCCGGTGCGTAATCTGGGGGTCCTCCTGGACTCACGGCTACTGTTCGAAGAACAGGTGGCAGCCGTGGCCAGGAGGGCTTTTGCACAACTTCGTGTAATTCGCCAGTTACGCCCCCTCCTAGACCGGGATGCCCTGCTTATGGTCACACATGCGTTGGTCACCTCCAGACTTGATTATTGTAATGCGCTCTACATGGGGCTGCCCCTGATGACCATCCGGAGACTCCAGCTGGTCCAGAATGCGGCGGCACGGGTAGTGGTGGGGTGTGGGCGTTATGCTCATGCTTCGCCGCTGCTCCGGGAGCTGCACTGGTTGCCAGTATGTCTCCGGGTGCAATTCAAGGTGCTGGTTATTACCTTTAAAGCCCTATATGGTAGTGGGCCAGGATACCTAAGAGACCGCGTCACCCCAAGAACATCTGTCAGGCCCACCAGGGCGGATCGGAGAGGCTCCCTTGTTATTCCCTCGGCGAGAAAGGCGCACCTCGCCTGTACTAGGAGGAGAGCCTTCTCCGTGTCCGCCCCGCCCCTCTGGAACCTCCTGCCCACCGAACTGCGCCTTCAGACAGAGCTCCTGCCCTTCCGAAAGGGTTTAAAAACCTGGCTGGCAGGACAGGTTTGGGGACCCGGGAACATGGGTTCCCATACCAAATGGCTCATATAAGGACTGCCCCCCTAGGTTGGATTCTGGGAACATTGGAATATAGCCCTGTGTTGTTTTTAACTTCTGATGGTTTTAACTCTGACGTTTTAGTGTTGGGTTTTATTTTTGTTTTTATTTTGGATGTAAGCCGCCCAGAGTCGGGTCCTCCCGATTGGGGCGGGGTATTAAATTTAATAAATAATAATAAATATATATGTAAATATACAGGCTTGCTTAGTCTGTTCCAAAGGTCTGGTCTACTGCTGTCATGTCCAAAGGTGGTAGATCCTCCTAGAAGTTGGGGGAAATATTTATGACTTCCAAGGTTGGCCATCCCCTGTACTATGGGCTAGGAACAGGAAACTGGCTCCTGTGAAAAAGGGTTTACAACCCTTTTTATTTTAATGGCTCTTGTAACTGAATTTTAGAAAAAACCCATCCTCTGCATTTACTTGTGAAGAAATTCTTAATCTTCAATCTGGGAAAATAGCAAGCAATTGTTAGAGTTGCTTGGCTTAATACAGGCATGCGACAGAAAAGTCTAATGAAGAGTTCCATGAAAGGAATATAATCGTAAAAGGGTTGTGTAGAGAGGAGAGGAGACTGAAGTAGTGGTTCCAACCGTGTGCGAGGCAAGACTTCATTTGTTTCCTCATTCATGCACTAAACAAGACCCTAATTAATTTTGAAGCTCAGAAGGGAAAAAGACTAGATTGACATCTTCTGCATAAGAATACACTTCACATTTTGGAAAGTCTGAAGAGGCTCTTCAGTCTCCTCTTTTAATTGTATTTTTGCAAGCTTTTAAGTGGCTTTCATTAGACTGCCAAAGCTACTAATTGCATTACCATATTTTTAAACTTTGGAGATACAGATTAGATTTAGACATTTCCAAAATAATCAGATTAATTTCCCAGTGGGAAACATCTTGGCTTTATATCAGCAGGAACTTTTTCGTTTTTGTTCTTGTCCTGATGGATAACAATGTATTGGCAACTGAACCAACCAGGTGTTCTCTAGAAAAACAAGCTGCTAGATGCTGCTGTGGTAATGGAGTTTAATGTACATGCTGTGTTAATGGCACGAACATGAAGCTTTAGGGTAAGTTCACGCCTTCAGTCTCCAAAGCCAGAGAAACCAAATCACATCACATTAAAGAAACTTGTGGATGAAAGGTGTTTCAACAATGAAGAATGTAAAGTTCTACATTTAGAAGGAAAAAGTGAATGTACAGATATAAGAGGTTAAGAGTTAATTTGGTAGAAATACATGTGCAAAGGATCTAGAAGACTTAGTAGACCATAAAGCATAAGCATAAGTCAACAGTGTGGTAACATTGGCAAAAAAAACCCAAATGCATTACTCAGTTTCATCAAGAATAGTGTGTCGATCAAGGGACGTAACAGTGCCACCCAGTGGTGGGATGTCAAAAATTTTACTACCCCACCGTGATGTCATCACAGTGTGAGCGGAGCTGACATCATAACATCATGACATTGTGGGCGGAGCCAAAGGAAAAATAATTAAAAATAAAATAAAAATAAGCACACACACACCTCAACCCACCCACAATACAAACCCGTAAATAAAATAAATAAATAAATAAGTAAATAAATAAATAATACATTAAAATACACCCACCCACCCACCCACCCAAAGAAGTTAGGTACTATGTCTTTGCCTAACCAGTTCTCTAGGATAATATGCCTTAATGTAAATGTAAAATAGCTGTACCTCCTTAAGGGTTCTCCAATTGGAACCAGTGAAAAGGTAAGCCCTGAAGGTGGTTCCCCCAAAAAGCTGCTACCGGTTCTTCGAGACACTGGGAAAAGTTCTGGTGAACTGGTGAGAACCTGTTACATCCCATCGCTGGTGCCACCCTATTCTGCTTTGGTCAGAGTTTACGATTTGTGTTCACCATAATTTAAAAATGATATTGCTGAAGCGTGACTGAGATGGTAATAGAATAGCAACCAAGTCCTAATAAGAATGGTGGACAGATCTGAACTCATTTAGCCTGAAGAAGAAAAGACTAGGAGGCAATTTGATAGCCATCTTCAAATATTTGAAGGACTGTTACAAGGAAGGCAAAGAAAATGTTTTTTCAGTAGCTCCAAAGGACCTGAAGTAATAGTTTCAAATTATGAGAGACTTCACCTAAACATTACAAAGCATTTTTAAAGAACAGTTCAGCTCTGTGACCCACGGATCCTTGCAGGTTCACAGTTCTATGACTCTAAGTATGGCTGCAAAGCTAAGGGCCATTTTCTCTTTTGAGAATGAGCTGGAGGAGGATGAGGCAATAGTGTCAGGGAATCAAGACCAAAGGCTTTATGAACTCTAGTTTGGCAAAAGGGGTTCTCCCTGCCCAATCCAAAAAAGCAAACACTCTGTGTTTGTATATGAGAGCAAGAGAGAGAGAGATGCAAATCTAGAATGTCTCTTGTATTATTAGATCAATTTTTGAATTCGAGGAGCAGCTTCCTATATGGCAGTAATGGCCAACCTTGGCCCTCCAGGTTTTCATGGACTTCAATTACCAGAAGCCCAAGTCAGCACTCCTGCTGATCAGGGCTTCTGGGAATTGAAGTCCAAGTACACCTAGAGTGCCAAGGGTATAGGGTATAAAGTTGTGGTTTCCAACATGGGGCACATGGCCACAGGGGAAAAATTTTGATTTTTAAGGGGGGCAATTCAAGAATGAGTTATTAACAGTTAATGGCCTTTTAGGCTTCCTTCACATTAATAGAAGCTCATTTTTTTTAATAATAAGAATTATATGTCACAAGTGGGGTACATCAGGATTTTAGAGATGTTTAGGTGGGGTATGGCAAAAAAAAAGTTGGGAACCTCTGGTGTAAAGGGTGCAATAGGGAAAGGAAAACAAACAAACCCATTTTGACAAGTATCTGTTCTCTTTTTATAATCAGGAGCACATTATAATCAGGAGCCTGGGTGTCCTTCTTTTTAAGGGGATTGGGGAAGTTTTATAAATGCTTTTAGATAGTTTTACAGTCTTTAGTTTTAATTAATATTGGGTATAGGTTTTAACTGATGTTGTGAGCTGCCCTGGGTTTCTTAGGTGAAAAGGGCAGTTGTATAAATCTAACAAATAAATAAAAAAATAAAATTATGGGTGAATCCTGTCATTATTCACACATAGGAGTGTAACATGATTTCACATCATTTGCTGGTCTTACAGTTGACATAAAAGATGCATTGATCATTCTACGTCTTTATTTTTTTCTATCCTATTTTGGCCACAGCCTGCTTTGGGCTGTGTGTCCCTGAATAATGTTTCCCTCTGAATGCACAACTTTTCGTAGACAAAGGGCTATGCCCCCTCCATAAAAGAAGAACTGTCCACCAACTTCCCAGCTTAAGCAGTCAGCTTGCTCAAAATATGAAGAAGCAGAGTAAAAAAAATCTTAGCTACAAAGATGTATAGAGGTTATGTGTTGTCTTTTTTTCGACAGTAGTTCAGCTGTTCTCAGGGCTGTCTGTAGTCTCTTGAACTTTAATGAGGTCACTTCCTTAAGATGCAGTCTTGAGGCTAATCCAGGTGGTTTAGCTAGGGAACTATTACTGCAAACCACCTAAGATAGCAGGCTTGGCTCCACACACATTCATCAATAGTCAGTTTCTGTTGCCTGCCTGTATTACGTTGGCAGGAAGGGAAGTTCAACCATTCTTAGAATCATAAAGGCTGTGAAAATAGTTTGAATAAAGGAAATCTCTGAATCAGGGCCAGATCCAGAGCAATGCATACCAGCATACAAATGAACCTGTCCACTCACAAATGCCTAAGGATTTAATTCATTTTATTTACTTTATTTTTGTAGATTGTGCCTTTGCTCATTTTTTACCAGCAAGGCAATATATTATTGGCGTCCACACCACCAAGAGTCATAGGAGTTTCATTAGTTATGTTTATGCCAATAGACATAAATCTTGGCAGTCAGAGAAGAGGTGGTTTGCAGCACTGACCCTGTCTAGGGAATTTAACTGGCTGCATCCGTGATGTGCTGCTGAAGCAGATACAGTTTGAGATATACTTTTGCCTTATTGATTTCAAGGCTCCTTCATTACCTCCACAGCATTCCCGATCAATAGCAAGGCCTGAAGCAACATAATAGATTTTTTTAAAAAATCAATTAAACAGAATATTCTTAGCAGAGGCCGGTAGGAAAGATTCCAGCTGCATTTCACGTTATCGTTTGTAAGACTGAAACAGATTTACGTTTCAGATGTTTGTTTGTTATAATAAAGAATTTCTGTTTGAAGAGGCACACGGCACAATATTGGCTGGTTTGCATCTGAAGACAGATGGTAGATCACTTATTATTAAAAACAGAAACGTCCCATTCTGCTTTGAAACTCAAATTCATCATGCAAGGCTTGCTAGAAAGTGAAATGATGTTTGTGGTTTTAGCTCAATCCCCGATGGATAATAACTCAGTTAAAATACACTGAAAATCCTCACAATTCTCTGTGTGTGTGTGTGTGTGTGAATGTAGGGAGGACATCTCCTTTTAAATTAGCTTTCATGCTTGGAAGATTTTCCTGCGCATATAGAGCCTGCTTCTGCTCAAGTCAGTAACAAAGCCAACATTGATTTCTTTGGGATGTAGGATTGGGTCAAAAAACAGATTTCCCAAAGAGCAAAGCTTTGAGAGCTAGATATGGTTTACCAAGTTCTGGAAAGCAGACCCTTCTGGCCTTTCACAGTGTGAGATCCTGGGTTGGAAGAGAGGAGAAGATTGTTTAGGAAGAGCAATCCCTCCTCATCAGAAAAGATATAAATGTAGGCAGATACATTACCGCAAAATTCGAATAAAAATAATGCCATTTCAAGACCAAGTTGAGGATGTGTTTCTTCTCACTCTGCAATGTGATTAATCCCTTAGTTATGGACAGTCACCCTTTTTGACAGCAGGCCATGCTGAATCAGCCTTCCCCCACCCCAGTCGGAGCCCTACGTTCATTTTTTTCTGAATCTTCTGATGAATAATTGGGAGAATTTCCTCCTTCCTCTCAGATGCCCAGGTTGTTCCCTTGCTTAATTTTCTGGTGACTTCAGCTGGAACTGGCCTTTTGGATATCTCTCTCTCTCTCTCTCTCTCTCTCTCTCTCTCTCTCTCTCTCTCTCTCTGTGAACAAAATCTGGAGGTGTTGAACGTTACTAGCAATATAGTTTGAGCATTATCACCTCTTGTTCCACACTTCTTTTGGATGCTTCTCTTATGGACAGTGTGTATGAAGAATTGAAAAATAGTAGACCTCCTTCAGATATGTGGATACTTTGCAGATACGTTAGATCTTTTTGGCTGGTGGAACTCCAAACAATCAGCTGCTCTTCAAGTTATCTTCAAGTATATCTACAAACCATCAGTCATTAAAGGCAGAGCAAGAGGATGTAACTGCTGGTTGCCTCAAGTTGTTAGTGAAATTTATTCTTTAGATATGATGCAGGTGTCTCAGTGGCATTGCCTGACCTTGACACTTATCCAAAAGATGATGTTTGAAAGTTTGACACAACTCTAAGTGACTGCATGCTAGACCTGGAGCACAACCATTACAAGTGGCCATTGCTATTGCTGTGGGTGGATACCAAGTCTGTCTTCCACAGGCCATCTGTTCTGAGAGCCTGTGTGACATGCTTGGAAAAGCCACAGCAGGGAGCAGAAATCATCTAATCCTGCAGAATACAGATACTGTATGTGCCTTCAGGAGATGAAGGTTTAACCCCATGCACTACAAATTGAATGTACCTATGTCTAGTAACTGACCAGGAACACCTGGCTTTAATTTCAATTTATGGACCTTCCTACAGTTCATTACTGCCATCAGGCCCTGGTTTAAAATCAAAATAGCTTCCTCAGATAGAGACCGAAAGGAAAAATTGAGTTGGGTTCCCCTCAGCAGAAGTAATTCAATGCACAGTAAGGCAAAGCTAGATGTTTGGACCAATTCTGTTTACATTTACATTAATACTACATTTAACACTTACCTTTTCTTAAAATTAAAAATATCAGTGGCAGAGTAAGTGTTTAATAGAATCTGAACCATTTCTGTTTCTGTCCTCTCTAGTCTCCTCTAGTGCATGAATTTGCACTTCAAGAAGTTGAAGGAGGAAGGGGAGGTTTATTAGTGACAGGTGACTCAGTTGCACTGGAACATTTTAATGTCAGCACCAAAGACTAGATAACCTCTGCCTCTTTCTTCCTTTCCTTTTGTGATGTTACTCTCTGAATTTCTTTTGCCAAAAATAAATTGTTATTCTCCCTCTGTTTTTGAGTGTACACACTGCTTTTCTTTTGCTGCCCTCAGCTATTTGATGTAATTCCCGCATGACATTTAAAAAGTATAAAATATTTCCTATGAAACACTTGTGGGGTTTCTTTTGAGTAATACATGGGATTGGGTGGGGGAGAGGAGGAGAAGGAGAGGGCATGTTTGGAAGAGCGATTTGTTTGCTTTGGTGCTCATGAGCTGTGTTTTGAAGAGACAGATGGAAGACACTTTTTATTTTCCTCAGACACTTCATGATCCAAGCTGTCCATATTGTGTAAAAGAGGCCAGATGCCATGTTAATTCACAGACATGTTTGCAGCGTGGAGATCCTTAGTAGGTGAATATGAATGCTAAATAATTATTAATGCTTGCTTGACAACCGTCTGCCTTCTGACTGAAACTGGAGCAAAGCTTGACCTTTTTCTGGAGGAGCTAGTGAAGCTGGCACGTGATAAGCTTAGGAGTCTTTCTTCAGCTTAGTAAAGCATACTCTACAATAAGGTTTGGACTGTGGACCTGAGAGGTTTTTAAGTATGGCAATGCCTGGAGAAATGTCCTCCTCCTTGCTTCCTCATCAAAATGCAAGAATTGGCCTCTTGGAGGATGCCCAGGTCCATGCTAGAGAACATCTTCAAATGCTGTGACCTTGCTAACCATCCACTCCACCTATTGTTTTCTCCTATCATCAATGGAGCAATAGGAGAGCCCTGCAGGCTGTGAGTGAAGGAAAGTGACTGAGGGGACTCATGAAAGAGGTGAGTGGGTCAGATACAGTGTCTCCATCTTTTTCTAATGCTTCAAGGTGTTAAAAGCCTGGCCACCATCTCCAACTTGCTTCATCATCATTGGCCACTGTGCATTCTGCCCTTCCAACCATGCTAGGGATAGTCACCAATGGCAAACTGTTGTCAGCTACCTCAAGCGTCATTTAGTTGAAGGTCAAGGTATAAGTCATTTAACTAAGTTTGATCTCTTCCCTAAGCCTATTTAAATAATGGGGACTTTTTGTCATATGAGTGAATTATCATCATAAATAGGGACCACTTCAGTGGGAAAAGGTCTTGGGGACATGAAAGGAGCCTCATTCAGGTTTCCCCTAAGCGGAGTTTCTCCAGAAAAAATCCTTTCAACCCAGAATAATTTCTGACATGAAATTATTATATATCATCACCATCAATATTTTCTTAACATAAGCATGATCCCTGACACGCAGCATGAGTTACTATAAACAAGGGTAGCTACTTTTCTGACCATCAAGAACTGAAATATCTATCTGTCTGTCTGTCTAGCTAGCTAGCTGTGATGTATCTAAACATGGATTCTCTCTCTTACACAAGTTGTTTAGCAATCCAAATAGCACAGCTTCCATGAAAACTGTGTCCGAAGGGGAGAAAAAAGCCAAATTGTTATTTTAAAAGACTATTCTAATATTGACATTTTCAGACGAGCAGGGTGAGGGGGGGGGGATGTGGCTTTCTAGATATTTGCTTTACTTGATTATTTTTATTTTTGAAAAGTGTGCAGGGAGAGCCCTTGATGATGGTAAATTGAGCACTGCTGAGGACTCCCAAAATCTGAGTGGGCTTTATTTGCATTGCTGTGCTCCAGGAAACAAAGCTAAGCTTCTGAAGAGCTTGGCCTCTTTGTCAGTTTGGCATCTGCCCATAGCAACCGGCTGAGCCGACTCAGCTGATGCAATTTGTCTGTAGTCTCTGGGTAGATACTGAAGGAAATGCACAGCTTTTCTGGCATCCCAGCTCAGGAAACAGATTCTTGCTCCGTGGGCTGAAAAACTCATGTACCTTCTTTCTAAGCATTGCTCCTCGGCAACAAATTAAACCTGATAAAAGAGCAAGAGGGGGGGAGGGAGAGACCTCTGCTGGGAATGTTCAGTGAGGTGTAAAACAATGTGTCCTATTAAAAGAAGTAATGCAGCCACTTCTCTGGCACCGGCGTTCCCCTCAGGTTATTCCCATAAGAAGAAAGAGAGCTACCTTATGCCAAGTCATGTATCTAGCCTAGTGTTCTGTACTCTTGACTGGAAGTCGTTTTTGCAGAAATCTCAAACGGAGAACTGCTTTCTCACTTGCTCCCTGCTATCTTTCACTGGGGATGCCAGGAACTGAACCTGTAGAAGACCTGTGCTCTACTGACCAGATCTATAGTTCTTCCCAAGGGGCTCCATGGCAAAGCTGAGTTTGAAGCTGAGAAAAAAGTCTACCAATACTCAGCAGTGAACATTCCCTGAACAATCACAAAATGCTGTTTGGTGCACAGGGTTGTGAAAAGTTATAAATGAAGATAAATCTAGAGATCTGTCATCACTAGTTTACCTCCATCTCTGGATGCAAAAGAAAGGATTTAATTATGTAAATTCAGCATACAGGTCTGTGAGTCTGTGAGATATGAGGTATTCTTGATTCTGTCAGGCAGGCATATTCTTTTCCAACTACAGTACATGCAGCTTCTCTTTGACACAGGTTTTTAGTTTATGGAGTTTACTGCCACTGAATAGAGTGATGGGCATTGGCTTTAGTGGCTTCAGAAGGGGAGCAGAGGAAGAATTAACAGAGGATAAGGCTATTTGTGGCTGAAACCCTGTTTGCACAGCTCTGAGGATGCAGAAGTGATGGTGGTATCATCAGTAGCAAGTTGCCACTCATTAAAAGCTTCTTTGGAGGATTTTGGGGTGTACATGCCTTCATCACATTAGATACCAGTCATGTACACCCAGAAATCATCTTTAATCAGCGCTGATTATAAAGGGAGACAATCTGCTGCAGCCAGAGTGTCAAGTTTAAGATGATTTTAAAAGAATTGCTCCCTTTGTGTTCAGTTGATTGTGTTGACTGTGATGTCACTATGATATAGGAGTGAATCCAGTACCAACCCCACAAACCAGTATTCAATTTTAGCCTACAATTCCGTGTTAAAGGCATACTAGTAAACCCCTTTAATGTGGGTGAGTTACATTGGCAGTTGGACGGGAGAAGTATCTTCCTGTGAGTTCGTCTAGATCAGGGGTGTCTAAACTACGGCTGTGGGCTGGATCCAGCCCACAGCACCAATTAACCTGGCCCATGCTGCCCTTGCCACTCCTGGAAGCAGAAGTAAAACACACATGTGTGTGTGCATAATGTGCCCATGCATGTGCATAACACTGCTGTAAATGTCCCGCAGCTGTCATAAACACGTTTACAACAACCACAGGTCATTTATGGCAGCATTATGTGCATGCGCAGGGACATTATGTGCCCACGCATGCACATTTTACTTCCGCTTCCAGGTGGGAGGAACCATGTGACTGGCACACTCAACCATGTGACCGGCCCACAGCCCAAAAAGTTTGGGTACCACTGTTTTAGATCTTTCAGTGATATCATTTTGATATCATTGACCATGGTATTCTTTGGGTCCAGCTCTCTGGCATGGGATGTGGAGGAACTGTTTTACACTGGCTCCAGTAATTTCAGGAGGGGAAAACTCAGAAGGTAGTGCTGGGGGCCTCCTGTTCAACTCCCTGGCCATTGGCCTGTGGTATCTCTGGCTTCTGTTTTGCCCCCTGTGCTGTTTAACATATACAGTTGTACCTCACTTAAAGAGCATAATGCGTTCCGGATTGCTCTTTAAGCGAGTTTGCTCTTTAAGCGAAACACCATTGTAAGTGACCAATTGTGTGTGTGGGGGGGGGGGGATTGCAAACCTGATTTATTTGTTAAGTGAGTTTTTGGTTGGTTTTATTTGTTAAGCGAAGCAAACATTCAGAGAAAATTCTGCTCTTTAAGCGAGTTACTCTTTAAGCGAGGTGCTCTTTATGTGAGGTTTGACTGTACATGAAGCTGCTGAGAGAAGTTTCCAGAGATTGGGGGTTCAAAATGTGGATGACCAACCGCAGCTACAATGATACATGCCTTAGCTACATCCCACCTGGATTACTGTAACCCACTTTAATGGGTCTGCCGTTGAAAAATGATCAGAAACCAGCAGATCCAAAATGTTGCAGCCAGATTGTCAAGTGGGCCTGGTTACAGGGGACAGATAGCTCCACTGTTAGAACAGCTCTACTGTCTGCTGATCTGTTTTTGGGTCCAGTTCAAAGTACCAGTTTTGACCTGTAAAGGTCTAAATGGCTTGGGTCCAAGCTGCTTGAAGATATCCTCTCCCTACAGGAGCTTGCCTTGGTGCTACGATATTCAAAAGAGGTCTTTGTTGTGGTCCCACCACCTTCACAGGCTGCTTGGTGGGGACATGGGAGAGTGCCTTCTCTGCCACTGCTGCTAATCTGAAACCTCCTCCCACAGGAGGCCAGTTTGACTCTTTCTATGCTGTCGCTCCACAAAGCAAGCCAAGACCTTTCTCTTGAAACTAGGAAGGCCAAACGTGAGATGCATTGGCTCCCTAAGGAAAACTGAAGTCCACAACTTGCAGGAGTTGAGCAGAACTGTTGAGAAAAGGACATTTTGGAGATCACTCATTCATAGGGTCAACATAAATTGGATAGGACTTTAAAGGCATGTAAAAACAACAACAACAACCTTCACAACTGTATTCATTTACAGTACCCTGAAAATATAAGGAACACTGTGGTACATAGAATGGCTATTTGGTGTAGATCAGGCATTCTCAACCTACAGCTGGCGGGGCAAACCCAGCCCCCGATGCCAATTCATCCAGCCCCCAATGCCCGCACTGATCCCAGAAGCAGAATAAAAACATGTTCCACGCATGCACGACATGCATTTTATTTCCACTTCCAGGTGGGAGGAACCACGTGACCAGTCTGATCAGCCGTCCAGGAGGCATGGTCAGGCCCGTGACTTGAAAACCTTGAGAAAGCCTGGTGTAGATATTTGTACCCTATCACAACTCATATGAGGTGAGCACCATTTTTTCTAGATCACCTCCCTGATTGCTTCAACAGAGGTTTTGTGTGAATTCATGAACTCTACAACCTAGCTTACAGTTTCCAGTCTAAGAAAAAAAGTCAAGATTAAATGTACCATCTCAAAACATTGCAAAGCAGTGAGGAAACCCATACATGCCATTTTCCTGTCTCAAATAAATAGGGAAGGGTGAAAATCCACAACAATGTACAGCACACACATCCCCATTGGTATATACACTGTAAAAGACTCTGGGAGTTCCTGTCCATGTTTTGACAAAGGGAGAGATTTGTAGTAGCAAGCCAGGAATTCAAATTGGGAAATTAAATAAACCGCATAAATATGAGACTTTCCCTTGCATGCATTTTAAAATTCCTCAACATGAGGAAGGATTGGCAGTTAGTAACAATAGCTCATGTCACAATAAAAAGGTCTTCAAGGTGCCACTGCTCCCTTTGGTTCCTGAGGGAGGAGAAGGAGCAGGTTCCCCAAACAGATTAGACATTGGTTGCCATCTGTAAACCACTTATTCCACAGAAATGTTAGTTGATGGGATTATTCTGAAAGAAATGGTTTGTGGGTTGCAGCCAACCATAAAAGCTAAACAAGGCTCTGTGTGTTTTATACCTGCCATATATTTTTATAAGGCAATCTGATTATATGACATACAGTCATTTCAAAACTGCTAATTGTGACCCCTGAGCACACATTAACCACACACAGATGACCATATGTCTCCTCCAGCCACATAGCAAAGCCACATATGTACACAGCTCACGCATGCATTCATTTTCACCCTCGTGTTCTTTGCCAGCCTTCAGATCTGCAAATGGTGATCAGTTTAAAGAGAAGAATAAGAGAGAGCCTGGAAGGGGGGGGGGGAGAGAAAGAAAGAAACCGAGAGGTCTTCTCTGAATGGAAAAGAGAGATTTTCTCCCCACCCAATGTTATGAATATTGTCAATGAAATTAGCTAGTCCTGTTTGGGTAGAAAAGAGAATGAGGAGGGAAAAATGGAAGGCAAGTCCAAAGGGAAAGCTGGCAGAAAGAGAGCAGGAGTGAATGAGGTCTTTGTTTAGCCTTTCGGATGCAGTGAATAAGCAGCCTGCAGTCCTGTCGTTCCTTGTGCGCTGTTTGCTGAATGAGGGATGGGCCTCCTTTAACAGGGGCAAAGGAAAGAATGTGGTTCACGCTCGTTCCAAGCGCTCGCCAGCACAGAGGAGTAGATTTAATTTACAGCTGAAGTTAATTCCTTGTTTAAGAGAAAGGAAGAAGAAGGAACAGGTTATAATGTAATTAACAAGCACATGCGGAAAGGAAAGAGATGCCAGGTAGCAGTCCCTTTCCTAATAGGAAATTTTTCACTGCAAACCCCAGTGTGTGATTTCTGTGAGCACCTGAAAGGTTTTGCGCTGTTCAGAGTAGGATGCCATGAGGGAAGAGAAGCACATTCACATCTGCTTCGGGGTGGGTGGGGGGTGGGGTGGGATCAAGATTTAATACTGGAATTCTGCACCTTTTAATTTATTTTAATGCCATTACTGGCAGCTAGATATGCCTCAGGGCTTCTAGAGAAAATAAAATCATACACTGCATTTAAAAAAGAAAGAAAAATCCTGCATCTGGCTTTATACATAAGTAAGGGTGCATCTTGACTGTTAAGAAAGTCAGGTTTCTAATCAAGAAGGTTTTTAAAAATCAAGTTAAGGTCATGCGGTGCTTGAATTGGTTTGCACTTCCTTAGTGAAACCTAACAGCCCAAACTGGTTCTTTTAACTCTGAAGCTGCCATCAAGCAGCCTCCCAATTTCCCCTTCCCTTAGTCTGGGATGGGGAATATGTGGCCTTCCAAATACTGTTGGACTGTAATTCTTATCAGTATGTCCAGTGGTAAGGGATGATAGGAGTTACAGTCCAGCCACATCAGGAGAACTACAGATATCCCATCTTTGATGTGTTTAAAAATCCCAGCCCCTACAGCGGCCATCAAGATGCTCCAGGGAAGCAAGCGGTGAAAGCAACAGTCCTCTCCAGCTGTTTCTGAAAGTACAGGGGTCAGGTAACCATCAAAACTAGTTTCCATTGATAGACTTATCTTTCATCGACTTGCCTAGCCCTCTTCTGAATACCAGGAAATTGATATGTTCTACCACATTATCTGGCAGTATGTTCCTTTTGGTTAATAAAATATTGTATGAAGAGATACTTCTTTTCATTATTGTATGAAGAGATACTTCTTTTCATTACCTTTAAAGCCCTATATGGTAGTGGGCCAGGATACCTAAGAGACCGCGTCACCCTAAGAACGTCTGTCCGTCCCACTAGGGTGGATCGGAGGGGCTCTCTTGTTATTCCATCAGCTAGGGAGGCTCGCCTCACTAGCACTAGGAAGAGGGCCTTCTCTGTGTTCGCCCCGGCCCTGTGGAACCTTCTCCCAACAGAGCTGCGCCTACAGGCAGAGCTCCTGCCTTTCCGAAGAGGCTTAAAGACCTGGCTGGCGGAGCAAGTGTGGGGAACAAGGAACATGGGATCCCATGCAGTTTGGCTGATTTAAGGGATTTAAGGGACAGTCACCCCTTTCTGCCCTTGTTTTTATCTGTTGCGTTGTTGTAATTTTTCTTATGAATTTTTAAGGTTTTAACCTGTGATTTTAATCTATGATGTAAGCCGCCCAGAGTCGGGTCTACCCGATTGTGGCGGGATAGTAAATATGAGTAAATAAATAATAAATAAATAAATAATCTATTACTTGTGAACTTCAATAGAGCTTCCCAAATTCTCTTGTCATCAGAAAGAGAGTAAAACCTAGGGGAAGAGGAGCAGGAAAGAGCTAAAACAATATTTGGTATGCTCTACTAGAATTAATTAATTCTGTACTATCTATGTAGTGCAGGGGTTCCCAACCTTTTTTATGCCGTGGGCCTGATCATGCCTGCCCCCCCCCCCCGGATAGCTGAACCGGCTGGACCATGCCCCCTGGAAGTAGAAGTAAATGTGTCGCCTTCTGAATTTACGACAGCTGTGGGCACATTTATGGCTGATTTAACCGTGTTTGTGCAGGTGCATTTTATGGCTGACATAAATGCACTCACTTCCACTTCTGGGTGCGGCGGCAGTGGCGGTGGTGGCAGCAGGTGACATGGAATGGTGCAGCGGGCCAGGGCTGGTCATAGGTTTGGAATCGCTGATGTAGTTCTTTCTAAAGTTTAGTTGTAAAGTTTGGAATGTTAATTGTGATGACTCTGACCACAGGTACTGGTAGGGAATTCACAATACAGTACTGTACTTGGTAATTAATCAGTGAAGTAAACAGAAGAGTTGATTGAGCTGAACTGAAAAGAAGGGCTTTGAAGTTGAACTATCAGATATTTGGTTTTGTGCATGTTCTTTTCTACAGGTATTTTCCTGCATGTCTCATGCTCCACTCTTTACTTTGAGACAAATCTCACCAGCTTCCAGTATCCCTTTAAGTTTAGGAAAATCTCAAAATTATGAAACAAAGGTAGAATTTCAACAGAAACTCCCTCCCATCCACCCCAGCTTTATACTCTATCCTAGCCAAAAGAAGAGTTCTTTTCTAATCACATCACCTTTCTGGATTTATTGCTTTAATGTTCTCTGGGCCACTGAGCCCTAGACTGTAAATTAATTTTTTGAAGTAATACAGGTTTTAAAACTCCATCTGCTTTAATGAGCTTGGAGGGCTCTCCTTGCTCACATGGTGGGAGGGGGGATTTATGCAATTATTTTGTCTTCTTGGATTCCTTTATTTTCGGGACCCAACCTGGACGAGACCTTCTTGGCTTCTGAAAAAGTGTTTACTTGTGGTAGTTCAGCCTTGACGTGTGTACTGGGGGAGGGAGCTTCTAAGGTTTAGCGCAAACACCAGCAAGTCTCTTGGTAATTTGCTTAGTCACCTTTCTATTAATCCAGCTCTGCAAGGTAGAATTATGAGGCCGCTAATGAACAGTTATCAATTCAGGCTGCCTGAAGGAACTGGATTAGCTGGACGTCTCTTTGAACTGCCTGATTACTGGTGGGAAAACTTCACAGGGGGAAAATGGAGAGCTCTATTTATGCCTCCCCCCCTTCTCCAGCCTTCTGTATCTCTTTTGCAATATTTGCGCACAGATTTTTTTTTCAATCAGCAATTAGCCTAATAAGCCACCTTTTCATTGCATGAGTGTAGATTAGCCACTTCAGAGAATACAAAACAAACATTATTGTACAACCTCACACATAGTGGCAAGGGAAAAACAAACGCATGAATAAAGTAGGTCCTCCAACCCTACTCTCCCCCGTCTGCTTAGAGTTATTACCGCATGATGTTTTTGGTTTTGATCAGACATCTTTAACCATTCAATGAACTCCTTTTAAAATGCTGTTTATTTTACTTTAGAAAAACAGTATTCCGCAGGGTGGATGTAAAAAAAAAAAAAAGGAAATAATTCTGAAAAATTAAACCTCTGGGTCACTCACAGCATTCAGTGAAATAACAACAAAATAGGCCTGTTTCCTTCATTACACTCTGTTTGCACTGCTTTGTAGTTTTTGTGAATATTGCAGGAAGGGAGCCCTAGGCTTGCAAGTGCACGACTATGCTTAAAAAGACGCTTCAGGTAAATTGTGATTCCCTTACAAATCTGCCTCCATGGTACGTTCTTGCAAATACATATATTTAACATTCACATAGTGCAATTTGAGGCATATGCTTCAAAGTATCTTTGCTGTGTATATACATTATACCCTGTGAATGCAATAGGTTGGAACTGGACTGTTCACTGAATTTTATTCATATTGAAATCAATGGCCTTAATCCAGGAGTCATCCCAGCTAGAATAATGGCTCAATTGCTGAATGCTGAGTTAACTCATATATAAGGCTGTGACTGCACTGTTCCTTTGGGTGAGGGCTGGAGTGGTCTAAATAGGATTGTTTTCAGGTTAGAGGGAGGATCCACATGCCATTTGATGTGATCTTCTCTTCCAAATGGCATATAGACCTCAAGTGGCCCTATTTAATATGGTTCATTACACTGTCAACTTTCAGAATTTTGTGAAGTGGCTTAATACACAAGCCACTTCAGGATACAGTACAGTAATACCTCAGATAACGTTTACCTCGGATAATGCTAAAATTGCATAACGTTAAGTAATCTGGGGAGGAGAATTGGATCGAATAACGTTAAGGTCCTATGGGATGTATCGGATAACAACCACTAAAGTCTGTGTGGTTACAATGTATCTCTATGGAGCTTTAACGTTATCCGATACATCCCATAGGATTTTAACATGCATCGGATAACACTAAAAATCGGATAACACCAAGACTTGTAGAACCAAGTCTTAGCGTTATCCGAGGTATTACTGTATGTCCAAATAGAGCACTTTCTCTGCTGCTCTGCAGAGGGACGGGAAAAGTGAAGAAGAAGAAATAGTTTTATCTCTGCTAGACCATTGCTAATACACTGAGATGGCTTAGATGGACACTTATTTATTTGTTTGGTTAGTACCCTGCCCTAATTGTTGCAAGCACCACTCTGGGCATCTTACAACAGTGAACAGACAATCCACAAAACAATGGCATCAAACGTAACAATCCAAATAAATTAAAAGCACTATGTCTAAGTCTCAATGAAGGCAGCTGGACCTGAGCAAGCCCCTGAGAAAGCCAGAGGAAGAAGGCACAAGGCTAACTACAACTGTCTTTCTCCACAAGTGAAAAGTGCTCCGCTGCAGAAGAATATTCTTAGGGGAAAGAAGCTAGAATTCTTTTAATTTTTTTTAGATCTTAAATTTTAATCTTTAGCAGTTTTAAATTTGAGGGGTTTTAGGAATGTTTTTAAAGAATGTTTTATGTTTTATTGTGGTATTTTTATGATCTGTAAACTGCCCTGAGTCACCTCGGTGAGGAGGGTGGTGGATAAATAAATAAATAAATTAAAGTTCTTCCTCCCAAAGGGTCCAGTGAACAAAATCCTACAACTTGAGTTCTTTTCCCAGCTGGCCAAATGCCTGAAGATGGCTGTGGTCTAGGACTCCTATTGTGTCACCTGTCCCATTTTAAATAAGTGGCAGGGAATCATCCAGTGGATTAAAAGCTGGAGACAGTCTCATTTGACTCCTGATCCTGTTTTGTTGTTCAGCTGCACAATCGATTCCGACCAGTGATGGGATGATAAAAATTTTTATACCCCACCCTGACGTCATCACAGTGGGGGCGGAGCTAACGTCATGACGTCATGGGTGGAGCCAACGTCATGACATCATGACGTTGTAGGCGGGGCCAAAAATAAAATAAATAAAATAAAAATAAAACACACACACACACACCCCTCAACCCCCCCCCACAAAACCGTTAATAAAATAAATAAAATAATAATTAAATAAAAATACACCCAAACACCCACCCACCCCAAACACAAACCCCACTTACAATGGGGACCGTTGGGGCTGGCCCCCAGCCTTGGTGCCCGGCGCCGCGCCTAGCCGGGCGGCCCACGCTCCCAGCCGCAACGCTCCATGGGCGGCCCCGACCCTGCACGCGCGCGCTGCCCACCTCCTCCCCCCCAGCCACCCAGCCAGCAGCCAGGGGCTCCCCGCTATGGCGCCACCCCCCCCCCCCCCGACGAGCGCCCAGTCTGACGGCAAGCTGGCTGGGTGGGTGGGTGGGCACCCCGCCCTGCCAGCCCGCCGCCAGAAGTTCGAAAAAGGTAAAGATCGCGGCTCGACTGCGGGGGTTAGCTGGGATCCCGAGGGTTTTCCCCATCGTCGCCTAACCCCCGCAGAGCTGCCCACGCGCACGCCCGAGGATTCGAAAGGGTATTCCTACCCTTTTGAATCCTCGGGCGTGCACGCGGACGGCTCTGCGGGGATTAGGCGAGGATGGGGGGAACCCTCGGGATCCCAGCTAACCCCCGCAGTCGAGCCGCGATCTTTACCTTTTTCGAACTTCTGGCGGCGGGCTGGCAGGGGGGGGGGTGCCCACTATTCAGCAGGGGAGGGAGCGCCTTCTGCCTGGGGGGGGGGGCGAGCGGTGGGGGGGGCAGCGAGCGGGGGGGGGCGGGCGGCGATTTTCTTCTTCGCCCCAGGCGGCTCAACGCTGCGCGACGCCACTGGCGCATGCGCACTGAATTGGAGCCATTTTGGCTCAAATTAAATTTTTTTTTTTTTCTGCCGGTGAGGCGTCCGATCCGGACGCCTCAAAACCGATATTACCCTCCCGGAGACCCCTCCGGAAATCCTTATAACGGTTCTGTGGATCCGTTCAGAACCGGTAACATCCCATCACTGATTCCGACCCTTTGCAACCGCATGGACCATTGTCCACCAGGCACCTCTATCCTCCACCATCCTCCTCTACCCGCCCAGGTCTGTGCCCATTGCATCACAATACCATCTAGCCATCTCATTTTCGGCCGCCTGATTCTGCCCCCTTATCTATTCAGATCCTTGTTACTGACTTCTTAGCTAAGTAAGACATTCTGAATTGACTTATCTATCTTCTTGGATTCTCTGTTTGTTTCTGGTGACTGTTGAACTAGCGTGGCTTTGGATTGCTCTTGGACTCTCAGTTCAGATCTACCACACTTGGTTGACCTGATTCCCTAGCAGACCTTTATTTGTTAACCCCTTTAGACCAATCCACCTTGATGCTTAGCATTCATTGTTTTTTGTCATTTGGCATTTTTCTAAATTGCGACAACCATCTCTGCTCACAACCAGTCAAAGAACAGGAGAAAATTAGACAAGCAGATAGTGCATCTGTGGTTTCATTTAAAGTATTGTCACTAAAAAGAACTTCCACTGCAGATGGGAGCTTTCTGCACAGGTATGCGTGTATTTATTAGTTGGTTAGCTTTATAGCTCACCTTTCCTCCAGCAAACACAAGTCATATACAGCACTCTTCTCCTCCCCACTCTTCCAACATCTATCCTGACAGGACCTTCAGTCAAATAAACTATTAGCGCTATAGCTTAGGCTTAGTAATAGTTGTAACATTATTGATCTTATGTACCCCCATTTTAACTTTTGTCTCTTGATATATTTTAAGTACCCCCATTTTAACTTCTGTTCTTTTTGCCCTTCTATGCTGGTCTTGGACTGTGATAAAGATTTCATTTGAAAATCTCTCCTCCCAACCACTCTGTGAGGAAGATCATATTGAGAGAGAAAGGCGGTAGCTGGCCATGGGGGACACCCTGCAGATCAGCAGGGATCTCCAAAGTCCCAGTCCTACACTCTAACCAGAACACTATACTGCTGTTTAAACTAGATCAGGGATCAGCAAACTTGGCTCTCCAGATGTTCTTGGACTTCAGTTCCCAGAAGTCCTGATCAGCAGGCATACTGACTTGGGCTTCTGGTAATTGAAGTCCAAGAACACCTGGAGAGCCAAGTTTGCAGATCCCTGCACTAGACTAAATAGCAGTTGCAAGGGATGGAACAAGTGTCAGACAACCAGGTCTTTCCCCCAGGATGCCAAATTTAGAAAGTGCACCTCTTTCTCCAGCAGCTTGGTGCTACCGCCATAGCACCAAGAGAGATGCCAATGCCCTGCGGGGGAAGGAAAGAGCTGGTAAAATGATGAATGCCAACATTTCATGTATTGTTTTCTACACCACCATTTACAAACTTGATTTGGGGTGCATTTTGTGCTGCTTGCCCTGGAAAAATGCTAGTTTCAGCTTTGCCAGGTGGAGGGCCTTCAGTCCAGAATAGGACAATGGAATGACTGAAACAGGAGATGATAGCCCCACAAGTCCCTGTGAGGAATCTAATGTAGACTGGTGCCACTGCCTCTACTATTTATTCTGTCTGTGTGTGTGAAAGAGTATATGCTCATACACAGATGAATATATGTGCCTTTAAATGCCTGCAATATGTAACTGTAAATTTCATAAATATTGAGATGTCTAACTTGATCTTTAAAGATTGCTGCACATTGCCTACTATTATTTCCAACCAATCTTCTTAACTACCTTTGCATCCAACTTGACAGCGGCTCCCTTTCCCCTTCCCAACTCTATAATGGGGCTTGGGCTAACCTATAGCCTTTTCCCAATATTTGCTTTTTCACACTGAACAGGGATCTGTTGAGAGTTCCATGGGTCAACTTTCCATCCACTTTATTACATGGAGGCCTCAAGAGTCATAGAGCTACGCTGGAGGCTTCTCTGGGGCTGCCCAGCTCTCGGGACACTCCTGTTTGCCCCCACAATTTCCCAAGTAAAATGACACATCTCAGGACAAGTGGTACTGAAAAATTAGAAAGTATATTTTTATTGTCTGTGGTGGTTTTATTGCCAGGATGCCCATCTCACCATTCCCAACTGCAGGTTTGGTTCACTGTCTCAGCACAAAGGTATTCGCGTTTTGCACAAATAATTGTTCTGGAGGCAGGGCAGGAAATCTACATTGTCTCCAGTGATGGGATGACAAAAAATTTCCTACCACACCGTGACATCACGGACATCGTGGGTGTGGTCAATGTCATGACATCATGACGTCATGGGCGGAGCCGACATTGTGACGTTGTGGGCAAGGCAAAAAATAAAATAAAATAATAAAATAAAAATAAAATAAACACACACACACACCCCTCAACCCACCCACCCAACCAAACAACCACAACACAAACCCGTAAGTGAGTTTTTGGTTGGTTTCATTTGTTAAGCGAAGCTAACATTCAGAGAAAATTCTGCTCTTTAAGCAAGTTGCTCTTTAAGCGAGGTGCTCTTTATGCAAGGTTTGACTGTAGTTACTCCATGATGAGTCAAGGGTTCTTCCCTGGTGTCATGTTTTGCCTCTAAAATCTGAGGAAACAAGAAGCTACTTACTTGGTTCTGAAGGATTCTTGAGCATGCCAAAAATCCCATCTCTCTGATATTTTGACTTGCTCACCATTCTTCGTTTCTTATGTTGTGTAGCTATGGGGCACATTGCTTACTCTGCTTGTGTGCATGGATGGAGAATGCCTTACACAGCTGCCTAGCTGGCTGCTTCTAAAGCAACATGCAAAGTGATCGCTTTTTATGCGGGGAAAATTATTTACTTTTATTTCCAAATGGCATGCTTACTGTTTGCATTAAAAATACATAGCTGTGTGTCGGCAAAAGCAAAACATAAAAAATAGCAAGCACAAACGAAAAATCCAGAATTGTTTCCCTTGATGCTGCAACACCCCAGTAAGAAAAGAAGACTAAAGGAGGGGGCAGAATCTTGATCCAATAAGAAATATTTGTTTCAGAACGAAATTACAGCAATAAAGCCCATTAAAAACATTCCTGGATAATTAATTGGACAAATTTAAATGTATAAAACTCCTGTAGTTCTCATTACGAGAGATGCATTATTATGCACAGCAAAATCCCTAAAGCAGAAACAAATATGTTCATTTGCAACATCCGTTCCCCCAGGAGATACCAGCAGTCAGGCATTTTCCAGCAAAGTTAGATCGCGGAACCTGCCTGAGCTTACACCTCTCTGAGCGATGAGGCCAGTCAGTTAGTGTGTCACTCTTGAGCCCTCCCCCCCCCCCCCGTGTCTTATCCTCCCCCTGCGTCTGCTCCCTCGCCCAGAGGACATATTTTTGGGCTCGAATGGCTGCGCCTGGACACTTGTCACTATGAGCCATGCATTGTGGCCTCGCACACTCCTCTCTTTGGAGCCTTGTCAGAAGCCCTCAGTGAAACATGTGTGTGTTTTTTTTAAACAAGGTGGTGCTGATAAGACAATCACACAGAACTGCCCTCCCAGGCTTTTACTCAGACATTACAAACCGGTATAAGTTGCTAGATATTTTAAGCCTTATAGCGGAAGAGCCTCTCCCCCCCCCCCCCCCCCGTTTCATACAGTCTTTGTTGTCTTGCAGTGTCACAAGCATGCCTTATGCCTGGCTCTGCAGCGTTTTTAAATAGGCTGTGTCTTACACCGTGGTTTTTAAGTCACAGGACTGAGCCACCCAATCACCTCAACGTGAGAAGGAATTAAAGCACCTGGCAACTGTGTGTTGTCTCAAATGATGTGGCATTGTTACAGGGCACACCATCCACAAAATAAGCCACAAAGGCAGCCCCTGGCTCTTCACCAAGGGGACGTGCCTATGGCCATGCCAAGTGGCTTTCCTGTTTGTTTCTCATGTCCAGAAGAGATATAATTAGGAGGAACCCACAGGATTGGGTGGGGGTAGGGGGAGGGAGAAAGAAATCTAATAATGTTGTGGTGGCACCATTTTAACAGCTCTAAGCCTCCCTTGGGACTGTGGTGGCTTAGTGGTTAAGATGCTGAACTTGATGACTGAAAGATTGATAGGTCAGCAGTTTGAGACTTGACTGCTGCATGACAACGAGAGCTTCTGATTCTGCCCCAGCTCCTGCCAGCAAGCAGTTCAAAATACAAGAAATTGCAAGCAGATAAATAGGTGCCACTTTGGTGGGAAGGTAGCAGCATCTAGTGATGCCTGCCACATGCCCCCCACAGAAACATCTGCAGATGTTTCAGGGGGAATGCATGGAAACAAGCATAGGTTACTCTGCAGTGATCTGGGTCCTTTCTTTAGTGACATTTTGGGTAACATAGAGCTTTTCTCTGGTTCTGCTACATCAAGTCAATAAGCCAGGGGTCATCAACCTTTTAAAACCAGTTCATGCCTGCTCAGACTGTTGAGTGGGCTGGACTGGTAGTATCGCCGCTGCTGCTGCCAGTGTGTGTGTGTGTGTGTGTGTGATGGGGGCTCAGGGTGGTCCTGCTGCCGCCGCCACAGGCAGTGCCAGCGGTGGTGATACCACCCCAAGCCCACACCACTCCTCCCCACACAACGGCAGTGGCAGGACCACCCTGAGCCCACACCACTCCCCCTCCCACACACTGGCGGCAGCGGGACCAACCCAAGCCACCACCACTTCATCACCACCACCACCACCCACCCCAAGCCACCCACCACTCCACTCCACCCCACTTCCCTGCTTACCACCCTGGAGGAGCAGCATTGTGTGGGTGAAGGAGGAGTCCAGGCTCAGCCAGAGCGGCCCCCAGGAAAGACTCACTCAGTCAGAGCTGCCCCTGGGAAAGATGCAGGTGACCACGTGCATCCACCACTTCTTCTGCTGCCGCTTCAATCCTTGTCCCCTCTACTTGGCTTGGTGTGTCTCTAATGTTGCTCTGTAGCAGGGCAGACGTTGTAAGCCTTACAACATCCGCCCTGCAACAGAGCACCATTAGGGACACAGCAAGCCAAGTGGAGGGGGCAAGGATTGAGGCAGGGCTAGTGGCTGAAGCAGCAGCTGGAGTGAGGGCATGGGCTGGATGATTTGATGCCACAGGTCAAATTCAGTCCATGGGCCTTAGGTTGAGGATCTCTGCAATAAGCAATCAGGGGTGGTCTAAAATCCATTCTTTTCTGTCTCTAGGCAAGGCTCCCCTGTAAGAATCCAGATTCCAGCCACACATTGGTTCTAGGGGTGTAATGCAGGTTAACGTAATGCATGCAGCTCTGCACTCCAGCTAAGAGGTTCAAGAGGCGAGGAGAGGTGGAGTTGCTGCTGACCCCTGGGAGCCAACATCTGAGGCACTTAACTCGCTTTGCCTAAAGGTAGATCTGGTGCCATGCTATACGGGCTAATAGTCTCTTGCTCAGAGCAATGCTACTTCCTCTGGTCTTTAGGGTGTACTGATTTGATTAATTTTCCCCACTACAGCAAATAGCAGCAGAGCTCTTGGATGGGAACAGTGTAACACAGGTGGCAATGCATGACAGGTACCTTTCGTCATTCTGCACTTGAGAAGGTTTGGGCAGGTGTCCCCTTTTTCTCACCCAGCAGGACAAGTTGCATCTGCCAAAGTGCCTTCAAGTTCTATGTCTCTTTTGCACTGCAGAAAATAACTGTTGTTACAAGGAGTGCAAACTGAAGTCTTTGCTCTTGCCAGGATCCTTGTGGAGATGCAATTATTCTGAGCAAGACCAAGGGAAAGCCTTTGGCTTCCTCAAGCGAAGGAAAATATCCCCTCTTTTTCATGGAGGAAAGCTGTCCAGACCCACAGCTGAATCTTGTTTCAGTCCTGGCAACAGGAGATTTTTTTTTGTTCCATTCCATCTGAGAACAGCTGGATAGATTACAGGGTAGAGTGCAGGTCACACGTCACATAGAGTTCTATTCATTCTGTGCCCCTCGGCATCTGCCGGCTGAGACGGCTGGTTCACTCTGCCTAAAAGTAGGGCCAGCCCTGCCATGAATAGGGATGGAAGCATTTGGAAAGCCAACAGAAAAGGCAACCTAATCTGCTGTCTCTACAATGGGTCGGATTTCCAGGTCACTGCCTTCCTTTCTACTTCCAACAGCGGCCAACCTGTCAGGGAGACACTAAGCAGATGAAACCTTTCCTGCTAAGGCAGAAGAGTTTTAACTCTTTGATTCAGTGTGTCAAGCTATTAAAGGAGCAAGGCAAGACTGTTGTTTTAAGGTGACAATTTTATCTTCTGGCATTGTATATGCTACTGCCCTGTTTCATCCAGACCATAGTGAATGTACTCATTCTCTTGGTGCTGGAATCTTAAACATTTGGTTACTCCCGAGACTGTGCTCAGAAGTGTGCTCTGAGCCATTGTAAATTATTCTTTTAATCAAGTGAATAAAATCTTTGAAGAAAGAGATTGATTCAAAATGAGGTGACGGAAGAATGATATACTGTACCACTAAATAACCACAGTGAATTAAAGGATGCAGTGCCTAGTTTACGTTCTAACCCAGGGGTGCCCAAACTTTTCAGTCTGTGGGACACTCCTGTGGTTCAGGGGGCTGGTCACTATGGCCCATAGGCTGTATCCAGCCCCCGATGCCAATTCATCCAGCCCATGAAGCCCTCGTTGCTCCCGGAAGCGGAAATAAAATGTGCCCATGCGGGTGCATTTTACATCCGCTTCCGGGAGCAACGAGAGTTTCATGGGCCTAAGGTTACCATATCTCAGGATTTGTCCTGAGATTTCCTGCTCTAAAGAGCAGGAAATCTCAGGACAAATCCTGAGATATGGTAACCATACATGGGCCAGATGAATTGGCATCAGGGGTGGATCCGGCCCATGGGCCATAGTTTAGGCACCCCTGTTCTAACCCCATCCTTCCTTTAAAAAAAAAGCTGTGAAGAAAACAAATGATCTCTACAGAGGAGATCTTCTGCCAAGATGAAACCTGCATAACTAGTCTGAGACCACCAAGCTGATGGAAAACCAACAGGCATAGCATGAGACTTGGCAGCCTCTTGACAATCCTCTGCCCTTTTAAATCTCTGGTGCACAATATGAACAAAACTTCTCAAGCTTCTAGGCTGGTAATGGAGAGTTTTTTCTCTGCACTCAGCACAGTGCTATTCCAGATCACCTTAATCCTTGAAGCTAAGCAGTCTCAGCAACCAAATGAACGTACATGCATTTAATATGTAGCTTTCCTCTGAAAATCCTCGTTAGAGGGCCATTTTCACTGTGTCTGAAATTGTGACTAATTGGTTACTCTCTTCAGGATGACTGAATTTTACCTTTCTCTTGCAGAAGTATTTTATGATTAGAAGAGCTGATCAAAGGTGTTGGGTTACCACAATATTCACCTTCATTATCTTAATATATCTGAGAAGGAGACTTCTAATGATCTATGTTGTCATAAAATTTCAAGCTGAGTGCATATGGGTCAATGATTTCTAGAAAATCAAAGTACCCCTGTAAGACAATTTGGAGATGAATTGACCAGATCTGGAGGCTAGTTCCTAGCTTTCTAAAAAGAGGATTAGATGTCTGTTTTGTAACTACATCAGCAGGACATAAATGTCCATCTTCTATGTTAACTATATCTTCTGAGCCTGAAGCAGGGACAAGTATTTTTAATCCCCATCTCACCCAAACATGTCTGTGTTGTACAATACTGAAGGCATAGTTTTGTTTTCCTCATTTGTATCCTGACACTATATTTTCTCCAGGGACTTTTCTTTCCTTGCTTCAGGGTTCAGGAAGGACAACTGCTCGTGTGCAGGTATATACACAAGGCAAAAACAGCAACAGGCAATCGCAAGGGATGTGGCGTCTTTCAGACTTTCTCAGATTCCAATTCCTCCTGTTTCTTGCCATGGGCTATGCTGGCTAAAGCTGATGAGCATTGCAGTGTAACGATATCTGGCACTTCTCATGGCAGATTCCCTGCTCTTTCTTTTGACCTTTTGTGTCATTGACATTGTCGTCATTATAATCATCATTATCTATTTACAATAGCCCCAAACCTGCAAAACAGTTTGCTTGTCTTCCTGAAGAACTACATGTGCTCTCACATGAGAGAGGGGGACAACATGTTTGGAATAAACACATCTTAAAGGCACTTGTAGTGCAACTTTAGAGCTCTGCAAATGTTCCCTTTGTTTTCACCCCCAATTACTGATATGTTTCCATATTTCCTGTAATGTGGCCAAGCCCTGCAACTAAATTCATACAGTTCCCTTGGAACTTGGACAGAGCACTTGGCTAATAATTTTGCTCATACTTAACTCACACCTGCTCATGTAACAAAGAGGGTGAGTGAAAATTACAATGTGGATAGGTGAACCTCAGTCTTAGCTAGTTCTCACAAATTTGGTGGTTCACTGGATTATCATGGTGAATGTGCTAGTAAGCAAAAGGCTTGAAAGTTGTGTTAGGTCTCTCAGGTTTTCCAAGTGGTCTGCATTCCAACTGTTCATGTGGAACTTTGCAGTATTTTGAACTAGGCCACTCTCAACTTGCTGCCAGAAAGGAGATTGTTCCATATATCCATATATTATTTCTGCACAGAAATAATCACCAGATCAGAAATCCTTGCAAGGGGAATTTTTTTAGATAATCTAAGAATTCCTGCTTTTGCTCCATTTCTTGCCCAACTCACATGTAATTAGCAGCTGAAACAGAAGGAGAAACTTTTGATTACCATAAATCTCCTCTGTTGGGTGAAGTGTCCAACAAGGAGATAATTTTTTATAATTAATGAATGCCTTCTTCAATCTTGGGCTGCCCACAGCTCACACAGAATGCAAGCTAGAGGTTACACATGGATAAGGAAAGGTGTTGAGCAAAAGTGACATTATCAACCTTCTGAAACAGGATTTTGACCAAAATCTTACAACCTGATAAAAAATAGACAGGAAGCAAATGCTCATATGAATTTGGGGTGTGGGTGTGGGAGACAAGTTGTGATGAATTGCAGGGAGAGTGTTATGAAGGCAAAAGCTGAGAATGAGATGTTAAAAAGCAACAAAAAAGTATTCTTAAGGTATGTATGAAGCAAAAGAGAGAAAAGGAGACGACAAAATGATAACGGATGACAAAGTGCTCAATTCCTACTTTAGCTCAGTTTCCTCACCCACCTCCAAAAGGTAGCATAGAACTCTCCAGGCTAGTGTCAAGTACAAGGGAAAGGGACAGGATTCCAAACACGTGAGGTACTAGTCCCTCTCTATTCACCACTAGTTAGACCACATCTAGAGTATTGTGTCCAATTCTGGGCACCATACTTTAAGAATGATGTAAACAAACTAGAGCAGGTACAGAGAAGAGCAACAAAGATGATCAGAGGACTGGAAACCAAGCCATATGACTATGAGGAAAGACTGAAGCAACTGGGCAGGTTTAGCCTTGAAAAAATGAGACTGAGAGGGGATATGATAGCACTCTTCAAATAACTGAAAGGTTACCAGAAAGAGGAAGGGCAGGATCTGTTCTCCATCATCCCAGAGTCCAGGATGTGTAATAACGGCCTTAAACTAAAGGAAGTCAGTTATAGGTTGAATATACTGTACGACCATCTTCACGGATGCTCTCTCTGTGTGCCCCTTCTTAACGATTAGAGCAGTACAACAGTGGAACAACTACCTGCAGAGGTGATAAGCGCTCCAACACTGGAAACATTCCAGAGAAAACTTAACAACCATCTGTCATATCTGTTTTGATTTGGATTCTGGTATTGAGCTGGGGGGTTGGACTCAATGGTCTAAAAGGCCCCTTCCAACTCAGTTATTCTATGATTCTATGAAATGCAACACAACTGAAACTCAGGTTTTTACATCCCTAACTGATACAGTTCTGCCAAGATAACACACTGGTCATAGCAAACACTCTCTTCCAGCAACACAAGAGGAGACTTTACACATGGACATCACTAGATGGCCAACATCGAAACCAGATTGATTACATACTCTGCAGCCAAAGATGGAGAACCTTCATACAGTCAACAAAAACAAGACCAGGAGCAGATTGTGGCTCAGATCACAACCTATTGATTGCAAAATTCAGGCTTAGACTAAAGAAAAAAGTGAAAACAATTAGGCCAGACAGATATGACCTAGACAACATCCCTAAGGAATACACAGTGGAGGTGTGGAACAGATTCAATGGCTTGGACCAGACAGACAGAGTGCCAGAAGAATTATGGACAGAGATGCGAGACACCATGGAGGAGGCAGCAAGGAAAACCATACCAAAAGAAAAGAAGCGTAGGAAAGCTAAGTGGTTGTCCGATGAGGCTCTTAAAATAGCAGAGGAAAGGAGGGATGCAAAATACAAAGGAAAAAATACAATCACTTGAATACAGAATTTCAAAGAAAAGCAAGGAGAGATAAGGAAACCTACCTGACTGAACAGTGCAAAGAAATAGAAGAAAACAACACAAGAGGCAGGACTAGAGATCTTTTTTAAAAAAATGGTGAAATCAAGGGAACGTTTAAAGCAAAAATGACCATGATAAGGGACAAAGACAGCAAGGAGTTAGCTGATGCAGAAGAGATTAAGAAAAGATGGAAAGAGTACACAAAGGAACTCTACAAAAAGGACCTCAACACTCCTGATAATAGCAATGATGAGGAAATTGAACTTGAGCCAGACATCCTAGATAGTGAAGTCAGAAAGGCCCTAAAAAGCACTGCAAACAACAAAGCCAGTGGAGATGCTGTTATCCAATCCCCAAAAAGGGTAATGCCAAAGAATGTTCAAATTATTGAACAATTGTGCTCATCCCACACGCTAGCAAGGTGATGCTCGAGATAATACAGGATAGACTGCAGCAGCACGTGGAGAGAGAATTACCAGAAGTGCAAGCGGGTTTCAGAAGAGGCAGGGGGACCACTAGAGACCACATTGCCAACATACATTGGATCATGGAAAAAACAAAGGAATATCAGAAACAAGTCTACTTCTGTTTCATTGATTACACTAAGGCCTTTGACTGTGTGGACCACAACAAAATGTGGCAAGTAATTAAAGAGATGGGAATACCAGAGCACCTTATATACCTCATGAGAAATCTGTACATGAATCAAGAATCAACAGTTAAGACAGAATACGGAAGGACAGAGTGGTTTGGAATAGGAAAAGAAATAAGACAAGGCTGCATTTTGTCACCTTCCTTATTCATCTTATACACAGAGCACAAAATGTGCAATGCAAGGATGGAGGAATCACAATTTGGGATCAAAATTGCTGGGAGAAACATCAACAATTTGAGATATGCAGATGATACCACGCTGATGGCAGAAAGTAAGGAGGGCTTAAAGAAGGTCCTGATCAGGTTGAAAGAAGAAAGTGCAAAAGTTGGCTTGAGACTCAATATCAAAAAAACCAAGATACTGTAATGGCAACAGGTCCTAGCAGTCCCTGGAAAATAGATGGGGAAGAAGTAGAAGCAGTGACAGATTTCACTTTCCTAGGATCAAAGCTCACTGCAGATGGTGATTGCAGCCATGAAAAAAAAGGTGACTGATTCTTGGGAAGCAAGCGATGAGAAACCTGGGGAACATAGTGAAAAGTAGAGACATCACACTGCAAACAAAAATTCATCTAGTCAAAGCAATGGTATTCCCGGCGGCAATGTATGGTTTTGAGAGCTGAACCATTAGGAAAGCTGAGTGCAGAAGAATATATGCCTTTGAGTTGTGGTTCTGGAGGAGAGTTTTGAGAGCCCCCTGGACAGCGAGGAGAACCTTAGAAGAAATCAACCTTAGAAGAAATCAACCCTGACTGCTCCTTACAAGGTCAAATAGTAAAGATGAAGCTAAAGTAGTTTGGACATCAAATGAGAAAAGAGGATTCACTTGAGAAAGCCTTGATGCTGGGAAAGGTGGAGGGCAAAATAAGAAGGGGCAGGAAAAAATGAGATGGCTAGATGGTATTGTAGAGACAATGGGCACAGAACTGAGAGAGTTGAGGAGGATGGTGGAGGACAGAAGTGCCTGGTGGACAGTGGTCCATGGGGTCGCAAAAGGTCAGAATCGACTGTGCGACTGAACAACAAAAACTGCTGCATCAAGGAGATGGCAAGGCCAACATCTTTTCCTTGTCATACTGATGTTGAAAATATGCACCATTTTGTTTGTTTGTTTGATGCTCAGGAACCGTCCAGTGTTTGATTCCATCTGTAGTCTGAAATGGTATACTTTAGGAAACAATAGATTGCATGAGATTGCTTGTGCCTTTTGCTTCTGAAGCAGTCTCATGCAGATGCTGTCCAAGGCAAAACAGGATTAGATGGGCTGCTGATCAAACCATTTGATGTCTTCTACTTCCAGCTGCTTCTGCATTGTTAACATCACACACACAGCAGGCACATATTATTCTCTCAGATGACACTAATAGTAACAAGTGACCCTAGAATAGGCTTCTCCTGCCAAGTCTGTCACCTACGTGGTCATCATTCAGTAGAGGTGACAGAGCTGGCAGAATTAAGAGCTTCTTTATGGAGCAAAGGGATAACTGAGAAAGACAGCAAGGCTGATCTGAAAAGTGAGTAGATCCACCCTGGACCAGCAGAGGTAGTTGAAACAAAAGCCTTCAGTCAGAAAGGCATGGGTCCCCCATGTCATTTCCAGGTGGCCCTCCTGTGGGTTTTTAATGCAGGAAAAATTGGTCATGCCTAGTTCAGGCAGAAAATTGGGAGCACAAGCAACCTCCAACATAACTGTACACATGCATTATACAACATAACCATACAGGTGTTATATAGAAATACAGCATTTATATGTCAGTTTAGTATTAGATACATTTATAGCTTACCTGCCCTTCAATAAGTTGGCAAATATATGCCTGCCAGTGGTGTGCTGGCCCATAGGGATACAGGGATTCATTCCAGTGCGCCCCAGCGACTAGTGCCCCCAGAGGCAGGCAGAGGTAATGAAAATGTATGGGATTTCTTCCCCCCCCCCATAGGTGCCCCCATCACTTCCTGTCCACTGCCCTCCCAAGATACCCAGCACACCCCTGGGCCCAGCCCAACAAGTCAAAAAGACACTGCTGGTATTTGAACCAGGAGAATGACCCCCTGTGCGTAACACAGCAAGACCCCCAAAAATCTCAATTCCACTGAGAGCAATGTTCCTGAGTGTGGTGTTGATAGCAGGTCAGAATTCTGACGATTTCAAATGAAAAGTTCCTTGCCTGCCCCCTATTTTAATGAGAATCATAAACCCAACTTTGCTTACTAATGTATACCTAAAAGTTCTGGGAAATCTTATTACTAGAGTAGTGTCTAGTCATGCCTGCCACATGACCACAGAAACGTCTGCGCTGGCTCTTCGGCTTTGAAACAGAGATGAGCACTGAACCCTAGAGTCTGATACGACTGGCTTTTGAGCAAGGAAACTCTTTACCTTTACCCAGTATTTTAATTTTGTATCACTTCTGGATGGTGAATCGTGCACAGGTAATATATAGCTGTAACATTTGGTAGTTAAACACTGTATTTTTTTAAAACCCCAACCACATACATTGTTAAAAGTATGCTCCCAAACCCTAAAAACAGACTTTATATTAATACTGTACAGCAAAAGAAACAATTTTCATCTGAGAAAAAGTTTATATATTATTCAGTTTGTGACACGAGAATCATATCATAGCCTGTTAATTAGACTGTACACCAGAGCAACAAAGCAGCCACATGACTGTACCCATTTTGTTTGCAACAGGCTTTTAGCTTATGTCAGAAGCAAAATCCTTTATAAAGGTATGGCTGAGATAGTTGCCTGTTGTTGCATTCTGGTATATGTGTATGTGTGTTGTGGTGCTGGTGGAGAATGTTGCAGGTGCTCGCCTCTATTTGCCAGCATATGCTAGTAGAACACAGCTGAACTGCTTGTTCAGTAACTCCTATGCAACCTATTTGTTTTCAATGTGGGTTTACACGTACAGCATTAAAGTAATTCTGAGATCGAGTCATCATGCCCTGCCCCAACCCAGACCCCCATGAACATAATCAGGTTTAATAAAAGTCAATGGGGCAGGAAAATGCTATACTTGACTGCGAGTACTTGCTAAAATAGTTCAGATATACATAAACCTTGCTGCTTAGCCTAGAAAACAGTTTGTTCTAAATATAAAACTCTGGTATTCGTTTTTGTTATGGCTTTCTTTGCTTTGTTCCGAGCTTCTCTTTCTTTCATTTTCATAAGCAATTTGGTCTCCCTCCAGTGGCAAAAGCAATTCCTGTGAGCCAAAGACACTGTCAGGCTGATGCTCAGCAGCTAAAAATAGCACTATTGTGCACTGATGGGGGGAAGGGTTGGCCAGTGCTTCACACTTCACATCCTGCCAAACTGGTGCCACTTACTAACTACTCGCTCATCATACAGGGATCTGAAGCCTCTTTATCACTGCACCATTGCAACTGATTCTCAGAACAAAGAACCAAAACACCAGGAGAGAATTCCAACCAGGACTCAATGGAAAGCTCTCACAGCAGATGAAACAAGACCATTTTGTAAATCAGGAGCGTAGAACTTTGATCCTCCAGATATTTTGGACTTGCCATGGCCAATCATAAGGAATCATGGGGACAATATTCCAAAATATCTGCAGGGTGACAGCTCCTTGGTTCTGTTGAAAATAGCAAATACTTCAAGGCCATCAGCCCCAACGTGGGGCCCACACACCCCACAGGGGGACTTCACTTCCCAGAAGCCTAAGTCAGTACATTGGCTGATCAGTGCTTTGGAGAATTGACTTAGGCTTCTGGGAAAAGAAGCCAAAAAACTAAAGGTTGGGAAAACTGGGCTAATCTCTACCATAAATGGCTCACACAACCATAATCAAAGCTCACAAAACAGCCCTACCATCAGAAGTGCTTTCGCCTAGCTTAGTATGCCAGTTGTTTGTGTCTGATGACGTTTGGCTGTGCTCTTACATCCTTTAGGTATATCTCAGATGGGTTAAGTATAATATGCTCTATCTGGGGCTGCCCCCAAAAACTAGACAAAGATGTCAACTGGTGTAGATACTGCTGCTAGTGTTTTGAAAGGGGAAAGTTCTGGACCACCTGACCCCTTTGCTGCACTTTCCAAGTACTGTCTAGGGTACTGATTATTAACTGTAAAGTCCAAAAACAGCCAAATGAAGTACTGCTCCACCCTTTCCATCCTTTAAGATCAACTGTTGTACCTCTCTAGCAAGTTGCAACCTTCAGGAATGCTGCTGGTACAAAGAGGGCTTTCTCAATGGACCTTCTTCCTAAAACAAGGTCATCTTCTGCATCAGGGGTTCTCAAGGTTTTCGCACCACGGGCCAGACTTACTCACCCTCAGACAACTGAGTGGGCTGGACACAATGGCGTTGGGCGCATTTACACATACATGGGTGCGTCCTCTTCTGCTTCCGGGGTCATCACCATGGGCCAGACAGAATGGTGTCAGGGGCCAAGGCCGGCTGGTGGGACATAGTTTGTGTTCCCCTGTTCTACATGGTTTGTGTTCTGCCAGCAACTGTAGACTTTTCTATAAAACAAGCATTTGTCTCTGGTTGTTATTGTTTTATTTTCATGAGTGCTAGTTTTCTTGTTCTTGCTTTTACTGTTTCTTTTGAATATGTTTTAATGAACCACATATGAGCCTATTAAGCTTTTAAAATCTTCTGGGGAGGTTCTTCTCTCAGTTCCACCACTTTCCCAAGCTATATTTGATCAAGACACAGGAGAGGGCCTTCTCAGTGACAGCTCCCTGGCTGCCCTAAGAAGCTATTCAGAGGGTAAACAAAATGAAACAAATAAAAGGGGGAAAAAAACACTGTGGCCCCTTAAAGACTAACACCTGTATTTTAATGTTAGCTTTGTGGATCAAGTCCACTTAATCAGACATAAGAGTGGATATCATGGTATACTTTTGTACATTTCTGGTATGGAGAGCCAGAGTGGCTGGATAGAGTTGAATGGTTTAAGAGATGGATATGCAAATCAATTAGTTATTTACAACTAGCAATAACATGCAATCAGTTTGGCTGTGAATCTCTGATGGGAGTTAAGTTCTGTTTTCCAAAAGAAACATTCTTACATTGCACATCTGGCTAAAGGGTTAATTGAGGAAGCTTTATGGTCAACTGTCAGAGGCCAACTGGCTCCCATCATGACCAGAGCTAACAAGCTGCAACCGAACCCGGGTAAGATGGAGGTAGTGGTGTTGGAAAGTCTGTCTGCCCGACTAGGATCCTGTAACCTGATGATATCTGGGACAGTATTGTCGCCTAGTAAACAGGTACACAACGTGGGGGTCATTTTTGACCACCATCTGACCCTCAAAGCACAAATTGCGGCAGTATGCAAGGGCGCTTTTTCCCATCTGTATCAAATAAGTCAGTTGAGTCCCTACTTGGACAGACGGTCCCTTATGACACTGGTTATCTTGCTGGTATAGATTACTGCAATGCTCTCTGTGTAGTACAAAAGCTTCAACAGGTGCAAAATGCAGCAGCTAGGCTAATTATTGGGGTGAAGAAATTCAACCATATCTCACCAGTACTGGCAAGGTTGCACCGGTTGCCTGTTTCTTTCCATATCAGGTTGAAGGTGTTAGTTTTAACTTTTAAAGCCTTTTGGGACCTTCCTACATGGCAGAGCCTCTCCCTCTTAGAACATCATCCCACATCACTCAATCTTCCCAGACGGGTCAGCTCTTGGTGCTGATGCCGAAATTGGCAAGAAAGGCTACGACCCAGAGAAGAGCCTTTTTGGTGGCAGTGTCAACCCTGAACTCCCTTCCAGGGGAGTTCCATCAAAGTACTTCCTTGCTGGCATTTAGAAAGCAGCTTAAATCGTTTCTGTTTAGGGAGGCCTTTGAGAAGGGGACGTCCTCTGTCTAGTGTTAGGTTTCTTGTTGGGCCTCCCCTGCTGTTAATTAGGTCTGGTATTTGTATTTTTATTGTGTGATTTTAAGTTGTTTTTAATATGTTGTTGTTAGCTGCCCAGAGTGGGGAAGAACTCCCCCCCCCATGGGTGGGGTACAAGTGGATAAAATAAATAAATAAATAAATACATACATACATACAAGTCAGAGATTCACAGCCAAACTGATTGCATGTTATTACTGGTTGTAAATAACTGATTGATTTGCATATGCATCTCAAACCAACCAACTCTGCCTAGCCACTCTGGGCTTCTAAATCAGAAATGTACAAAAGTATACCATGATATCTACTCTTATGTCTGACTAAGTGGACTTGATCCACGAAATATAACATTAAAATACAGGAGTTAGTCCTTAAGGTGCCATAGCACTTTTTGTCTTTTTTTGGTCTTGTTTACTCGCTAATATGCTTGCACAGACTAACATAGCTACAACTTCGAAAAATTCTGAGAAGCTAAGCTGGCCTCCTCCTCCTCCTTCTGTCGTCAGGCAACGACTTCCCTTTTCAGACAGGCTTTTGAGATGGTAACTGGAGGGGTCTAATGAATGCTCTATTTTTGACATTGAAAGATTTTAAAAATGTTTTTTAAAAACATTTTAACAATTGTTTTAAATCTTGACCTATATAGTTTTATGGTATTTTAACTTGTGATTATTGTATGATTTTAATTGCTGTGAGTTGCCTTGGGTCCCCCATGGAGAGAAAGATGGCATAAAAATAATATAAATAAGATAAAGGATTGGTTAGTTTCTTTATGCTTTTCATACCTAGCAATTCATTTTGAACTCTTCTTTTGGAGGCAAACCACAGGGTATCAATTACTTAAATAAATGAATAATTATTGAGCTCCTTACAAAGAGAACAGGCAGCACGTGAGCTTAATTTAGAAAATCTTGGAAAGTCTAACTGACTCCCACCCCCTACCCCGTCTGTCCCTCCCCTTTGGCTTCAGTTGTTGTTGATACAAGTGCTTCTTTCACTGCCACTGGGGAATGTGCCAGACAGGATGCAGACGTTAGCCATGGGCACTGGTGGCTACAGCTATCACAAAGATTCACAAAGTCTGGCAAGCAGCAATTGCTTCTGAGCTTTCCATTTCTCACTGTAAAGTAGTGGTTGCTGCCTGTGTGTGCTTACTCGGTCTATTCTCTCCATGGTCAATGGCATACTGAACGAAAGATGAAGCCTTCAATTTCCATCAGATGCAAAATTTTGTTGGCAGGATAGGTAGCCCTCCATGAATGTGCTGATGTTCTGTGATACTGATATTGACTATTTATTGACTATTTTGATTTGATATTGACTATTGATTTATTGATATGTTGTGACTGTAACTATACATGTGTGTAAACCGCCCTGAGTTGGCTCTGCCAAGTAGGGCGGTATAGAAATTCAAATATAATAATAATAATAATAATAATAATAATAATAATAATAATAATAATAATAATAATAATAATAATAATAATGATGATGATGATGATGATGATGATGATGATGATGATGATGATGATGATGATGATGATGATGATTTCCCCAATGGCCCGATTTAAAAGATACATATAACAGTTCACTTACAAAGAAATGGTTGAAATCTATGCATTTATTAAATTTGTATCTTGCTTTTCTGTCAGAAAGAGCTGAGAAGGGCCAGCAGTGGTAAACTGAATGAAAACAAAAGCAAAACACAAGAACAGATATTGAAAGTCTGATTTAAACATTCCGGTAGAAAAGAAAAATCAGCACCAACCAAATCAAAAGCCCTATTCAACAACAATCCAATTAAAATGCCAAAGGCCTCTCTGGAAAGTCTGCCCACCAGAGGAAAGGGAAGAGGGAGGGTTAGCCAATACTAGAAAAGGAATGATTTGTTGACAGAACACTCAAAATAACACCACATGAGAAACTGCCTACTATTAAGTTGCAATGCTCAGTTTGATGTGAAACATTTTTCTTCATCATGCAGTAACCCTGAAGTCACTTCAGTGTAACACCTGTACTTGTGACTTGTTTTTCTATAATATCTGCTGTCCTGATTTGTAAATTAAATTTCCAAACAGCATTTCTCTACTGATTAGCACAATTACGGGAAAACCTTTAATTCTTCTGGTTCCTGCTCTATCAGGATTAGCACTTGTTGACATTAATAAGGACTGTCATAATCTTCTAGTGTGGGATCATGTTCCGGCCGATGCTTTGTTTAGTCACATCAAATGTAGTGCCCCATGCCAGGAATATCCGGTATATGCGAGAATAAATAAAGAACAAGAGTGGTCCCCAGAATAAACTTTAAGTCACTCCAAATATATGCTTGCTCCCTCAAATAAGCACTGGGGTGGACACAATTCATGGCAAGATTTTAAAGACACTCTCCTGGAGGTATGGCTACATGATTGGCAGGTGGCCCAAAGTTTCGGGGTGGGGGTGGGGGAGGAACATAACTACAACTCTCATTTATTTTTTCATACATTAAATATTATTGGCATGGGATGGGTTGGCAAAAAGCTGATGTCCTAATTGCCCAAACCTTTTGGGCCGGAGGCCTGAACACACACACCCCGGAACAGCTGAGCAGGCCAGACCATGCTCTGGAACAAGGAGTGTTTGTGCATGCACGTCCATATTTACTTCCTGGTTTGGCGCATGCATGAAAGTGTCCATATTTACTTCCTGGTTTGGTGTGGACGCTTCTATGCATGTGCAAGCACGTCCACACCAAACTAAGAAGCAAATACGGACACCTCTGCGCATGTGCAAGCACGTCTGCATCAAACCAGGAAGTACGGATGCTTCTGCGCATACATGAAGATGTCTGCGCCAAACCAGGAAGTAAATAAGGACACTTCTGTGCATATGCAAGGCAAGGACCTCCACACTGAACCAGGAAGTAAATAGAAATGAGTCCACACATTCGCAGAAGCATCTGCATTCACTTCCTGTTTTGGCGAGGGCATCGTGGGCCTGATGGAATGGATTTGGAGTTTGGGCATGCCTGTCCTAAACAAAGTATCAGGTTGGGCAAAACCCTAGGCTACCTTGTGGAAGGCACTGTCCTAGAAGTGTCGGTCCAGGCCTTAAACCTTCTTTTTCAAGTGTCGTATCTGATTTTGAATATTGGCCATCATCATGGCCATGAAGATTGTCCCGGGAACAAAATAATGCAGTAGACTTCCATTTGCCTTCTGCATCGCAGCTTGATCCAGTTCCTGGTCCTGAGCCCTTTTGGCACACAAAGTCCTCATCAGCCCCAGGCAGTATTAATGAAGCTGCTGCCCTCCTTCAAGATAGATTCAAGTAGGAGTTAATCCACTTGGGGACCATCCCCTTCCTTCTCTGTGGACTTTGCCACCCAAGGCTGTTAGTCTTCAGGGCTGTCAGGTTAGGTAACTACCATCTGATGATTGGCGTTGAGTTGCTGGGAGTATGGTCTAGTCTTTATTAAACCTTCTCATGGGGTGCATATAGAACTATGTGTGTTATGGGGGATTTTCAGGGTGCATTTGCAGTATCTTTGAGTAAAAATTCCCATACAGGTTCCGTCATTCTGGAGTCCAAAATTCATATTTATGCCTTCCTCTTCCTGCTGCCTAAGACCTGAATGGTCCTCTTTCCTATCATTCATCACCGAAGCATGCCAACGATGACCACCTCTCCACTTATGGGGAACCAGTTAAGTCTCAGACAGCAACTCTTCTCTGCTGGCTGAAGGGCAGAGATGGCACTGCAAGCACCACAGCCAGCCTTGGTAAATACTGTGGAGTTTTCATCTTCCTCATAATCCTTTTCAACCAGCACTCCGGAAAGGCAGGGAGGGGGCAGCTTAGCAGGGAATCCCCTCAGCCAAAGGATGCTTGAGATGGGATGTCAAGGCTGCTTTCCTAACCTATCTACAAGGGCAGTGGTGATGGTGGAGGGAACGGGAGCTGTTGCCTTAGCCAGATTCTATATAGACACATGTAAAGGTCGACCCTGTTTGAAAGCCAGTCGTATCCAACTCTAGGGTTCAGTGCTCATCTGTTTATAATCGAAGAGCCAGGACTGTCTGCATCTGCAGACATTTCTGTGGTCATGTGGCAGGCATGACTAGACACCAGAGCGCATGGAACGCTGTTTACCTTCCCACCAAAGTGGTCCCTATTTATCTACTTGCAATTTCTTGTTTTCGAACTGCTACATGGGGACGACGGCTATTTTTATTTTATAGGGGGGGGGAGTAATCTGGTGCGCCACTCCTCCTTTTGGGGGGGCATTCGCACATCGCACCATCGGTTTATTATTTTTATTTTGCATCATTTAAAGGCGAGCCGTGGCAGCTTGGGAGAAAAAAGCGGCGAAAGGTCTCAGGCGAGCGCCGGCCGGTCAGCTCAATCGGCTCCCAGGGCCACGGGATAAGAGCACGCCGGATTCGTCCATCTATTACTACTACTAGGATGCACCTCCGAGATCTTCAGGCGGGTGCAAAATGACTACAGCCAAAGAAAGAACTTTATTAATTTTTTTTGGGGGGGGAGACCACCACCCCACCCCTGGGTCTCCACCCACCACCATTTATTTATTTATGCACATTTATACCCTGCCCTTTTGATGCGAGCCCCACTACTCAGGGCGGTTTACTATATACTGTTGTTGTTGTTCAGTCGCACAGTCGATTCCGACCCTCTGCGACCCCATGGACCACTGTCCTCCAGGCATTCCTGTCCTCCACCATCCCCCTCAACTCGCTCAGCCCTGCGCCCACTGTCTCCACAATACCATCTAGCCATCTCATCTTGGGCCATCTCCTTTTTCTTTTGCCCTCGACCCTTCCAAGCATCAAGGCTCTCTCAAGTGAATCCTCTCTTCTCATTTGATGTCCAAAGTACTTTAGCTTCATCTTTATTATTTGACCTTCTAAGGAGCAGTCAGGGGTGATTTCTTCTAAGATTGACCTATTTGTTCTCCTCGCTGTCCAGGGGACTCTCAAAACTCTCCTCCAACACCACATCTCAAAGGCGTCTATTCTTCTGCGTTCAGCTTTCCTAATGGTCCAGCTCTCACAACCATACATTGTCACAGGGAATACCATTGCTTTGACTATGCGAATTTTTGTTTTCAATGTGATATCTCTACTTTTCACTACGTTCCCCAGGTTTCTCATTGCTTGCCTCCCAAGAATCAGTCGCCTTTTTATTTCATGGCTGCAATCACCATCTGCAGTGAGCTTAGATCCTAAGAAAGTAAAATCTGTCACTGCTTCTACTTCTTCCCCATCTATTTTCCAGGGACTGATAGGGCCTGTTGCCATTATCTTGGTTTTCTTGATATTGAGTCTCAAGCCAGCTTTTTCCACTTTCTTCTTTCAACCTAATCAGGAGCTTTTTTAGGTCCTCCTCACTTTCTGCCATGAGGGTGGTATCATCTGCATATCTTAAATTGTCGATGTTTCTCCCAGCAATTTTGATCCCAAATTGTGATTCCTCCATCCCTGCGTTGTGCATTATGTGTTCTGTGTATAAGTTGAATAAGCAGGGTGACAAAATGCAGCCTTGTCTTACTCCCTTTCCTATTCCAAACCACTCCGTCGTTCCATTTTCTGTCCTAACTTCAGGCGGGTGCAAAATGACTACAGCCAAAGAAAGAACTTTATTAAAAAAAAAATTTGGGGGGGGAGACCCCCACCCCCACCTCTGGGTCTCCACCCACCACCATTTATTTATTTATGCACATTTATACCCTGCCCTTTTGACGTGAGCCCCACCACTCAGGGCGGCAAGATGATGGAATCAAATTATTGCATTCTATATGCCAGCAGATTTGGAAAACACAACAATGGCCACAGGATTGGAAAAGATCTGTATATGTTCCACTCCCCAAAAAGGGTAACGCCAAAGAATGTTCAAATTATCGAACAATTGCGCTTATCCCTCACGCTAGCAAGGTGATGCTCAAGATAATACAGGATAGACTGCAACAGTATGTGGAGAGAGAATTACCAGTAGTGCAGGCGGGTTTCAGAAGAGGCAGGGGGACTAGAGATCACATTGCCAACATAAGATGGATCATGGAAAAAACAAAGGAATATCAGAAACAAGTCTACTTTTGTTTCATTGATTACACGAAGGCTTTTTACTGTGTTGACCACAACAAAATGTGGCAAGTAATTAAAGAGATGGGAATTCCGGAATACCTTATAGGTCTCATGAGAAATCTGTACATGAATCAAGAGGCAACAGTTAGGACAGAAAATGGAATGACGGAGTGGTTTGGAATAGGAAAAGGAGTAAGACAAGGCTGCATTTTGTCACCCTGCTTATTCAACTTATACACAGAACACATAATGCGCAATGCAGGAATGGAGGAATCACAATTTGGGATCAAAATTGCTGGAAGAAACATCAACAATTTGAGATATGCAGATGATACCACCCTAATGGCAGAAAGTGAGGAGGACCTAAAGAAGCTCCTGATTAGGTTGAAAGAAGAAAGTGAAAAAGCTGGCTTGAGACTCAATATCAAGAAAACCAAGATCATGGCAACAGGCCCTATCAGTCCCTGGAAAATAGATGGGGAAGAAGTAGAAGCAGTGACAGATTTTACTTTCCTAGGATCAAAGCTCACTGCAGATGGTGATTGCAGCCGTGAAATAAAAAGGTGACTGATCCTTGGGAGGCAAGCGATGAGAAACCTGGGGAACATAGTGAAAAGTAGAGACATCACATTGCAAACAAAGATTTGCATAGTCAAAGCTATGGTATTCCCTGTGGCAATGTATGGTTGTGAGAGCTGGACCATTAGGAAAGCTGAGCGCAGAAAAATAGACGCCTTTGAGATGTGGTGTTGGAGAAGGGTTTTGAGAGTCCCCTGGACAGCGAGGAGAACAAATAGGTCAATCTTAGAAGAATTCAACCGACTGCTCCTTAGAAGGTCAAATAGTAAAGATGAGGCTAAAGTACTTTGGACATCAAATGAGAAGAGAGGATTCACTTGAGAAAGCTTTGATGCTTGGAAGGGTCGAGGGCAAAAGAAGAAGGGGACGGCCCAAGATGAGATGGCTAGATGGTACTGTGGAGGCAGTGGGCACAGAGGTGAGCGAGTTGAGGGGGATGGTGGAGGACAGGAGTGCAGAGGGTCGGAATCGACTGTGCGACTGAACAAAGGATGCACCTCCGAGATCTTCAGGCGGGTGCAAAATGACTACAGCCAAAGAAAGAACTTTATTTTTATTTTTTTTGGAGGGGGAGACCACCACCACCCCACCCCTGGGTCTCCACCCACCACCATTTATTTATTTATGCACATTTATACCCTGCCCTTTTGACGCGAGCCCCACCACTCAGGGCGGCTGACTATCTACTGTACTCTCTATATAAAATATATATTTAAAAATCTGAATAAAATCATTCAGGGCAAAGCGCGCACGCCATGTCTCCTTCAGTGCAGGTTAGGTAACACACACAAGATGGACGGAGAGGAGGAAAGGGCGCCAAAGCCGCGCAAGCAGCCAACGCAGCCACCTCGCCAGGGGAAAGCAGCGGCATCAAGCTCCCCAACATCTCCCTCCGCTCTCCCTCTCTCAAGCGAAGAGGCTGCAGGGAGGGCGGAGCTTACACACTCACAAAAGCCTTGTCTCCCCTCCTTCCCCGTGCCATGATTGGCTTGCCGCTCCGCCTCATTTGCATGTCTCGGAACCGCTTTTTATGCCCCTTCCCCACCACGTGACCAGGAGAGGCGGGCGAGACTTCCTGTTTGAGGTCAGGGAGGGGGAGGAGGAGGAGGAGGGAGTCACTCTCGCGACTCTCTCTCTCTCTCCCTCCCTCCTCCACCCCCGCCCCCGCCGTTGGTCTCGCGCTGCCTTGCCTTGGCGGGGCTCTTGTCAGTTAGTAACAAAATGGCTGCGGTGGCAGCAGCTCTGCTCCTGAAGCGGAGGACGGAGGCTGCGGCGGCGGCGAGGAGGTGCGGGGGCCCGGCCCGGCAGCCTCACTGAGCGCCGGTGGCGTTTGCTTGGCCTATCCTGCCAACCCCCCCACCCACCTTTTCCCCTTCGAGAGCCTTTCCTGCTGCCTCCATAAGTCTTCCCCCTTCTCCATCAACCTTAACCCCCCCCCCCCGCCAACCAAGAGAGAATCGCCCTGAGTCCCTTGTGGAGAGCGAGCGCGGCTGCTGCTGGATCCTGCTCATTGGGGTGGATCCCACTGAGAGACTGACGGCTGGATCGCCCTGGGATCTCTGGATCCTGCCCCCCTGCGAGGCAAGAAAGAAAAAAAAAAGACTGCATTTCGCCTTTTTCTGGGTCCACCTAGGCTGGGTGGATCCCCATGAAAGAGACGGGTGGATCCCCTCCTCAGCACGGAGCTTGTCTTCTGGATCCTGTAAAGATCCCTGTGCCGGAGAGAGGCTGCTGGAGCGAGCTCTTTTCCCGGGATCCACACATGAAAGGCGCGGCGGGTGGATTTCCCTGGCTCTGGTGGATCCTTGCCTTTTGAAACACTGCCTAGATTCTCCTTCTTCCCCCCCTGGGATCTTTCGCAGAGAGCGAGATTGCTGGATCCATTTTCCTTGCATTCCTCTCCTCCCATTTTAAAGAGGGACTTTTGAGTACTACAGCTTGGATGCCTATGTGAGAGGCTCTTCTGGACTCCCCCCAACCCCCCGTGGCTCTCTTTTTTTCCTTTGGGGGGTGGAGGGAGAAGGGTTGTTTTATTCCTAAACTGTTCCCCTCAACTGTCGGAAGGGTTCAGTTTTCTCCGTTTTAATTTGCACTTTGGAAAAAAACATAATATTCCGATCCTCATCCGAAGGAACTGAGACTCTCCCGACGCTTTATTTTGAATTTTATTCTGATCAGCTGCAACGCATACCAATTTCTCTCCCCCCTTTGGCATCCCGACAGGTTTGTTGTTTTTCACCCCGGGCAACCACGCACGTTTAATTTAAATAAAATGAAATTCTGTGTGCAAAACTAGCCGAGGACTCTCTTTAACTGCTAGTTTTGCATCACTGGAAGTCAAATATAAAGTCTTGTTTTGGAATTGGACCTGCATCTGCTGCACTTAACTCCTCCTCTGGGCTGGAATCGAACTGGAGCTTTTTAGCTCTTCTTCTTGGATACTGTTGATTTCTTGTCTGATTTCTCTTAACTCCCTTCGTGGCAGATTATTTTCTCTCCTTGTGAGTTTTTTTAAAAAAATTGGAACGGGCATAAATATTTTAAAAAAAAGTAAAGCAAAACAGACTTTCTTGGCCGTGTGAGATTTTTTTTTTTCATATTCCACGTGAAAAAATACGGGTACTTTTTGTAAGAAAAGCATTAAAGGAAGGAAGGAAGTGCGCTAGTGAAACTCCCAGACATCAGACAAAATATTCACTTGTTCTTTTTCAAGGAGACTTGAGTCGAAAGCTGCCAAAGAGCCCCAGAAGGAAACCAAGCAAAGGTAAGAGGAGGGCTATATCCCCTTCTCTTAATATGGAAGCAGGAAGAGTTAAAAATGGAAAAGACCTCAGTAGCTTGGTGCATGCTGCTTTCTGTGCTATGGGTCCAGATCAGAACTCCTTACTGAAATATATATTCACAGTGTAGTTTTAAAATAAAGAATCCATTGGATGTTGTTATGTTTTATTTTGCATAGCAAAAGGAAGGCTGCTGCCAAGCTGGTGAGGGGGCATATTAAAGGTGAGGAAATGGGCCACACACTTCTCTGTTAAACCTGAATTGTCTAAGAAGCTCTAGCTTAATGAGTTCACTAGGTAGAAAAACCTGGTTTTGACCTCCAAGAGGTAAAAGTACAGTAATACCTCGCATAACATTAGTATCGGATAACACTAAAATCGCATAACATTAAGCAATCTGGGGGGGAAGAATTGCATCGGATAACATTAAGATCCTATGGGATGCATCGGATAACAACCGCTAAAGCCTGTGCGGTTACAATGTATCTCTATGGATCCCATAGGATTTTAACAGGCATCGGATAACACTAAAAATCGGATAACACCAAGACTTGTGGAACCAGGTTTTAACGTTATCCGAGGTTTTACTGTATGTTAGTATGGTACACTTAAAAAACCAGTATTTTGAGGAATATTTTGTATTTACTGTTACTCCAACAAGATACCCAGTATCCCATTTATGGGGGGAAATGTTTTAAAAAGCACTAATTCTGAAAGTGCATGCTTTTGATAACATCTCTCATCATGTGATGTAATGTTTGGAATAGAATGATAATTAGGCTTGGCAATTTGTCCTGGTGTAAGTGTGGCTGGAATGGAAGGGCTGATAGAATGTAACCAAGTGGGCAAAACTTGAACTTTTATCTTTGATTACTTGCAGTCAGTAAGTAATCAAAGATAATGGTGACTGTCTTTCTTGCTGCATTTAAGGGTACCTACCACAAATTTAAGTTTCAGACTTCCAATGGAAGTTTATTAAATTTATTAATCTTTCAGTTCTGTCATTTTAAAATAGAATATATTGTTAGGCAGTCTAATTTGGTATTTAAAATGCCCTTTACTGCATTTCATTTATGATTTAGGGCCATATGCTAGGAGTTATTTTAAGATCTATGTACTGTATATAATAGCAAACAAAATATTTTTATAGTACTTGTCACATGTTTATCTATCAGCTAATACATAGATGGTAAAATGTGGGATGAAACGAATTCCCACTGTGGGTGGGATATGTATCATCATTTTTCTTCATTGTGAGACCTACTTCTGGCTTGATTGGCTATGTTTTGTGTGATTGCTTATATACATATGTAGCAAATATTTAATTTCAGAATTCTGATAACAGAAAGGTGAATAGTTTTACTTTACAGGTAATACTCATGATTTACTTTTTGTTTATGATGACTTACTGGGATTAGCAGTTGTCATCGCAGTTGATATTTCTTTCTCTTTAGAATGTTTGCAATTTTAATATCCAGTTGTTCAGTTTGGTAAATATTTTCCCATTCGTATCTTTTCAAAATAAAGATGTAGTGGGGTATAATATTTTTGCAACTTCATTTTAAAAACAATCCGCACATTTTCTGTCACAGGTTTTAGTTTGGCTAATTAGTTATAGACATTAAATGCAATTTGGACTGACCTAATAACAATTTGACATCTTATGGTATTAGTAATAAACAATGATGCTTTCTATTTTGTTACCTGGCAAGAAAAAATATTAATATATAATGTAGGTTATGAAAGAAACAATGTATTATGAAGCAGATTTTTAGTCCTGCAGTAACCAAAAGAATACTGGGGCATTTTTCATTTCAGATGTACATTTATTATAAAGCTGACAGTTACATTGGTCAGAAATTAAATAAGCTCAGTGTTCAGCAGGACATCTAGGACCCATTCAGTGTAAGAGTGAAAAATTGAAGTACAGTATGTTCAATTTTCCACTATCCATTTGAATCATCTTCATTTTTAAAGAGAAAATGGACAAGTTATGAGTTACTGGCCCGGAGAAGGGGATTATCTTGGGGTTTTGGTGGATAGCTCTATGAAAATTGCCTTGATGTAAAACAGCTTTGAAAAATGTGAATCCCATGCTGTGAGATCAGAAGAAAAGGGGATAGACTGTGTATACCTGCCAATACTGCAGTGCCTGTATAAAAATCTATTTAACTCAACTTCAGATGCTTGATACTCCATCATGATATTTTAACAAGATGATTAAGAGCATACAGAACCGGGCAATCATAATCAAAGCCAAAACAGCTCTTCTAGGAAACAGTGTTAGGAGCTTTTGTTATGGGAAAAGTGGCAGGTTAAAAAGGTCTTTAAAATTTAGATAGCTTTAAAAGAACTGGACAGATTTGTACAGGATAAGCATGTGAAACATGCCTCTGCGTACAAACAACAACAACAAAAGATCTGTCGTTTGTGGGCTTATCTTATACCTCTGATTGACCACTGTGGAGAACAAACTGCTAGACTAGATAGGCCTTTGGTCTTCTTCAGCAGGGCTTTTCTTGTATTCCTATGTCAACAAACTGACCATAAATGGTTTTGAAGGTATTACATTTTATACATGGGATTTATCTTTGTTTTCTGTCTCATTGTCATAAGCATGGCTCTCCAATATTCAAGTTCCTCAATATGATCCCAGTTTATTCTTCAACTGAGTAGCTCCTCAAGGACAGGTGCCCTACCAAACCATCAGCAATGTAGTGCATCCTTTTTGTTCTAGAACTGCCTGTCATGGTTTGGGGAAATGCATCTTATTCTACCTGAATAAATAAGGAAGGCTGCTGCCAAGCTGGTGAGGGGGCATATTAAAGGTGAGGAAATGGGTCACACACTTCTCTGTTAAACCTGAATTGTCTAGGAAGCTCTAGCTTAATGAGTTCACTAGGTAGAAAAACCTGGTTTTGACCTCCAAGAATATACCTTCAATATATTTCCTATAAGGACAGCAAAAAAAATCCTATATTTTGAAAATCTGTTTCAGGAAAAACCTTCTGAAGATCTTTGCTGCTGATTCTTTATATTGATTGGAAGAGATAGCTTATTCATCTTTTCTGACCAGCAGCTTCTCCCCTGTTGCTAGGATGAAATTAGCCTTCATAATTAACTTTTGTGATTCTTGATTCATTCCTGAAGTTGGAGCAGCTGAATGCTTTTGGCAATGGTTATTAAACTTCTTAGGCAGACAAAGATTAAAATAATGATTAAATATTTCATGGTTTTTACTGCTTTAAATATTAAATTCCTTCATATTTGGTATGTCTTTTATTCTTTGAGCATATGGTCAGTATGGAAAATCAGGGTATTTTAGGTGTCTTATTTTTTCTGGTGTGTGTGCTTTCGTTGATTTGATTTTCAGTTTAGCAAGATGTAAAATCTCCGCAACTAAACAGTGTAGTTCACAATTTTTCTTTTAAGACATAGGAATATTTTTTGCATATGAAAATAGCCAGAAGCATAACCTTTTGATTGTCTCCCTTTACTCCCATTTAAAAATGCAAACCTGTTTTCCATCTGCAGAGAGGTCAGTCTTATTTATAAAGAAAAGGGTGCCATAGTGATTCTCAATTCTGAAACACTTAATGATTTTAAAATATACAGGTTAGAAATTACCTGTATAAATAGTATCATGGACATGATGTGGTATTCAGAATTTTTAAGATAAAATAGAGAAGGTTGCTGTGTGAGGGAGACTGGATGATATTTGAAAATTACATTTACTTGCTCTGTGCAGCTGGTCTTGTTGAGATAAATATGCACTCTCCCCAATACTGTCATCTGGCAACTTTCCAAAACAAGCTGGAGGAGGAGGTCAGGGGTGGGACAGTCTTCTAGTTCAGCAAAGGGAGGCTTTCAAATGGAAAGTATTGCTAGAGAAAGTCTCTATGAGAACACTACAGGCTTAATGCTTAGTTCCTACCCCCCCTTTCTTTTAATTCACAAAGAAATATATGCAGATTATCTGCCTTTCAGTATCTGTTACTGATTATATTTACAGGTAAGTCACTAAAGAAAACCATTTACAAGATTTTGTACCACATAAAGTTCACTGAATTGGGTCCTGCCTAGGAGTCACATCCTTTACTTTGTAAGTTTCTCTTGGCTTGTGGTGCTTTTTAAAACAACAGTTAAAATTCAGATTACAAGATAATGTCATACTTGTAACATCCCCCCCACCTCTTGAAGCTGTAGGAAAGAGTACTTCAGTCCATTTTAGTACCAGAGATGAATGATAAGAAACCTCTTAAGTGGCTGATGTTGCTGCAGTCTAGTCAATTTAGTATCGGGTGATGCCTTATGGTGATAATGGCTAGAGGTTTTTCTGCAGTTTTGTGAAGATACCAGATTGGTCAAAGAGAATGTAAAGACCCAGATATGCTCTGGAAATCATAAACTGAATTACAAAATTGCTGCTCGGTTCTGAGTGATCTTTGTGTTTCAAGGATAAATATAGCAAGTTGTGGAGTAAGATGAGTCACCCATGCTATTTTATTTCACTGTCCAATCAGACTCATTTTCAGTTGAAAGGCTGGTCCATTGATTTCAGTGAAACTCTAGTTGAAGTGTGTACGCTAAGACAGGGATCCGGAGGGGGCACAAAGCATTTCTGTACACACAAGGAGGAATGACCAGTGTTTATTTCAGATTACCACATCTCCATCATCATGAGTAGTGGCTCTGAAGGCCTCCTCACCTTTGTCATGGATGGAGAGGGCCTCTGGAAGAAGAAAGCCAGACAATTCTGTGTGTGCAGGATGCTGAATGATACTTCAAAATTTGTCCAAAATTGCAAATCAACATTTTAACATGTCCATTCAAAAATGTTCAGTACCCCTTAAACAGTTTTGTTCTGAAATCATAAATGGCATGTTTTCTGAGTGTTTCTTAAACATTGGGTCTTGTTTATTTAGTCTCATTACAGCTTCTGTAGTTGAAGTCTATTTTTGCTTTCACCAAGGAAAGCTATTATGAACAGTGTTGCCATATGACAGCAGGATTATTTTTTGTTTCCCCCCCTTTTGCTTCCAGATTATTAAACTTGAATGCTCATGTGTGCGTAGTTTTGTATCTTAAATAAAAATAAATTTGTGCACAAACTTCAGCATGAATCATAAGGTGTCTGAGGCAGTAAACGCTGGTTACCAGAGTCTCTCTTGTTATATTTTATAGCTGTGGAGGCCTTAAGAGAGTGAAAGCAGTATTTGTGCTGCAGAAGTGATGTTTTATGGCTGGCTGCCCAGATTGTCTAGCTTTGCACACAGCTCTGCGGTTTTTCTTTGGCAGGCTGGAGAGATGGAATGTATTCTTAATAAACAGATCTGTCTCTGCAGAATTGTTTTCTCTATTTTGAAATCTAGCTTATATATATGCTAGTTGCAAACGTGATACTTGAACTACTGGTGATTTACGCTTTTTCTTTAAAATAAGTGGCTAGGCAGCTGCTGCTCATTCAGGATATAAACATTTTATGAGAAACAGCTCTCGCAAAATAAGCCATTGAGTTGTTTTGGGTAGACTTGAATGTAATGTTATAATTAGCATCTTGCTAACATGTAAGGGTAACTGGAGGGACTTGGAACCATTTCTTTCCCATTTGTTTTGTTAGTGTGGCATAATGTAGTGAAGGAGAATACACATGTAGCATCAGTACTGGTTGTGGTCATTTCAGCTACTCTCTCTTCACCTGTACATATTTGCCTCCATTTAGATTTGACTTTCTTAGCTTTTTCAGAGCTAGAATAGTTATTTCAAGAACTTGACGACGATGATGATGTCATATTGGGTGTAATTAATGGCTGGCACAGACAATGATGACAACAAAGACATATGATTGACCTTAGATTCTCTCCTACCCTAATGTTGAAGCCATGCATTTTGAAGTTTTGGGAGGCAATAACTGGTAAGCCTGTAAATACATTCTGTGAATCCCCTGTAGGGATCCCATGGAAATCAAAGCCTAAACACGGGGCTTGCTTAAGACTCCCACAACACTTCCCTGATCATCTGTTGTGTGGAAACTACACACTACCACCTGTGTATTTGGGAGGGATAGAGAACACACATGTATGTGTGCATTATCACTCGCCTCTCTGTGGGATAGTCAAAACAAGTAATCTTTTCAGATTTGTTGTTGAGGCCTCATTTCAAGAATTGTGGATAGTATACATTGCTGTTAGTTGCTCTTGGTTCAGCAAGCAAGGTAGTTGATAATCATCCAAATCCTAGCTAGTAATCTGCCTTCTTCACAAAATTTGTTTTAAAGAGAGGACTAAACAGTACATCTGAAGCCACACTGATTGAAACAATTCAAATGTTACAATTTGGAAGGCATTTAGATTTAATTGGTATGCTAATTAGAAATTGATTTTCAATTGTTGAAATTATTGCTTCATTTTAATTGATTCAAAGGATTTATCATTCATCCTTTGTGGAGTTATTACTACTGAGGTTACAAAGCAGCACTGATGGAAAAATGATCTAAAACTGCAGGTTGTTTTATTTGTAAGAAAACGAATGCCTGTATTTTGATTTGGCATGTTGCTCACCAAGCTGAGACAGGCAATTACAAAAAATACCTGTATAAAAAGAGAACAGCTTTGATTAGTTTGTGTTAATGTTTTTATATTAAAAAAAATTGAATTACATATTTAAAGGTAGAGATAATACTGCAGTTCTGCCACCCTGTCACTGTCTCATTCTATTAGTTTCTTTTTAAATTTGTAAAGAACAGATGGACTGGAATGCTCCATCTACAGCCCACAACATAGTTTTTATTGTCCCTTTCTGAATGCACGTGCAGTAATAATAAAGGCTGGCATTCAGTCACGTGCAAGGGCTGGCTTTCACTTCTCTCAAACCTAGTTGTTTGCCACTGTATTTGATATTTTAGCGTTGCCGTGTTGGTGTCTGGATCCAGCATTGTAACAGGAAAACTTGGAAATGCCAATCTCAGAATGATTATCAGTGTAGAAATCTGTATTGTTTTTCTAATTTTTCCAGTTATAGCCACATCAAGCTTACCCAGAAGGTACTGTGCTCATGTGTTGAAGTGCTATCAACATTCTTTGTAACATTTTGGTTGCAGGGTTTCAGTATCTTGTGCATTGTATAAATAAATAACCAGTGGTGGGATTCAGCAGGGTTCGCCCCAGTTCGCCAGAACTGGTAGCAGAAATTCTGGCTAGCCCTGCCCATCAATGTTTTGAAATAAAGTACAATACTGTAGTCCTAATTCAGGTGCAACACAGGGCTTTCTCCCTGGCCATGCCCACCATACCATGCCCATAGGGTAGGTAGTAAAATTGTTTGAATCCCACCACTGTAGATAATTTAGATTTATACTGAGATACAGAGTATAGCAATAGTCTAATCTGACAGTTCACCTTTGAAAGGCAATGTTAGTTATGAAACAAATGTGCTGATTTAAGTGAATTCCTTCCCTAACTGGTATTGGGAATAGTTTTGCTTGATAGTCTTGTTTAGTAATGATCCCTCACTAGTGAAAAAAGAATAATTTTTGAGCAGATTTATTTTGCCTGTTAATTGTAAAAGTTGATGTAGAAGAAGAAGATTGCACAGCTGGCACATTCACAATGTGTTGATTGTAACTCCTAAAAATCTCAGTAGTGGACCATGTTGCCACTACAGCTGAAGGGCATCAGGTTGGAGAAACAAAGATGAAGGATTTTTTTTGTCAAGCTAATCTTATTAATCTGTTCTTTTTATTACGCCTTTAGAAGTTACCAATTTGAAATTTTTATTTACTTGGTTGTTTTTTGCTCACAAAGATTCCCTTGTTATTTTAACTCTGGCTGTTAAAATAAGATAGCTGGTGAAATAACATCATGTAAAACAGAACACTTTGGAAGAAGAGTCATTATTTTGCCTGTAGTCCTGCAGGAAGGTTAGACAAACTGCAGAGAAAAAACAAAAGTTTTTACTTCTCTCTTTCACCAATCTCATGAGTTTTGGTAATAGATATAGAGAAAAGGGCTGTACAGTAAAACCTCATATAACACTAAAACCTGGTTCCACAAGTCTTCGTGTTATATGATTTTTAGTGTTATCTGATCCTCTATGGGATCCATAGAGATACATTGTAACCACACAGGCTTTCGCGGTTGTTATCTGAAGCATCCCATAGGATCTTAATGTTATCTGATGCAATTCTTCCCCCCAGATTCCTTGATGTTATGCGATTTTAGTGTTATTCGATACTAATGTTATATGAGGTATTACTGTATTTCTTTCACAGCCAGCATGGAAGCAGAGTGAACTGGTAAAGGATGGGTGGATTGTTTTGTTCTTCCTTTTCCAGTTGGCTCGCTGGCCTGGAGCGAATCCCACATACTTGTTTATATTGAATGCCTGATCATTGGTAGCAGCAAGTGCATAAACACAAACTTGAAACCATACAATTTGATAAGAATACTGCTTTTAAATTTAAGTTTGCATTTAATCTCCAGGTACTGCTTTTTAAAAAATATTCCAGTTATTGTTGTGATAGTTGGCCTAGTGGTTGTAGCATTCTTTCTGCCTTCTGCAAAGATTGTGGGTATTTAACAAATATGACATATCCATAAGAAGGTAGTTAAAATCTATTTTTGTTTGTATTATTATATGTTGCCTTTTTCCCTATAGGGGACCAAAGACAACAATTAAAACTATACAGTTGTACCTCGCTTAAAGAGCATAATGCGTTCCACAGGATTGCTCTTTAAGCAAGTTTGCTCTTTAAGCGAAACACCATTGTAAATAACCAATGGGGAGGGGGGGAGATTGTGAATCCCGATTTATTTGTTAAGCGAGTTTTTGGTTGGTTTTATTTGTTAAGCAAAGCGAACATTCAGGGAAAATTCTGCTCTTTAAGCGAGGCACTCTTTAAGCGAGGCACTCTTGATGCGAGGTTTGACTGAACAGTGTTAATAGCTTTAAGATAGAATATAAGACTACATTAAAGACTATATTAAATCAATTTAGCATTAATAAGTATTAAAACCAAGATTAAAAACAATTTAAAAACATTTTAAAATACTGTACCTACATTTCATAATTGTGGCTTTCCCTAGACTGCTTATTTTTTTAAAAAAAAAATGCTTCAAAAGAAAGATCTTTGTCTGAGTATGTAAAGACAAGAGGAAGAGGGACCAGCCTAGCTTCACTGGACATTCTAGACCAGGGGTCCTTAACCTTTTAAAGCTGGGAGCTGATTCATGCCTCCTCAGACTGTTGAGGGGCTGAACTAAGGTGGTGGTGGGAGTGATGGGGGCTCAGGATGTGACCGTCACCTTCACCAACAGTGGTGGCAGGACCACCCCAAGCCACCCTCCACTTCCCCCCACGCCACTTCCCTGCTTACTAGGTGAAGAAGGGGTCCAGGCTGTCCTTCTTGCCTGTGCTTGGCCAGAGTGGCCCCTGGGAAAGATGGACACTCCACTGCCACCTCAATCATTATCCCCTCCACTTGGCTTGGTGTGTCCCTAACAGTGCTCCATAGCAGGATGGATGTTGTTAGGCACTGACCAAGCCAAGTGGAGGGGACAAGGATGAAGACGGCAGCTGGAGTGAGGACATGGGCTGGATGGTTTGGTGTCGTGGAACAGATCCGGCCCATGGGCTGTAGGTTGAGGATCCCTGTTCTAGACCCTCGGTCCAGCCACCGAGAAGACCTCTCTCATGTCTTCACTAAATGAGTTTGGGAAGGTGGTATACCTAAGCAAAGTGCCTTCCTAGAAGAATGTAAAGGCTGAGAAGGCTCGTATGAGGTGATATAAACCTTCAGAGAGCCTGGACCCAAGCCACATAGAGCTTTATAGGTAATAACCAGCATTGTGAAATAGACTGGCAACCAGTGAAGCTGTTGTAGTAAGGGAGTTATTTACTCCCTATAACTGTCTGGCTGTAGCACTTTGAACTAGCCGAAGTTTCTGAACGCTTTTCAAAGGCACCCCCAGGTAGAGTGCGTTGCAGTAATCCAAATGAGATGTAATTAAGACTCATGGCACTGTGGTAGATTGAAAATCTCAAGGAGTGGATTTAGCTGGCACACAAGCTTTAACTGTTCAAAGGCATTCCTGGCCACCACTGATTCTTGTGCATCCAAACTTAGGGATGAGTCTAGGAGTAAACCCAAGCTATGAGCCTTATTTTTCAGAGGGAATGTAGCCCTATCCAGGACAAACTGGATCCATAGCCTATGATTTGCCTATTTATGAAATGAGATCATTTTCAGAAAGAATTTGTTACTAAAAATATGGTAGGATAGCTGAATGAGAATTCCTTGAAGGTACTAACTACTAGGGCGCATGAAGACGGCACAGAAGTCAGTGTGTATAATAAAAAAATCTAGTTCAGGGCCAACAGTTCGTTACATACAAGCACATTACATAACCAGGGGAAAACAAAAGTAGATACAGTAATACCCCGTATAACGCGAGTATCATATAGCGTTAAAACCGCATAATGTTACAAGATTTTCGGAAAAATCTTGTTTCGAATAACGCGATTTTAATGTTATACGATATAGTTGTTCTTAGCAGCAGGGTGGGTGGAAAGCTGAACGGGGTTCTCCGTTCAGCTTCCCAGCCACCCTGCAGCTACGGAGGCAGGGGTGGGGAGGCTGGAAAGCTGACGGGGGGCTCCCCCATCGGCGTACCCAGCCACCCCACAGCTGCGGAGGCATGGGCGGGTGGCTAGGGAAGCCGACAGGGAGTCCCCGTCAGCTTCCCCAGCCACCTTGCAGCTGTAGATCGGGTCCTCTGATCTCTCTGGAGGTGTTTCTGGGCTTCCCCGACATCCTGAGCCAGTGCAGCAAGCCAGAATGTCAGAGTTCGAATCCCGACATTCTGGCTTGCTGCACTGGCTCAGGACGTCGGGGAAGCCCAGAAACACCTTGGATTGGGTCCCCACACCTCCCTGGACCCGGCGGGGGGGGGGGGGGGTCAGAAACTCCAAAATTGGTAAAAAAAAAAAAACCAGACGTTTTTTTTTACCAATTTTGGGGTCTCTGACCCCCCCGCCGGGTCTAGGGAGGTGTGGGGACCCACTCCAAGCTGTTTCCAAAGTTCTCCCACCTCCCTGGAGGCTGCAGCAAGGCAAAATGTCAGGATTCGAATCCCGACGTTCTGGCTTGCTGCAGCATAAAAGAGGGTGGGGGAAGTTCAAAATTAGCGCGCATCGGGTCTCCCGACCTCCCTAGAGCTGATGCGCGCTAATTTTGAACTTCCCCCACCCTCTTTTATGCTGCAGCAAGCCAGAATGTTGGGATTCGAATCCTGACATTTTGCCTTGCTGCAGCCTCCAGGGAGGTGGGAGAACTTTGGAAACAGCTTGGAGCGGGTCCCCACACCTCCCTGGACCCGGCGGGGGGGTCAGAGACCCCAAAATTGGTAAAAAAAAGTCCGTTTTTTTAAACCAATTTTGGGGTGTCTGACCCCCCCGCCGGGTCCAGGGAGGTGTGGGGACCCGATCCAAGGTGTTTCTGGGCTTCCCCGACGTCCTGAGCCAGTGCAGCAAGCCAGAATGTCAGAGTTCGAATCCCGACATTCTGGCTTGCTGCACTGGCTGAGGACATCGGGGAAGCCCAGAAACACCTTGGATCAGGTCTGCCCACCTCCCTGGACCCGGCGGGGGGGGGTCAGAAACCCCAAAATTGGTAAAAAAAAACGGACGGTTTTTTTTACCAATTTTGGGGTCTCTGACCCCCCCCCCCGCCGGGTCCAGGGAGGTGGGGAAACCCGCTCCAAGCTGTTTCCAAAGTTCCCCCACCTCCCTGGAGCCAGCAGCAAGCCAAAATGTCAGGATTCAAATCCCGACGTTCTGGCTTGCTGCAGCCTCCAGGGAAACAGGGCTTTTTTTAACATTGTGTGTTCAGTGTATCGTACAACGTTAAAAACCGGATAACGACGGGACTTGTGGAACCAAGTCATAACGTTATTCGGGGTACTAGTGTACATATATGCTAGCTATATAGTAAAGTGCTTTAAACATGGAACATCAGATTTGGCATTTGTATGTGTGTGTGCTTAGGAAATGTAATAAAAGTAACCATGTTTCCATAGAGAATTCCTTTTTGACATTCATGTTGCCCTTAATTGGAGAAGAGATTCTCTCAAGTACTAGATTCTCTTACACTTTATTGAACCATGTCACTCTAAGTTGGGGTTTAATGCACTTCCCATTGCACAGTGATCAGTACTTTTGCTGATGTAAGCAGGTGAGCCTTCAGATTTTTATTCAGAATAGGTACATACTGTATTTCTGTTGAAAATCCCTTAATAACACCACTAGAGGGCATAAAGAAAAATGCCATCTGTAACAGGTTTAATAAATTGCAAAATCTTAGGCGCAAGTTAACAGAGTTTAGGGTACTGCCACCAGGTATGTACAAGTAATCTTTATCCTGTTACTCCAGATAATAATTTATATTCAGATGGTAAAGAACGTCAGACTATCTGTGCCACCTTGTTCCTTTCTCTTCACCCTGCCTTCAGGACTAGAGTTCAGATAAGTACTGTGCAAAAGACTTAGGCCACCACCAGATGGTTGGGGTAAATTCAATGAGTGATTTGTGGAGACATCTCTCAACCTTCGAGCCAACTAGGCTTACAAAAATTAGGGATTCTTTTGCTGACTTTCTTCTGAACCCTCTCAAAGATTGATGAAGTTTGGTTAGGGTGTTGGAGTTAGGCTTCCCCTGATCACTCATTGAATTATCCCCAAAGCAGCTGGTGTTCGCCTAAGGCCCTAAGACCTTTGCACAGTACTGTAACTGTCAAATATTAGACAAAGTTTGCTCTATCCACCTTAAGGCCCAAATGCTAATTACCTGTTGGTACTGGGAAAATCCTGTGCATATATGTGTGTGTGAGAGAGAGGGGGGGGGAGAAGGACAGAGAGAAAAATAATGTGTGTGCATGTGTGTGTTCTGAACTATATATAGATAGGTTTTTGAGTCCTTCAGGATACTGCATTGACATTGTACAGCTTGGGGTGTGGATAGAGGAAAATGGAAGTCAACCTTGCTAGATGTTGAAGGTTCAGGATCTACAATTACACTAAATTTCCAAGATGTGGGCTGAAAACTTATGCAGTTTGTTTGAAATTTGCTGGTAATATCTAATTAAACATCAGAGGTTGAAAAGTCAGTTACGCTTTCCCATCTCTATAGCCAGTGATGGTGAACCTTGGCACTCTAGGTGTTCTTGGACTTCACTTACCAGAAAACCAAGTCAGGCACTCCTGCTGATCAGGGCTTCTGGGAATTGTAGTTCAAGAACATCTGGAGTGCCAAGGTTCACCATCACTACTATAGGCAAAAGAAAGGCATTCCTTTAGCAAATCTTCTAATTCCCAATTATCAAAGCACAAGAGATTTAATTTCATAGTAGATGAAGAAAAGGTCAACTGAAGCCAAATACATAGCATTTCCGGGTCAGTGCATAGAAGCAGATGGACTCCTCACTGTGATGCAGTCCTTCTTGGTTCATAATAGCTCTCTTAGCCTGATTGTAGATCCAGTCATGGAGGACCATTCAAATTATTTTTCCATAGCAAAACAATACAAAAATGCTGTATGGTCCACATGCAAATAAAAAAATATTATATTGGACTGTTGAAATCTCCCAGTTGGGTCATTCCATATCAATTCAACCAAAAAAAAATTAACTTTCTCACCCAACATCTCAGATTTTGGTGAAACCTGGTTTATTTGTTCTACCCACAAAGATAAGTAATCATGCCAAATTTTAACACTCTCCCTATCTTCGTTTCCATTTTATAGGCTTTTGAAGTTTTGTATTTTTGGCAATTCTAACCAACGGATGTCGCGAAATGAAGCTCGCTGGCATTTTGAAAATAATTTATAACTTTTTTATTTACCATCCAATCTTGATGAAAATTTGTAGTCTTATTCTTCAAAAAATGAGGATTCTAGAAAAAAATACTTAATACCTCTAACTAAACCTACTAAGTCTGAAAAAATCTTTTGTTTACATCTTTGTATTTTTTAAAAACCAAAACATAGGGTTCCTTATCACATGAAGAGTCTCAAAGGGTTGTATTGTATTGTATTGTACAGTAATACCTCATATAACATTAGTATCGAATAACACTAAAATCGCATAACATTAAGGAATCTGGGGAGAAGAATTGCATCAGATAACATTAAGATCCTATGGGATGCTTCAAATAACAACCGCTAAAGCCTGTGTGGTTACAATGTATCTCTATGGATCCCATAGAGGATCAGATAACACTAAAAATCATATAACACCAAGACTTGTGGAACCAGGTTTTAGTGTTATATGAGGTTTTACTGTATTTTCGACTTACATGCCACCCCACTCGCAGAGCAACTCTGGGCGGCTTACAGAAGAAACAGTTACAATTACATAGCAATTACAGATATCACATAGTAAATTACAAATATCGCATATACAGTATATATATATCTCCAATAACAGTTGCAATTACAAAACGTTAGATTAAAACATCCTAAGAAATAATCAAAGATACTGTAATATAAATCATTACAGCATCAAAATTCACTAAGCAACAATATCAAACAACAATCAAAAGCTTCCAGTATCAGTTCAGTTTACTCATACAAAAGCAAAAAACTAACACAAAAGAAACAGTTGCTAAATCCCGCAATAAGTGACAAGCCGGTCCGCCCCGCCGCAGGTGTTTCTGGTGGCAGTGGCTGCTCGAGCCACCGAGCTTTTATCGTCCCCCGGGCGGAGGTGACGGGGCCCGGGGGAGGGCGGGAGCGTTGTCTCACCACCCGCAGCTGATGGTCATCTCCTCCGGCGTGATGGCGAGTCCGGAGGGAAGGCGGGAGCAGGCAATCTTTTTCTGAATTGTTGAATGAATCTTTTTCTGAATTGTTGAATGAAGCTTCTTCTGATTACTATTTCCCCCACCACAGTAGTTCAATGACGGGTGAACTTTTTATTGGACTTGGTCTAGGTTAAGGCTTTGCATTATCATTATCAAATAAATCATAGATATCCTTGTCACCTCTCAACTAATATTTGTTTAATTGTTTATAATTATATTTTGTCATGTTGATGTTGACTAATTTTAGTTGCACACTAGACAGGTTTTCTAGGTATGAAGTGCTTAGAAGTGGTTTCCCCAGTTCCTCCTGGAAGTGCTCTGGGACTGTGAATCTTATCCAAGGCTACGTAGACTGACTCTTCTCCTTGGAGGCTAATACAAGTACACACACACAAATGTGTGTAATGACTATAGGTAGTATTTCAATAGTACTATAAACTAAAGTTATATGTAGAATTAGCTAAGACAGTAATACAGTAAAATGTATTTTGCTCAACTTAATAGTCTATTTTACCAAGACAATCACCATAATACACTTTAATTCTAAATATAGTGGTGCCTTGCTTAAAGAGCATAATGCGCTCCACAGGATTACTCTTTAAGCGAGTTTGCTCTTTAAGCGAAACACCATTGTAAATGACCAATTGTGGGGGGGATTGCGAACCCTGATTTATTTGTTAAGCGAGTTTTTGGTTGGTTTTATTTGTTAAGCGAAGCGAACATTCAGAGAAAATGCTGCTCTTTAAGTGAGTTACTCTTTAAGCAAAATGCTCTTTATGCGAGGTTTGACTGTACTTCCATCACAAACTTTAAAATAGTCCTATATGACATCATGCATGAGGTTTTTCACTTTTGTCATATCAAATGGGTTTTTTTTTCTAGTAAGAATTTCGGAATTATATTCATTTCATTGGCAAAAATCATTTTATGTAAAGTTATGTTAGCACAAGCTGATGTCTTATACACCATGGGCTTTTACCTCTTATTGAAAGTTTCCTATTCCATCCCCCTCAAGTTTCTGAGGTTCCCTTGGGTTCCCTTTTGCTTGGAGGAATCATTTGGAAGCTGTATAGTGGGGGAATCCTTTAAGGCCGGAAAAATCACTGCTATTAGTCTCACTACTTGTCTTTTGAGGCATTAAAAGTTCCCATCCCATCCCAAAACTTTCAAAGGTTTTTCCAGGTAAAAGGGATTTCAAAAGAGCCTTGGAACCTTGGGTGTAGATTATAATGAGAAACTTTTAATGAGTGATAAAAAGCCTGTGGCTGACATGCCATCAGCTTGCAGAGGAAGAACATCAATGGATTTTTGTCATTTTTTACTAGTTCGTTAAGGGTCTGAATTTAGAATTCTTTCCATCTACTTGGGATGCTGAATTCTGAATCCACCATGCATCTGGAAAGTATGGGATTAGAAAATTCTGAAAGAGCCTATAGAAATTACAGGAGAAGCTGGCAGATCATTGAAGAGTTGCTGTATATCTGCAGCTCTGTTGTTTTCATACCATTTAAGTGGGATGTGATGTACCACCCCGAGTGGGAAATTTCCCAGATGGGTGGTATAAAACTATAATAAATAAAATAAATGTGTTGGAAGAACAACAGTTCCAAAATCCTTTGTTTAAACATTCGTAAGCTTTAAGGCTACAGTTCTTAACTTTTGTTTCCAAGAATTGTTAGTAACCTTTGCTGTGTGAAAGGGTCATCTTCTTTAAAAATGCCTCCAGTATAGATTTGAGAACAGTTCAATTATGAGAGGCTTTGTTTACAGAGCTTTCTCCCCACAAAGAGGGAAGAAGCTGTTTTTACTGGATATGTGGTGGAAAGAGGTAACTTTTCACACAAGCCTCTTTAGTTCCCTGCTAATCCCATTTCCAGTCTCGGCTTATTTGCTTTATTGCAAATATGGAAAACTGTGGCCTTTCATATTTATTCATTCCCATTATCCCAAGCAGGCAGGGCTGGGGCTATTTTGAAATGTCACCCAGGAGGGATTATGAAAAAAAAAAGTTCCTGATTGGAGTTGTATCCAACAGGGTCTGGAAGGCCGCAAGTTCACTACATTTGCCTTATCAGTGAGATCTCCATGCTTCTTGTTTAACAGACAAACCCCTATTAGGAACCTTGACTTGTTTCAGATCAATACAGAAAAAAAGAGATGTAAATGAAAACAAATTAATTGTAGATGGCATAAAATTGTATGCCTCTGCCTCTTACAGAAAGGCATACAGTACTTTTCAGAGCTGGCAAAGAAGGTATTAATGGGCAATAAAAATAGATCTTTTCTTGAAGACAGAATAGGACGGACCATCCCAGAATCAAGTGGGAAAACATGTTTAGGTTGAGGATCTCTTTCTTTTGGGGAAGATCTCTTGAATGCCAAATACTGTACTAGGCCTGTGAGGAAGACCAGAGTCAGCAGTGGGTGGGTCTAAAGACAAAAATAGCAAATGAACCACCTCTTTTCTCTCTCTGTGTGTGCTACTTCTTCCACCCTTCCCTTCCTATCTGATTTCTGCCCTTTCCTCAGTGATTATTTTTGCCTTCCTCAGCTCCCCCTCCCATGAAAATTTCACTACCCAACCTCACCATAGAGTGCAAATCAAAGCAAGTCTGCCTAACCTCTGCGTAATTTTGCAATTTTAGTGCCTTAAAACACGCACATACATGCGTGCGCGGACACACACACCATATTGAAAAACTAAGGACATTGGTTCATCTTCCTAACTACCAGCAGTGGTATTGGACCATTTTTTTCTGGCTATTGCCAGTATCTTTTTAGTCATTTCTTTCTGATCTAAGGAAGGTACAGTACTGTATACATATGTTTTAAAGAAAGTTTTCCCTCTCGGGAAGCTGCTTTGTACTACTTCTGCTTTCTCTGTACTGGTTCAAACTAAAGGTACAGTATATCTATCTATATCCTAGCCATTAGCATCCTTTTGAAAATTAACCTAATTACTGCAAGGCCTCTGCACTGTATATATGTTTTTAAAATCATTATAGGTAAGGGTTAACTGCCTTGCCTTGAATTACATTTCTTTCTTTCTTAAACCTCTCTTTTCAATTTAATTTACCAAACTTAAACCATTCATACTGAGAAATAGTTCTCTGCCAGCTTTCTTGCCTGAGGCTGGACTTGTTTTGGAAAGCTTCAGGACCATGCTTCAGCCATTTCAAAGGAAATGGGGTGGGGAAAGCTGTTCTATTGTTTCCATCTTTTGATGGAACACAAAAATTGGGAAGAAATCCATTTGGAAATATGTTTGCATTTAACTGAAGTTGTTCTAAACTGTAGCTTTGTTTCTTTAAGCTCAAAGTGACCATCTCTTAGTAACTATGACACTGTCTTTGATTTACATGTGTCCTAAGAATTTTCATTAAGCCCACTTTTCATTTGGCTGTGAAAAGAAGGGAAATACAGTATCCCACTTCAACTTCAGAGGTGTTTGAAGAACTTTAATACTCCCCTTTATATGATTATAACAGCTATAAAAATAGAAGTAGAGGATTGCTGGCAGAGAAAAGTGGTTGATGATTTTGTTTCATTACTGTATAGGTAAAAAAGAGGATCATGCTAGGAATACATATGAGACCACTGGTTGCTAATCAATCATTAGTTTATTATTTTTACAACTTCTGCTGATAGAGCTCAGTTTACTGCAGTTTTCTATGAGGGTCTGATGTCTAATAATCAGTGTGGTGATGTTTAATTATAATTCTAAGAATTTTTAAATAAAGTAAAATAGATATTCATGCTTCTCTGGTCTGACTCAGGTTCCCACTGGTAATGTGATATACATTCTGAGTGCTCATACAATCTGATCTGCCCATTAATTTCAGTAGAAGAGGCAACTTTGTACATGCCTTTGCCCATGGAAATAAATTAGGAAGCCCTTCTGTGTACAAGAAATCTTTGTATATTTTGGAGTTTAGCAGGAGATCGGTGTATATTAAAAGCCATTCTAGATCTTGCCAATTTGATATGATGCTGTCACACTGAAAACCTATCTATTTTCTTGATTCCAGGACTCTATTTCAGTTTTTAGCCACTGTTTGAGTTCTCTCCTCCTAACTACTCAAATCGGAGAGTATATGTCAGTGATGGCAAACCTTTTGGAGACGAGTGACCAAACAGAGGGGCGGGGAGAACTCTGCTGGGAGGAGGGAGGAAACACTCTAATTGGGCTGCTGGGCAGAGTGGCAGGGAGAACTCTGTGCTGGGGCAACGGCGCCCATGCTGACAGAGAGGGGTCTGTGTGCTCCTTCTGGCATGCATGCCATAGGTTCACCACCACTGGTACTGTATATGTAATCCAAAGTAGAATTTTAATCATTATCGTAAGGTCTAAATAAGTACTGCAGTATTATTATTTTTTTATTATTTTTTTGGTAGCTCATAACATAAGGAATAAGTGAGCAGAAACTACTGGCAGGTAGACTACATGTACATTCATTTCTGTTATTTTAAACATATTTAAGTACTTGTACTCAGAAATGTCATTATGTAAATCAGATAAAAGAACTGAGCTCTATTAAAAATGAAAATCATCCCTTTCTGACTTAATTTGTGCTATTATAGCTCTTTTATGCACTCCTTTATGCATGTCATCAGTTGAACTCCATGAAACTTTGTTTTTAGTAAACATGCATTGGATTACTGTTAAATTTGTTAAATAAAAATAGTAAACTGGTTTTTGCTATGAACAGCACTTGTGTCTCTTGTAATTGACACATTAATTTAGAGAAATATTTGTGGTTCTCTGATTAGTTATGAGAGATTCTAATTAAAGAATACTCAATCCAGATAGACGTTGGAATTTAACTGATAATTTTGAATAAACAGATGTTTCTCCAGACAAACTGCTGTACTAGATCAAAATTGAAGTACTTCAGCTGGATTTTACAGTATTCCTGTTGAGGTGATTTTAATATTCACCCCAGTGAAACAATTATCTTGCAGTTGCCAGAGGACATTAATTTATAGAAATTTTATATGACTATCTGTCAGTTAAGACCTTTCTGGGACACTCTCATGAAGTTAGATGTGTATTGCTAGTAAGGATGGTTTTCACACTCATTGTGCTCAGGTTGTAGAAATCATGGAATGTAGAAATGAAAGGGACTTGGGAATTCATAAAGAAAGCATCCCAGACAGATGGCTGTCCAACTTCTGTTCTTCTATGTCTAGGCCAGATGTGAAACTGCCAAAATGAAGCCACCCTTTGGTGAGTTCATTCTGCATTTCCTTTGTCCTGACCTAGTGTGAGAAAGATTAGCTGGCAACACAAGGTTACCATTACCAGGGTACGCCCGATTGTGTTTAAAAAATAACACAATCTTCGAGGAGGCTCTTTGCCACCCCAGGGCCTCCCCTGAACAAGGACACAAGACAACTTCGTGGAATAAAAATTGGCCACTTTATTAAGTGACAAGAATAAAATTGATTACAACCCTAAACGCAGGGGCCAGCAAAGCACGGGGGCCAATCTCCAGGAGGAGATTTGGGCTGGGCCAAATTAACATAACCCCGCCCTAACCCAAACTACTCCCCCTCCCTTGGACTCACCACACCCTCCAATACTCCCCCGTGCTTTCCGCCCCCAACCCATACAATTCTGACGCCCCTATACCCTTACTCATTGAGATGAGGCAGGCGAAAAAAGTCACCAGCAAAGCCAATCAGCCGTGACCCAAAATTCCTGCCCGGCCCAAAATATTGCGACCACTAAAGTCACCTCGATTTTTAGGGTGGGTGGCCGGGCGACCAATTCCCAATCCACAAAGATTAATCTCGAACCCAGAACAATAACACCCCAATTAGACACGCCCCCCATGCAATTGGACCAATCCCCTTCTTCCATGCTGTTGTCTTCCGACCCGACCACTTAGGGTGGGGCGGGGCGGGGCGGCAAAGACCCTTCTCGAACAGCAGTCGCTGACTCAAAGGTACCCTTCTGTATACCTGTACCATGAAGACTGTCCTGAGACTACAATGCAGTGGCCCATCATCTGCCTTCTGCATCGCAGCACGATACCCATACCACTGAGCCCTTTTGGCACACAAAGTCCTCCTCAGCCCCAGGCCAGTATTGATGAAGCTGCTGCCCTCCATCAAGATGGATTCAAGTGGGATTTAATCCACTTGGGAACCATCACCCTTTCCTGTGGACTTTGGCACCCAAGGCCATTAGTCCTCAGGGTTGTCAAGTTAGTTAACTCCTGCCTGACACTCAGTGTTGAGTTGCTGGAAGTATGGTTTTTTAAACTTCTGTTTAAAAGGCTCTAACAAATGAAAGGCCTGTTTTTGCAAGGTAGTATTTTCCATGGTCAAACTACTTTGTAAAGAAGTTATTCCTAATGGTTAATATCTAGTAATAAGTTGCAGTTAGAGTAAGCCCATTGATTCACTGGCTACAGAGTTGATCCACCAAATTCCTACTGATTTAGTGGGCCTACTTTAGTTGTGACTTACTACTGGATTTTTTTCAGCCAAAGATTAATTGGATCATTGGAATACACTAGTTCAGTCCTGTCATCTGGAGCACTAGAAAACAGGCTTGCTCTATTCTCTGCTTAATCATTTTCCCAATACTATATTTGAAGACTGCTATCATATCACATTTCAGTCTCCTCTTCTCCAGGCTAAACTCCAAGCTAGGTTCTTTCCTAAGGCAGGACTTTGTTGAACTTTGTGCAATCTTTTACTTGCTAAGTAATGATGTTCTTTCTATTCATTTAACCTTAGTGCCATTTTTATTGCTTTGTATCCCATCCTATATAAACTGGAAATCTTTTATCCACTACTGATTTATAATTGGACGCTTTGCTTTTATGTACTGTCTTAGCAGCTTTTATGGATTGTTTTTGTATTTTTCTTGTTTGCATTTGCTTTTTTTAGCTCTCTTGGTGAAAAGGTAGAATAATGTAGTGTGATTATTATTTTTAATGGTGGGTGTTTACTTGACTCTACAGTCTGGAAGTCTTGAATTAAAATTTCATGCACTGTTATTTAGAAAAGAAAAATACTCATTTCTAGATTTATGTCTACATTCAATAAGGCTTTAGATGTATATATAACATAAAAAAGAATGTGTTCATTGCCTTGTAGAAAATTGGAGAGGTTTAAAAATAAGAGCTTTTATGAAATGATTAGCAGTGCTGACAAAAATGAAAAAGAAGGAAGAGTGTAGGTTAGAATAATGAAGGAGCATCATAAAGAATGCAAAGTGACTGTGTATGAAAACCATCCAGAATGCTGGAGGACCTCAACTGTCTGACTGTTAACTGTCAGATTTGAGAGTTTCTGCACTGTAAGTACAAATACAGTAAAACCCCGATTTACAAATGCCCCTGCTTATGAATAATTCATGTTACGAATTGGTTCTGCACTGAAATCTATGCCTCGAGTTACGAGCATGCCCTCTGTGTTGCTTCCAGTGAAGCAAAAAATGCCATTTTCCCAATGGGTTTATATTTTATATAAAACCATTGGGAAGTTTCGGCGGCAAAATGGCTGCCAGTTGCAGTTTCTAGCTGTATTTTTCTCAGTTTTCTGTCCATTTTCAAAGCTTCTTTAAGGTAAGGAAGAGCATTTTTAATTATGCATGCTTTCCTTTCAATGCTGCTGTTATTTTTGGGTGGTTTGACTGATTTTTTGGGGGTGGGGGGAGGCTTTTTCTTTATCCCTATGGGGATGCCTCAACTTACGAACAAATTTGACTTACAAACAATGCCATGGAACTGATTTTATTCGTAACTCAAGGTTTTATTGTATGGAAGCAGATGAATAAAGGCAGAAATGGATAAATTAGTCTCTGGTTTAAAATTGGGTGTTGCTGAATAATGTGATCCTGCTCTGAATTCTGAGGATTGGGCAATAGGTTTATACCACCTAGCAAAAATCCTGTTGCCTAAAGAATGCCCATAGAAGGGTGATGGTAACACCTTCAGAAGATCTTCAGTAATCAAAGACTTCCTCTTGTCTGTAGATTGTCTTACTCATCATGAGTTATCATTTCATAGCATGGAAATGATAGGTGACATAGAAAAGAAGGAAAATGTCTTGAATTACTGAAAAATTTCCCCTGTCAGTTATTCCATCACTTTTCTACAAGCATAGTTTAATCAACAGGATTTGGGCCTCTGCCTCCACATTCTGTTACAGACTAGTTAAACAAGAACCCAAAAGGGGCAGAATAGGAGACGCTTGCTTTAGTTCACCTAGTATTTCCAACCCCATGCTGGGGAAAGAATTTACTGGGATGGACAGCCATGCACCTCTGCTCAAAACCCATACCTTAAAGGGAAATACCATCTCAGCAGTTTTTGCTTCACTTCTTCTCACCAGTCTCCTCTCTGCTCTGTGGGAGAAAGTCCGAAGCACTTTGGTAGAGTTTGTTACTGAAAGTGAATGTAGATAAGAGAGAGAAAGAATGACAGAGGAAAGGTTGAGGGAAAAAGTAAGAGAAATGGGAGAAAATAGTAATTGCTGGTGGAGGGAAGATAATAGCTTATCTTGATTTAGCTGAAGGCTTATATTTGCAAATCTTTACAGGAAAACGGTTAGTAATTGCTGAGTTCCATAATAAGTTGCAAAGCAGACATTTCATAATGGCCAAAATTCTGTTGCTTAGTGCATTAAATCACACCAGAGTAGGCCCATTGAATCAGTGGAGATTTGGTTGATCAACTCCTCTGTAATTTCCATTTGTTAAAATGGATCTACTCTAGCTATAATTTACTGTGCTAAGATCCATGCTATTTGGCTCATTCTGCTTGAAGCCCAAGGGTTGAAATCCCATTTTTTAAAGGAAATAAGGCGTTTCTTTAATTTGATAATTTTTTAAAGTAAAAATGCAGTTTATTTGGAACTGCATTCCATTTCAAGGTATTTTTGGATGTCTTAGAGTAACATGTGTGTTTAGCAGGCATGTGACACCTGTTGTTGCACATCTTAGCCACTGGAGAATTGAACTCTTTCCATATCGTGTTTACTGCTTCATTGCCAGGGATGTTGCTGGATTCTCATTGCATCTCAAAGTGTATCCTCCCTCCCACAGCTTAGGCTAGTTGACAATATAGAGCAGTGGTTCCCAATGTGGGGCACACACCTACAGGGGGACCTCAATTTCCGGAAGCCTTAGTCACTACATTGGCTGATCAATGCTTTGGGGAATGACTTAGGCTTCTGGGAATTGAAGTCCAAAAACCAAGGGTTGGGAAACACTGGTCTAAAGATATTTACCTAACAGTGCATGGTGCCCTATATTTTATGTGCTGGTTTTTAATACTAGTAGATAGACTCTAAGATGGTATGTCCTTATGGTTTCTGTGATGCCCTTTCTTCTAGCAGGGACCTTCATGTCATACTGAGCTTCCACATCTTAGCAGTGCCATTTAATAAACTCTAGTGATAGCCACTGTAGCATCACTTCTTTTGCCCTTCTGTTATTTATTTATTTATTAGTCACATTTGTATTGCCGCCCACTCGGCAGGCGGCTCTGGGCGGTGTACAACAATTACATCATGAACTACATAAATCCCACTAGAGAACTATAAAAAACTGTTAATCCATCAATGGCCGGAGAAGAGGCTCAATTCTTGTTAAGTGAAACAGACTAAAATGACAAAAAAAGTAACTGTCCAAATATTTTGATAGTGTTGCATATTACAAATTTGATATGTTCCTAACCGAAATAATTTATCACGGGGGTATATATCTGTGATGGCAAATCTTGGCACTCCAAGTGTTCTTGAACTTCAATTTCTAGAAGCCCTGATCAGCATGACTGCTGACTTGGGCTTTGGGTAATTGAAGTCCAAGAACACCTGGAGTGCCAATGTTCGTCATCACTGGTATATGTTAATGCCAAGAGCAAAATGTAGTTTTCTAAATGACAGGGAAGTAACATTGTCAGTTCTATTTGCAGCCAGGATACGGAAGGGCATAGTGTTTGCAAGGATACTTTTCATTCATCTATAATCTCCTAAACCCACATAGGAATAACATTTAACCAGTTGCATCAGCATGGAGCTCTGTTTCAACAGTTGAAAGATCCAAAACCACAATGCAAAAGAAACATCTGAATTAGCTCTTATAATGGATTAATTCCAGGTTTACTAGATTACTTCTAGAAATTTGATCAATATCACATTTCTCTATAATCAGAGCTGATAGGAGCACAATTTAAAGAATTTATCTGCAGTAGATATTTACAGTGGGATGGACCACAACTGTGGATAACATTGATTACAATTCTATATCCAGTTACCTGGGACTAAGCCTTATTTAGTTTATTTCATAATAAAGTTTATTATTCAATAGTCATATGTAAGGTTGCTTTGTATCCAGCTGATGTGAGATGATAAATATTTCAGAATGGATGTGGACCAGAAATTGTGTTTATGTTGAGCACTACTTAAAGAAAAGCACACTAGTCAACATCTACTTAAAATATTACACTGATATTAGTTTTAGTCCCTTGGCATCAATTTCATCAGTGGATTTGTGCTAGTTAAGTCTCTAGTTGGTTACATAGCTAATAAAACATCAGATTCAAAAATAGTGTGGTGGCTATCCTGGGTTTATCCTAGGTTTATGGTTGCTTGGCATTAGTGAAGTACTGTAAACCTAAGACTCTTACTGTGTAAATGTTTAAGAGGTAACTTTGCATATTTACTCTGTAAATGTTTAAGAGGTAACTTTGCATATTTATGTTATGTTACAAAGTAAATATAAAGAAAATGATTGCCCATTATCATCTTGTGGGTCATTTGAAAATTATGTTTTTAGCTTTATTAAAATTTGAGATTCCCCCCCCCCAAAAAAAGGGGATTATTTAAGTCATGTGATTTTCATTAGTTATGCATGACTAGTGCATTTGAACTACAGAGAACTGCAGATTGGTGGGGGGATTTCTACATGATGGTATATTTGTCTCTAACAGTGTGCATATGTATGGGGAGTACTCTCACCATAAAAGCTGTTTGTCTAGATAGCTTTTTGTTTGTGGTGTGGCTCTAATATGGAGAGAAATTAGGAAAGTGGCAGACACTTGGTAGAATATTTATAGTTCATTAAAATCCAGGTTTTGCATTGTGTATATCTACGTTTTTGGCTTTCTGTTAGTACAATCACCTTTTACTGATCACTTTTGTCATACTCTCCTCACCATTCTAACCTCCCTCATGTAGATAGTTACGTTTGCCTTTATTTTATTTTGTTGGTGCCCTTATTTGACAATTCCCATTCTACACTATACCAGGCAATAAACAGCTTATGTAATCTTCCTGAGTCTTATCCTCCATCACCACCAGGTAACCACTTCCCTTTATTTATTTATAGCATAAAATACTTTAGGACCATGTGAGAGTTAAAAATGTGTGGTTTGAAAAGGCTGCCTTAATGTGCCCCTTATGTCATTAATAAATCATTATTGATTTATTTTCCAAATTCCTAGTATAGTAAATCACACTAGAGCAAACACATTGAATCAATAGAGATTTAGTGAGTCAATTTCTCGAGAATGTCCATTGATTCAAATTACCTTACTCTAACTGTGATCTATTGTGCTAAAGTAACAACTAGAGTTGATCCATTTGAATCAGTGGAAATTATGGAGGAATTGACTCACCAAATCCCTATAAATTCAGTGGAGCTACTCTAGTGCAGTTTACTACATTAAGAAACTGGATTTTGTCCAGTATTTGAAATATTTTGGAAGGAAACAGTAAAGTGATATTCAGAGTTAGAGAGATGGAGTTCTGCACTCAAATACAGAGTTGGCAATGTGGCCCAAATGATTTTCCATTTAAAATAATTGTCTGCAGATCAAGAAAAAGAGACTTCCCACAGGCTCCAGTCTTGCTTTTGCTTTTTGGATCATGTCAGAAGCACACATAGGTGCTTTCTGGGTTGAAAGGATTTTTGCTGGAGAAACTCCACCCATGGGACGCCCGAATGAGGCTCCATTCATGTCTCCAAGAGCTGGGACAGAGACAGGCACTCAATCCATCATGTAGTTCCCGAGTCTTGAACTGCCGATTTGCCAGCCTACCAGCTAACAAGGTCTTAACCACTGAGCCACTTAACCACTTAGGCTCCAGCTATATAACCAAGATTTTATCAAGATTTCTTTCTTACAGTTCATTTGTCAAGACTTTGCGACAATCAGCTAATACATGTAATTTTGTGTGAAATTTACACTGTTCTACCCTATGTATTGTCCAAATATGTTCTTTAAAAAGCTTTACTCTGACGTTATACTTCATTGTAGGTATTTAATTGAGTACTGAAAATTTTTTCTTGCTTTATGAAAGGCTGGTTTCTAGCAGAGTGGATAGTTGCTTGCTGCATAACAACACAATTCACAGTCCATTGATCTTGCTTGTGCAGAGTAGTGGTGCTGGGTCAACAGTTTTAACTCCTATCCCAACAGGTTAGGATTTTGTACTCTTGATATCTGACACTGGGTGAAAATGACAGAAGAGCGACAGACTTCCTGCTTGTTTTCTCAAATTTGTCAATTTACAAATGGTAGCAAACTGCCCATGAGGGAAACTGCTATTGTTAGGAGCTGGGGGGAAGAGTTGGGAAATGAACAGTAACTGTCTATTGAAAAACAGCATGGTGGTATTCTTTAGGACAGCAGAGGGTTTAGCATATTTAACACACTGAGCCTGTTGCACAGACTGGTTGGATTTAGATTAGATGTATTGTCTGTGTGTCAGAATCTTTTTCATATTAAAAAGGGCTACATCTAGTGTTGCTGCTGTCTGTTCCTATTCATCTGAAATCCCCATGTTTTCTTACACTGAAATCTGCTCTGGAAGATTTCCCACTTGGAAAAAGATTGGGGGAGTCTTGTGGATTGAAAATGCTTCTTTATTGGATGCAACCCACTATTGCAGGGATGCCCAAACTTTTTGGGCTGTGGGCTGGTCACATGGTTCAGGGGGCTGGTCACTATGGCCTGGGGGATCCGGCCCTGATGTCAATTCATCTGGCCCACATAGCCCTCGTCACTCCCGGAAGCAGAAGTAAAATGCGCCCATATGGGCACATTTTAATTCTGTTTCTGGGAGCAACGAGGGCTTTGTGGGCTGGATGAATTAGCATTGGGGCCAGATCTGGCCCATGGGCCATAGTTTGGGCACCCCTGCACTATTGGATACAGCCTGTAATTAAGTTCTCAGTTGACCTTTTTCATCCATAATGCAAATGCATTTATCCTGAAACCAGAAAATTCTTTAATATTTTGAATTCAAATGTCAAATAAAAGTCATCTTCAAATGTTTTTTAAATGTAAAGTAAAATTTACCCAAAGCTTTCAAAAGGAAAAAGTGGTCTAAACAACTGTTTATTGAAATCTTAATGACTACTTTTTGTGATTTTTGCTGGCTGTCAAGGTATTAACGTCTATTCTTAGCCCAGTTTTTTTTACTGTTTTGAGAGGTTATATGTATTTGGAGATGTCCAAGAAATTTGCTTAAGATTTCATATGTTAAAAATCTGGTTTTGAGAAGGTTTCAGGTTCATTTAAAATCTGCAGATGTGTAGATCTTTGTATATAATTCAGGCTACTTCTGTAATTTATAGTGGAACAGCTTTTCCTAAAATAGTTCACACTTTCCTCTTTTAAACAGAGAGAAAGAACAAACACAAGAAGAGGAACATTTGATGGAAGAAAAGAAAAAGAAAAAGCAGGAAGAAAAGAAAAAGAAGGAAGGTGCTCAGAAAAAGGTCTGTCTAAACATTTCACAGAAATGACGGAACTGTAACATTCTGAAAGAGTTGGGCTGTAATACTGCAACTTTACCACTGTGCCACAAAATTTATATTTTGTTCTAGGGAGGTCGGGAGACCCAATGTGCACTAATTTTGAAGTTCCTCCACCCTCTTTGAGGCTGCAGCAAGCCAGAATGTCGGGATTCGAACCCTGACATTTTGGCTTGCTGCACTGGCTGAGGACGTCAGGGAAGCCCAGAAACAGCTTGGATCAGGTCTCCCCACCTCCCTGGACCCGGCGGGGTGGGGGGTGGGTGGGTCAGAGACCCCAACATTGGTAAAAAAAAAATGACGTTTGTTTAAAAACCAATTTTGGGGTCTCTGACTCCCCCCCCCCCCCGCCGGGTCCAGGGAGGTGGGGAGACCCGATCCAAGCTGTTTCCAAAGTTCCCCCACCTCCCTGGAGCCAGCAGCAAGCCAAAATGTCAGGATTCAAATCCCGACGTTCTGGCTTGCTGCAGCCTCCAGGGAAACAGGGCTTTTTTTAACATTGTGTGATCAATGTATCGCACAACGTTAAAAACCGGATAACGACGAGACTTGTGGAACCAAGTCATAATGTTATCCGGCGTACTAGTGTATCTCATTCCTATTCAGGCTAGGTGAAAGTTTTCATTATGTCCAAAGGGCAAGAGAAGGTCCCACATGCTTCTCAGGGTGTTATTCCAAATTCTGGATGCCAAGATCTAGCACCTTAAACAGTCAAAGATTTTAAATAATTCAGCTTCCAAACATGAGTTGTGAGCTCTGCTAAATTAACCAAAGTTTGTTTTAAGCTATGAATTCTGGTTTGAACTTAGTAGACTGTGAATTGAACTTTGCCAGAGTCTTCCTTCCAAGAAAGAATGAGTAGACATACCTGTTCATGTGTTTAGCACGGAGAAAAATACATAAATTGGCTAACACAACATTCTAACCAACCCACTAGTTTTCTCTTCTCCTGTTCATAAAATTATGCACATTCCTAGTCATCACACGAAAGACTTTTAACAAGAAATACCGCCACACACATTTATTTTATTTTCTTCCTTCTTCAGATGGGACCTGAATTAATGTTAAGCCTCAGTTTAATATCATGAGAACAACCCTTTGTGTGACATCTTACCTGCTTCCCCATCCATCTCCAGCCAATATTTTGATGTCTATGATGGGCTGTCGAAAACCAAACTATATTTGCTCTTCCTGCACAATCATAGCAGCCACTCAAAACTTTTGAAACTGTTGGCCAGAGGGCTATATTTTTCATGTGACATGCTTGATTATTAGGGCTGCAAGTTTATTTTAACAATGGCTTTTGGTTAATAAGAAGTCTTGTTAATTACTATGCTTTTGTTTTTCAGGCTGCTGAACAAAAAACCAAAGGTAAATCAATATTTTAGTTCTTTTAATAAGTTTAGTTCTTACATTTGTTTAATTCTTACGCTGATATTTATTGAAATAGTTATTTCCATATAGAATATAGTTTTATTTGTCTCACAAAACTGTTTTGTGGAATCTGCACATTATGCACATTCTTAAATGGGATAAGTAATCTCTGGACAATTATGGCATTCATGTTAACTAAGCTTACAGACAGAGATTTAATTCTCAGGCACCATAAGCATACTTTAGATCCCTTGCCTTTGATTCTGTGTTTTGAGATTTCTTTGGTTTCTCTTTAAAGAATTGGTTCTTTCTCTTTCCCCTCTCTTGTAATTTGAAGTTGATGCTGTTAACCGCGGCAAGTACACAGTAATAGTTGTAGGTCTGAGTTGTCAGTCAGAGATTTCTACTTTCTCATTCTAAAGCAATTAAAGAATGTCATTCCTGAAATAGTATTGGTTGTCAGTTTCCTAAAAAAAATGTTCTGACTTGTTCTGTGTACCATTCTTGTGAATCTGCACCAAGAGCTTGATGAGTTTTCTTCACCATAGTTAAATGAACAAGGCCAGAGTCAATTTACTTCTTCCCCCCACCATCAAGAAAAGCATAGTGTTTCCTTTTTTGATATAGCGACTGGTCTTTAGATCCACTCTGCCTCAGGTACGCTGCTGTGCCTTAATGTTTTCCCATTTATCTTTGACTTAAAGTGACTTTGGAAAGATGATGAAACCAGCAAGAGAGCTCATCTTTTAGTTGACCAGACTTGTAGCAACTCTGTTTTACTGATCCTTGTTTCTTTTTAAAGGTAAAGTTGTACCTCGCTTAAAGAGCATAATGCGTGCCACAGGATTGCTCTTTAAGCGAGTTTGCTCTTTAAGCGAAACACCATTGTACTTTGCTTTTGCCCTCATGAAATTTTCCCCTTCAACTTTGAACAAACCAAAAACATAACTTCATACTGTGTTTTGAAAGAAAACTGAGATGCATATCCTGTTAGGTATAGGTGGGTGTAAAATAAACCAGTGATTGAATACTTAGCTACATTTTTCTTGCTGTCTCAGGAAAGAGAGAGGACTTAAACAGAAAACGGTTTTCCTGCATGTGGGTGTATGTGGCATAGTGCCAGATAAATATTACACAGGGTCCTCATATGGCTAAATGTTTTAATTCATGCATAGAATGTGCAAAATGTCCAAAATAACTACAGATTCTACCTTGCAAGAGAAAGTGTTTTGAATATATTTTTCCCTTCTGATGTCACTTCCTGTGCAGTACTGCGGTCTGCGTCAAGAAAAGTACTGTTTCAGTTTAGATTCAAGACAGTAAGGACATTAGTGGCCAGTCAGATGATGCCAGAAAGCTAACAAAGAAGGCATAATGATGATTACCTCCTCTGATGTTTGTCCCTAATATTTGGTAATCAATCCCAAGAGTACTGCCTCTAACACAGGGGTGCCGAAACTTTTCGGGCCATGGGCTGGTCACGTGGTTCAGCAAGCCAGTCTTGTGGTTCAGCAGTCTGGTCACGTGGTTTCTCCCACTAGACGTGGAAGCAAAATTTGCCTTGCAATCTGTTTTGTAACAGGATGAGATAGATTTTAAGCTGTTATTTTATCTGCTTAAACTAGTGGTGCCCAAACTACAGCTTGGGGGTCAGATCTGACGCCTGACACCAATTCATCTGGCCTGCACTGCCCTTATCACTCCTGAAAGTGACTTCTGCTTTCGGGAGCGACGAGGGCAGTGTGGGGTGGATGAATTGGTGTTGGAGGCCAGATCTGTCCCCCAGGCCGTAGTTTGGGCACCCCTCCTCTAACATGAAGAGTCCATCTTCAGTAATTGCTTCTGAAAACTTTTGATAACTCTGTCCACCATCCGCCTTGATCTTTTGGAACTTTTTGTTGCAAGTCATCTAAGCTGCCAACCATCACTCTATCTTGTGGCATTGAATTGTTTGACTAAATACATCCTGTTGTTTTGCTGGAAACCGTTGCCAATGAATTTTGCTTGATGTCTCAAACACTACAGTTTTCAGAGAAAATAATTTGTCTGTCTACTCTTCTGCTTCTCTTCCCACATGCCTCTGACCCAATTTCTCATTCTGAAATATTCTCTCTGAGGTGGGATGGGTAGAATATGGGTAGTGTTCAGAATGTAAGCATTATCTATCTAATAGAGTTATAGTGCTTGTTGTTTTACTTTAAAACATTTTGCAAGACCTCTGTACCTCCACTTAACAGCCAACTCAGCTGCTGAGTGTCAGTAGGACTGTGGCCAAGGTTTGAATAGAACTCTGCTACCATTTGTTGGTTGAACTATGCCTTTCAGAAGCTGTTTTGTGTTGTGTTGCTGGCTGCGCATTCCAAAAAAGAAAAGAGGATGGTAGAAGCAGGCAGTGTGGGAAGAAAATGTTGGAACAAGCATTCTCGTCATGAAGTAATGTTGCCCAGACATTTGACATCTGGCTATGAAGTGGGGACTGACCTTAGCTGCACAGGGTGTTTTCTGGAAATCTTGCTGGCTATTTTTGATGGAACGCTTCTGTCCCATATTTTGAATATTACTAATTGTTCTAATTCTATGGGTGTATTTCTAAACTGCTTTGCTGCTTATGTTTGAGTAATACAGTTCTTCAGATTGTCACCTGACAGTTCAACAATTTAAAAATAAATCAGCACAGATTCACCAATGGCTGTGACCCTTTCAGGCAAGGAGAACTATCTGTGAGCATGTAGCTTTTTCAGACAGTGTAAATACAGAATCAGGATACCGGCAACAACCCATGTATGCAGTACATACGTGGGGAAAAGCTTCATTCACTTAATGGGGCTGACTCCAAGGTAAGTGGATGCCTTCTTGCATCTTGAAGAATGCACAACTGACATATTCACAGCTCTACATCTAATGTGTTTCACATTCTGATGGCCAGCCTTGAAATTTCACTTAGCATTTGTTCTTGGTGATTTCACATGAAAGGGTTAATTTGCACCTGTGCAAACATCATCTGAATATTCCAGAACTTAAAGAGCCAGTTGAGCCTCCTCCCTGCAACGCTTGCACGTTCCTGCCCAACAGCTCTCCTCAGTTTGTCCTTTACTGCCGAAAAAAATGAAAGCTGAACAGAGCAATCCCCTCTTCAGTTAAGAATTGCCATATTTGTAAATTAATTTACCTTATAGTCTTTTTTTGGTTTTGTTTTGCCTGTGGGTTTTTTCATAGTCCAGTCTTTTCTGCTTTCAGGCCCATCCAAACAGTGCGTAATTTGTAAGAATACAATACCACTAACAGATGGAAACTCAAAATGTTCTATGTATGTAGGCCATCAAATGGATTCTTGGCTCCAATTGCTGCAAATTTATCAAGGCAACTTTGAGGAAGAGACAATCTAGATCAAACCTTTATTTGTGGCGGCAATCTTTACTTCTTCTTTCGGTCCGATCAAAAATGAAGCCACTTTCTTCACTTTGTCATTGCCCAAACCCAAGTCCTCCTCTGTGCATGCCTCTGGCAGCAACTCTTCTCTTTCATCCCTTACACAGGGGGCTTTTTATCTGTATTTGTTTCATCTCTTTTTAAAAAAGAAATCCTATACAACCATGGCACAATAGACTTGTTTTGGGTGGGGCTAGTCAATGCTTTATCTGCTTAGCAGATTAGAAATGACAGAAGCTTTATTCTCCTTGACCCCATCCTCACCCTCTAATAACAGCTTCCTCCTCTTATCTTAGATGAGCAGAAATTCAATGTTGCAAATCCTACACTTAACTTTTGACATGGAAAAAGTTTAGAAGAGTTCTAAATGAGTCTGGCTGCCTTTGCCAAGTTTCTGATTTAACCCATACTATTTTACAAATAGTATAGGAGTCAAATAGTATTGGGAGACAAGCTATGAGAAACCTGGGGAACATAGTGAAAAGTAAAGCCGTCACCTTGCAAACAAAAGTTTGCATAGTCAAGGCAGTAGTATTCTGGGTGGTAGACCTGGACCATTAGGAAAGCTGAGCGCAGAAGAATAGATGCCTTTGAAATGTGGTGTTGGAGGAGAGTTTTGATAGTCCCCTGGTCAGCGAGGAGAACAAATAGGTCGATCTTAGAAGAATTCAATCCTGACTGCTCCTTAGAAGATGAAGCTAAAGTACTTTGGACATCAAATGACAAGAGAGGGTTCACTTGAGACAGCCTTGATGCTGGGAAAGGTGGAGGGCAAAAGAAGGGGAGGCAAAAAATGAAACGGTTAGATGTTATTGTAGACACAATGGGCACAGAGTTGGGCGGGTTGAGGAGGATGGTGGAGGACAGAGGTGCCTGGTGGGCAATGGCCAAGGTGTTGCAAAGTGTCAAAATCAACTGTGTGACTGAACAACAACAAATTTTACAAACTATGTTCTAGCAATACTTGTTGAAAGACTTGGGATCCCGCCCCCCTCTTGTATACAATTTGTAGGGATCTCAGCATTCTGTCTTATGGAAGAGTGGAATTTCCTTTTTCATAGTCATTTCCACCTTTATTCTGTGAATGTCAAAGCTTCAGCAAATCATGGCCTTCTTAACAACAAGCTGCTAAGTAGGAGTGGGAGCTGTCAATTCTTATTAATGCAGAAATGTTTAGTGCATGTGGCTACCTGTGATCTCTCAAATTTCTTTCAAACTATTGTTTGAAGACGTTATGGCCAAGCAGCTTGAAGTCCAATATTTATTTATTTATTTATTTATTACTCACATTTCTACCACCGCTCCCTCGCCGAGACTGCTCCAGGCGGCTCACAACAAACAAAAACTCACAAAAACATTAAGACAGCATTAAAATTGAACAAATTGGTCAATCTTAGAAGAAATCAACCCTGACTGCTCCTTAGAAGTCAAATAGTAAAGATGAAATTTTAGATTTTTTTTTTTAAAAAGCCCTCTCAACACCACATACTAAACTAACAGCCTGAGCAATATTCAAACAAGCCGACCCAGCATGGTTGTTTCCCCAGCCGCCCAGCCCCCCCCCCCCCCCCCGGCCAGCCAGATCTTAAAACTCTTGCAAAAGAATAAAAGCTCTGCCTGGAGGCGAAGTTCAGTTGGCAGGAGGTTCCACAGGGCCGGAGCAGACACAGAAAAGGCTCTCCTCATGCTAGAGAGACGATGATCTAAGTAGGGTTGTTGTATAAATTTCAGGGCTCTGGTCTGACTTACACTCTTCTGTTTGTTATTCTGTAAAGCGCCATATGCACAGATAATGCTATATACCGTGCATATCACGTAAAATTGAGATTCTATAATAAAGCCATTAGTGTTTTTAAAAGATAAACAGTTACACTGTAGTTATGTATATTTGAAAAACAGAATCTCCCCAGATATTAAGAGCTTCAGGCAATATATTTTTCTTCATTCTCCTTGGCCTGTAATGGCAAACCTTTTAAATACTGAGTGCCCAGACTGCAACCCAAAACTTACTCTGTGCTGGGTGTGAGGACTCTCACTGGAAGCACTCCCATTGGGCTGCCTGGCAGAGGTGCTGGGTGAACTCTGTGCTGGAGGGAGGGAGGAAGTGTTGCCATTGGGCTGCTGGGCAGAGGGGTGGGGCGAACTCTGTGCTGGGATGACAGCACGCATGACCACAGAGAGGGCTCTGAGTGCCCTCTCTGGCACGAGTACCATAGGTTCGCCATCACCGTCCTAGGCCTTTCAGTAGCTACTCTTATGTTCTGGAAGTTCATGTTAAGGGAAATAGGTTTACCCTGCCCTTGCTGGCCATCTGTTGGCAGACAGTTCTTATTTAGGCATGCTTCTGGTTACTGAACGGGTTGCTTAGGAAGAGGCTTTTAATGGGATGTTGTGTATTATACTGTTACATTTTTATTGCTGTATATTTGGATTGTTTTTAAATATTGCAGTTCGTTGGCTGTTTTAATATGAAAATGTGTATAACTGAGTTTTAATATAATAGAGTATGAGTTTTAGCCATTTTTTTAAACTATTGTGTAAGCTGCCCTGGATCCTTGTGTTGGAAGAACAGTATATAAATAAAACAAAATAAAATATACTAGGAAAGAATAAAATTCAAGACTCCTAGATTCTATTTTGGCTGTATGAGAACTGTGAGATCCACCAACTGTAGCCAAAAGGCCTACTCTCCGTCTAAAAGACATACTGTACACTCCAAATTAAATAAAAGGTTGCCTTTAAGTAGCTGCTGAGCACAAAGATTTTTTTTTAGATCCAGAAGTGAGCTAAGCTTGCCCTGCTTCTACATAAAAATCCATTCTTGCTTGACTTAAGTTCTCTTCATTTCAGTAATGGATTTTGATACGTGAATAGGAAAAGTCATTTACTTCTGAGTGTTAAACCATTTGAGGATCAGAAATACTTGCTTGTCTGCTGCTGATTACCCAGAATAGTAGATCTCAACCTGCTGTCATCGAACTCCTGCTCTATAGCTGTTACTCAAATGAAAATTTTCACCTTCATGCTGCTCTACTAGGGGTGAAAGGTTGTGTACCTTTTCAGATCATCTCAGTATTTTGTATGATGTTCAACATTCAGAAGAATCTGCAATATTGAAAAATATGAGAATCACTTTTCCCTGTGCCTTCTGATTACACTTAAAGCTTAAAAGCTTTAGTTCTTATCCCTTCATAGCAGAATAGGTAGATTCAGTAAGTTGGCTTTTGCAATTCCTCCATGATCTTGCCTTTCCCCAACTTTCCTTCTGCTTTGCTTGGTGAATTGAATTAAGCAGAATATTGTGCTTGCCTTTTTCATTTTTCTAAGGACATGAAGCATTGATCTCCTGTGATTTGCAGAGAGGTCTTGCTGGTTTTGTGTCAGGCCAAAAGGTCATTCAGGAAAATCAATCTCTTGAAATAGCACGGAGCTGGCTAGAATATAAATTTAACCCAAGTACTGAACAATGGTTGAGGTAGTTGTGATGTGCTTCCTGCTGCTTTATGGTTATTTATCCGCCCACAGTGTGTACTTCACTATGCAATAAAAGACTTTTTCTGCCTTAATGTTCTTTGCTTAGTGCACTTTATTAAGCCACACCAGCTGTGATGTGCCCAAACAGTTGAAAATTTAGGAATCACAATGATTTTTGGAAATTTCATTTTATTTTGACAATACTTGGGAATGTAACCAGGAATCTTTCATCTCAGTGGACTACTGTCTACATACAAAGAACAACACTCTCAGTTACAAATATTTGAAGAACAGAATTTTTCACTTACGTATATTTCATGTATCAGGCATATATTAATTGCAATCCTAAGGACCATGGGCACCCATATTTTCCTTAATCTGGATAATGACAGGATTAGGAACACTTCTATAGAAATGAATGGTAACAGTTGCATTTGGAAGGTTGGATACTTATTCCTTAAGTCTTCTTCCTATACAGTTGCTTACAATCCTGCTATAAGTAGGAAATGCACATTGTCAGTGGTAAGAAGTGCATATAGGTAGACAACACAGAGGTATAATGACAAGAAAAGATCCACATATTCTAAAAGTTAGTGCATTTATACATATACAGTAATACCTCGGATAACGTTTACCTCGGATAATACTAAAATCACATAACGTTAAGTAATCTGGGGAGGAGAATTGGATCGAATAACGGTAAGGTCCTATGGGCTGGATCGGATAACAACCGCTAAAGCCTGTGCGGTTACAATGTATCTCTATGGAGCTTTAACGTTATCCGATCCATCCCATAGGATTTTAACATGGATCGGATAACACTAAAAATCGGATAACACCAAGACTTGTGGAACCAAGTCTTAGCGTTATCCGAGGTATTACTGTAAAGGTATATTCTCCACGATATAAAGAGTAGATATATAATTTGTACACCAATAATTTCTAGAAAACATCAGATGAGAAAATGTACTTTTACAATTATATGTTTACCTTAGTTTTAAAAAATGTAGAGGAACTAAGCTTCATGAATATTTATAGTGTGTATGGTAGGAATCTCTTAGCACAGTCAGGGCATAATGTTGCTTGGACGCAGCAGTGTGAGGTCTCCCCCCCTTCCCCCCTTTTTTACAGTGGCTGAAATCCTGTTACATAACTTTACATCATGCAGTGAAGATGACATCATTTGCTGTGTCTGTTTGTGGGCAATAAAAAGCTTCCTCTCCCCCATTTTGCAGGATCCTTAGGGATTCCCTTCACCCTGGGACAGCCTTTGGGGCCTGTGGAATTAGAGGAGAATGTTATAAAACCAAAGATCACCACTGCTGGTCTTGGGAGTGGATAGCAACACATTTCCAGCTTTACATCATTTCTTTCCCATTCCACTGCTTCCAATGGCTAGCCCAGGTTGAAGGAGTTTCCTAGGGTTTCCTGAAGCCTAGTGAGGATGGAGGTATAGAAAGCTTTACATTGCCCTTAAATGGCCACACCATGGCTGATGAGATCATCTTCACTATATGGTGTAGCTGTAGGATTTCAGCCAGTACAAACAGGGATCTCTGTTACTAAAGTGCACTTGCTTAGGGAGGTGCTGAATGCCTTTGTCCACAAGGACTTCAGAAGTTGAACCATTCATTGGCTGAGATCCAGTAATAAGTCACAACTAGAGTATGTCAGCTCCTCTGTAAGTTCTTCTCATTTAGCAGGCCTGCTCTGTCTAGGACTTAACTATTAAATTTCTGCCATTCTGTGTTGACTCCATGAGAGATTTGTTTCGATGTGACCCTGGCCACAGACATCATTTGATAGTTATCACAGTACTATTTCTTGCTCTTGAATATTTTGAGTTCCAGAGATGAACTCTATACAAATCTTTCAGAAACTGTTTCAATTTAAATAGTACCACTTTCTTTTAAATAGCAATTTCAGCTTGTGAATGGCGGAAAGATTGTAACCAAAGCAGGAACACTGAAAAGCAAAAGTGAGAGATCAGTGCTATTGGAAGGAAAATGTGTTTGTAGGAGTATGTGGATTTTAAGCAGGAAAATACTTAAGGGCCAAATAGTTCTGAAACAGCCCAGTCAGAACTGAGCATTTTCCGTATTCCCAGAATAATTAATTTAACATTTTAACATTTAACATTTTAAAAATTATATAAGGTCCTATATATCTCTTTTGGTTGGGATGGGGAAGAGAACTGCTGTGTGAGTTACCATAGTTGAGTACCCTGAAAGAAGCAATTACCCACATTCCTGATCAGAAGCAGCCTCCATTGCATCACGTTGCATGTTTGATTAGCAGCCCACAAATTCAGTTTATATTTGTGTTGCCCTGAGAAAATGCAGGAGATTCAAACTCTTGGGTCCTCCTAAAACATTGATGTTTCTCTTCCTTGAATGAATGAACACGGCAATCTCGCCACAATTTCAGCAACAATATCAGAATCAGCATAGGGTCAGGAATAGCATGTGCTCCCTCTGCTGTTTGCAAAGAATTGTTCATCAAGCATTCTGATATGCTCTGCCAAGACGCCATGTTGCATCCTGTTAACTGCTATTCTCCCTCTTTATTTTTTGTTTATTTTTGTTTGTTTTGCTCTTCTCTCCAGATTTAGTGCTCTTTTTGGGAGGGGGCATCCAGAGCTGCACTCAGTACTCCATGAGCTTCCTTATAATTGCTAACATCTGTCTGTGGTTTGTTTGCTTGTTGATGTCTATCAGATTTGAGCAGATGTATTTTGAGCCCTCTGTGGCGTGGCTCTAGTATGTTTCCATAGAGTACTAGTGTGCAACTCAAAACGTAATAGTTTGCCAGCTTTCGAAATAGGGGATTTTAACACTTTTCCAATAAGAATAGATGGAAGAATCAAGAATATCCTAATAGATAAGAGAGCTTTACTGCTTAAGGATTGGGCTAAAATATGTAAAGAAGGCAATAAAAGAGATGAACTTTTTTCACAGATGAAATTAAATTGGTTCCAGATCTTCCAGATAAATAAATGGAACAAAAATATTATATATGAAAGAAATCTAGAAAGAGATTTGACAACTTTTGAAGAAGTGTTAGTTAAGATTAGAAAAGGAGAGATGGGTATCAAAGGGATTATTAGTAAGCTATACAAAATTTTAAATAAAACCGGAAACATACAGGAAATTTTAAAAAATATTTGGGAGCAAGAGTTGAATACAACAATCTCAGAAAAAAATGGCAAAAAAAATGGAAAAGAAGAATTATGAGAACTATGTCAGTATGTGTTAAAGAGCATAATTATAAGTTGTTATGGCGTTGGTATCTGACCTCAGTCAAGTTACACCAAATAGATAACAAGATAAGCAATGTTTGTTTGAGATGTAAGCAATCAACGGGGACATATATACACATGTGGTGGAATTGCAATAAACTGAAAGAATTTTGGGGAGAAATAGAAAAAGAAATCAAGAATATGTTTGGACAGAGACTTGAACTGGGGCCGGAACTAGTATTATTAACAAATTTGGATAAATCTAAAATGTGTAATGATGATAAGGAATTATTGATTATAATGATGTCAGCCGCTAGACAATGTATTGCGAAAAAATGGAAAAATGAGTTAATGATAAGAATAGAAGACTGGTACAAAGAAATGTGGCAATTAGCACTTAACGACAAATTAACATGGGAGTTGAATGTTAGAAAAGGCATAGTCCATGAAAATAGATTCTGGAGAATTTGGAAAAGATTTGTGGAATATGTGATGGTAAGGAATAAAGGAATTAAGCCTGTACCTGATCAAGTCAGTTTCTGGGAAAAATAAATTGCTGTAGCTCCTGGACAATGTATATAGCACAAGGGTGGATGATATTTAGAGTTGAATAAGAATGGAAAAATGGAAAGGACTAAGTAGTAAATATAAGAGGTATAAATTTTCTTAGTAAAGGTTTAAGCATATTGTCTTTTTTCTTTTGATGTTTAATGCATCTTTTCAGTTAATGTATTTTTCTTTTTAAGTATGTATCCAAACTTGATCTGTAAACCAAGTTGTGATACCTTCTTTTGTTGTATTGTTGTATTGTTATTTTTATGTTAGAAAATTATAAATAAAAAATTAAAAATAAAAAAACGTAATAGTTTGCAAATACAGTGGAACGGATAATGCTAAAATTGGATAATGTTGGGGAATTTAGGCAAACATTTGCATTGCACAACGTTAAGATAACGTTGTGCAATGCAAATGTTTGCCTCAAATTCTCCAACATTGATCTCTGCCCCAAAGCCCGCAGGGCTAGAGACCAGCAATATGTTTGGGAAGCCAAATGGGGCTCCCTGTTTGGCTTCCCAAACACGCCACCAGTGTGCAGCTTCCCAAACACGCCACCAGTACGAAGTGCATACCGGCGGCGTGTTTAGGAGAGAGATTCGCCCCCCCCCAAAAAAAAAAAACAACAACAGGGTGGGCAGGGCAAATTTCTTGCTGTTAGGTTTGCTGGTCGCCTGAGCCTCGGATCTGAGCCTCGGGCCACCAGTTTCTTTGGGGTGAGAGTATGTACGCATGGAATCAATGCTGCCCTTTCCAAAGAGGCAGGAGGATTGACCCCCTGTTCCTTTTCCTCTTCAGAAAGGGAACTGGGGTTTTTTTTAAAACGATGTACAATGTACCCATCGCACAACGTTAAAAACCGGATAATGCTAAGACTTGTGGAACCAAGTCTTAGCATTATCCGAGGTATTACTGTAGTATTGGGATTTTTTCTTTTGCATTTTGGAGCAATGGGTTTTATTTCCCTATAAATTGTCACTTGTTTTTGCTGCTGTTCCAGAATCATTCCTCTAAAGCAAAGCAAAGTAATTACACTTATATGTCACCCCATAGCACTTCATTCACTCTCTGGGCAGTTCACAAAGTAATTAGCATTTTGACCCCAACATACTAGGTATTCAATTTACCGACCTCAGAAGGATGGAAGGCTGAGTCAACCTTGATCCCTGGTCAGGATCGAATTCACAACATTCTGGCTGCAGACCAACTCCAGCTGTGCTTAATAATGCAAAACTTCAATGGGGAACAGAAATCTAAAACAACCCAAGAAAGAAAGTGTAGCAAAATGGCTCAGTAGTGCTTAATGCCTGACATTCTACTGTCGCTTTGGTTGGAAACATGAGTTTAGGATCCCAGCGTTAAATAATAACACTATTGTAAACTGTCCTTTTGTTTTTAGGAATATTGCAGCCATAATTAAGCATAAATAACATATCGTAGCATGGAGGATTTCAATTAAGTGGACATTTTCCTTGCCACAACTTGCTGTAACAAATACAGGCCTTCTAAGTTAGTTTTGTTGCTGCTTAGTGCAAAGCAAAGCATGCATGTATCTAAAATCAGCTGCACGGAATTTTGAATGAATGAAGTAATAGCATAATATTATTAGTGGTTTTAATAAAACATTTAATTTATTTTAACATTGATGTAATAGAATCTGATTTACTGGGAGTGGCATTTAATTAATTTAATTCAATTTAGAGAGTTAACTCTATTACATATTAGTACAGAAAATTACCTCTGAACAGTCATTTCTCATTGGTGACATGCAATAAGTTAATTTAGAACTTGAGTTCGTTTGGGTGCATTGTGAGTAGTGCACAGAGTTGCCATGGTGATGGTTGCTCAAGCAAGAGCTGTCAACTAAAACAACAAATAGAATAAGCTAGTCCCCCGTCCCCCACCCCAATATTCACATTGCCATTGTTAGTCTGTAAACAAAGACATATGGATTGTGTTTCCTCTATGGCTGATTATGGTCTCCTTGGTGTTTTTAGAGAAAACCACTTGTTTATCTATTTATAATTGCTGAAATTATCCTGGAAGATTTAGCAGATACACAATTGAAGGCTTGTCTGCTTATGTGAAAGAGTATTTATTTCTGCAAGAAAGCAAATGGAACACTTTAGCATTACATCTGAAGAAACTAAGAATTTGGGAAACGTGGCTTATGGGCACTTTTTTATGGCTGGCTAATAGAAAGGGAGGACAATCTCTGCCAGTAACATGATGGGAGTAACACTTGCAGTTTATCTTCTGTATGGTGCCTTCAAAACCAAATTTGTGTGTCCCCCCCCTCCCCCCAGTACTGTGCTAATTGGAAAATGACTTCACCTGTGTGAGAGAAGAGTGGCAAACAGTATTCTTGTCTGAATAGTCAAGGGTCCAGAATGTGAAGTTTAAGATGTATAAAAGGATTGAGTTGGCTTAGCCCAGTGATGGCGAACCTCGGAACACCAGTTGTTCTTGAACTTCAATTCCCAGAAGCCCTGATCAGCAGGAGTGCTGACTTTGGCTTCTGGGAATTGAAGTCCAAGAACACCTGGAGTGCCAAGGTTTGCCATCACTGGCTTAGTCTATGTCTTAGGAGACATTGTCCTTAGTTGTCCTGTTAAGCTGTAATGGAAGGATGTGCATGCTCCAAGGCCATGCTGATACTAATGCTAGTATGTGAGTATTAGGTACTCTAATGTCAAAGTCCAGGATGTAGGTGGCTGACTACCCCGTTTCCCCGAATATAGGACCTCCTTGTATAGTAAGGCATCCCCCCCCCCCATTTTTCCCCACTTCGGAAATATAAGGGCCTCCCCGAAAATAAGGCACTCACCTTAATCTTGCCCTGGAGATCCACTGTATTAGCAATAAATGTGTATTGTATTCTTCTTCGTCATGGAAAAATAAGACATCCCCTGAAAATAAGACCTTGTGCTTATTTTTGAGTTTTTAAAAATATAAGACAGTGTCTTATATTCGGGGAAACACGGTAGTAGCACAGGCCATGATGAAGGACAACCAAGCTAAAGGTCAAATGGCAAACCTTATCCAAGTCCAAGGAGCAGTTAGGACAGGAGTTCTCAACCTTTTAAACTCAACCAGTAAACAAGGCCTGGTCACACTCCCTCAGACATTTTGCTCTTCCTCCACCATATGGCACTTCCTGGTGTGGTGAAGGCAGGGGGGGCACATGAAATGGTACCTCAGGCCACATCCGGACCATGGACCACAGATTGAGAATCATCAAGTTAGGGTGAAAGGCTGGTCCAGTAAACAAGGCATAATCCATACAGGCCAGAGGTTAGACAACCAATCCCCTCATTTAGTGTCTCTTGGATCACTCATCCCAGGATCAGCAGGGTAATATGGCTAAGTGGTTAGAGAGGGGCTCCTTGAACCCGGTAAGTCAGTCATATTATGTGTGCTGCAAATGGAAAGAAGTTTCCAATAATTGGAGAACTTAATCTCCCTGGCTTTGTGTGTGTAGGTTAATGTATGCCTGAAACGGAATGGGAGCAAAAACAGGATGGGGGAAGGAGATAGGGGGAGAGAGAGAGAGAGAGAGAGAGAGAGAGAATTTTTAGGTAAAGCTGTTGAGAAATCTGAAAACTGCTGGATCTGCGTTCCTAGTGTTCTGAATAATTTAAATGCTCTCTTATATATGTCATTAATGTATGATGGCCCTGCAGACATAAAATTTTGTTCAGCTTCCACTGAATTAATGAAGAGTCTTCCTGATATAGTATCCTGCCAAGTTTTCACTTTTAGGCACTAGAACATCTGCTTTAAAAAAGCACGTTAACCAGCAGAGAATCCTGGCAGTATTAATCAGCCAAAAACAAATCCCCTCTTTACGGATCTAGCCCCTATTCTATCAGGTAAGTACCAAGAGCATTTACAGAACTGACGGGTTATTAGAGTCTTGTATCATTGTAGATATCTTCCTGCTTAGAAGCACATTATTTTGATGATTTGAAAAGCAGGAAACCAGAAAATAGAACACCAGATAATTCTTTGTAGCGGATTCTTAGCTGAATTGGAATGGTCAGAAGTAGAATATAAAGGAGCCTTAACTTAACTGAGTTATTCTGCTCCCAGTAAGAAATTTGAATGGTTTGTAATGTCTTTTCATTATGCAAGCAAACTGTAATCAGGGCTTGCTGGTTGTCTGTTTTATAATCTGATGCTACCATCTCGTCTAGGCTGTATCCAGTTGATTGCAGTCAACCACACATCTGAACTCAATCATACCTTCCCAAATGTATCTTAAATGTTGACATATATTCTTAGTATCATCATAAGGTGTAAGAAACCAAATCCCTTCTCCTAATCTTTTCACTGCTTTAACTTTGGCCTTGCATCCCATAAAGCCATTTTAATAGGGAGCAAACATGTCTCTTTTTGTGGTGCCATTCTTTGATATTGGCACCGTGGAGTCCAAAATAATGATGTAATAAATGATATTTCTGCAGCTAGCTCATTTAGATGTGAATCATGTTGCTGTTTTATTCTTTGGTGGTTTTTTTAACATTCTCTACAAAGTGCCGATAACATATGCAGGTAGCATCTCCAAATGATGAATAAGTTAACATACTCATCTGGTTCTTAGACCCTTTTAAAAGCAGATGTTTTGTTGCAAAATTATGTTTCTTAGCTTAAAAGTGGGGCAGGCAGCCTACATTTTATTGTAGGCTTGAAATAACACATGTGCAGTTGTTGAAAAAACCAACTCTGCTGCTTCATTTTAGGGAGTGATAGTAGAATGTGGATAGTAAAACAGACTAGGACTTAGAAACCCTTGATTCACATCTCTGGTGGCCAAGGAAACTAACTGGGAGATAGCAGTGGTAAAACCTCTCCTTAAATATCTCATTCACCCCGAAAGCCCTATGAGAATCACTACCTTCTTCCTTGTCTAGGCCAGACACGAAACGGCGAAAATGAAGGCACCTTTTGGTGAGTTCATTCTGCAGTTCCTTTCGCCTGACCTAGTGTGAGAAAGATTAGCCGGCAACACAAGGTTGCCGTTACCAGGGTATGCCTGATTGTGGTTCAAAAATACCGCAATCTTCGAGGAGGCGCCTTCTGTTTATCCTTGGAGAATCACTATAAGCCAGTTCCAGCTTTATGCCATATAAGAGAAATATAACAGTGAAGTTTTATACTGCCTTGCAGCCTGAAGCTTATCATGGTGATTGTGACATTATTGATCTTCAATTTGAATTAGCACCTCAGTGTTTGTGAGATGATCTTCTATATTTGTATTACGTGTTTCCTAGGAATACAGTAATACCTCGAATAACAACTGTATCGGATAACGCTAAAATCAGATAACGATGCAAAATTTCTAAAGAAATTTTGCATTGGATAACGATCTGCTAGCGTTATCCGATGGAGTCGTTCGTAGCAGCAGGGTGGCTGGAAAGCTGAATGGGGTTCTCCGTTCAGCTTCCCAGCCACCCTGCAGGTGCGGAGGCAGAGGCGGGTGGCTAGGGAAGCCGACAGGAAGTCTCTGTCAGCTTCCCTAGCCACCCTGCAGCTGTGGATTGAGTCCCCCGACCTGCCCAGAGCCATCATGGGGGTCAGAGACCCGAAATGGGTAAAAAAATCCATTTTTAACCCATTTCGGGGTCTCTGACCTCCCTGCTGGCTCCGGGGGTGGGAGTCGGGGGACCCAATCCAAGCTGTTTCCAAAGTTCCCCCACCTCCCTGGAGGCTACAGCAAGCCAAAATGTCAGGATTCAAATCCCAACGTTCTGGCTTGCTGCAGCCTCCAGGGGAGCAGGGCTTTTTTTTAAACGTTGTGCGATCAATGCATCGCACAACGTTAAAAATCAGATAACGACGAGACTTGTCGAACCATGTCTCATCATTATCCGAGGTACTAGTGTATTGGGAGCCCTCTCTTAACACAGTTCTTAGCCACTTAGACCACCTTGTTCCTTTAGAGATAGAATGGCTTTTAAGGGGAAGCAAAGGTCACGTTGTAAATGTATGCTACCAAAAATAGTGTCAGATTCTCTCTATTTCTTCTTATGTGAAAGAAAAGTGGCAGAGATGATATTTGCAAAGCACTAGGTAATCACTTGTCGAACGGTATGTTTTTTTTGCTTGATGAAGTAGATGGCGTGCAATAGTACAACAGCCATGAAGATTCTTGAAGAAAGTTTCTCACTGCCTTTTAAAAAAATCAGTATCTGTCCATGTGTATCAGCATTCTTAAAGTTATGTCACAGATACACACCCGTTTTCATAAAGACAGTTATTGATGGGGCTGTAGGAAATTGCTATTTATTGGGAAAGCTGCTCTAGTTAGCAAGAGAGCAAAGGATAAGTTCTTTCACAGATAGCATTCATTATCCCATATGTTTTACCAAGATTCACTATAGATAGTTAGGTAGTAGCATCTCCTGGGATCCTAAAGAGATATACAGTAGAAGTAATGGATGTTTACCAAGATTCACTATAGATAGTGAGGTAGTAGCATCTCCAGGGATCCTAAAGAGATATAGAAGTAATGGATTTTAAGAGCATAGTTTTAAGAACATAGACAAGTATATTTTAAAACAGAATCTTTAAGTCTCTTTAAATTAAAATGTCACACATTAAATGTTTATTCTTTGTACTGGTGTTTATATGCTTGAGAGAGGATACCAGAGGCAGATTAAAGAAAAAATGTTTTAACTTGTACAAGATTGATAGGAAATGCTTGTTCTGGAAAATATGATCTGTAGCTCCCTCATTGTGGATCCTGTAAAGTTACCATGGCTTCCTCACAAGACATTGGTATCTCACGGATGGTTTTAAAATCTTTCTGGATGAAATATTTTCAAGCAGCTTCTCTGGCAAAAAAAAATTTATTTATATAGGAATTTATTTGTCTGAATCAAAAGCTTTTGAATAGATGGCAAATAAATTTTACTGTTTTAGAACAGCCATTCAGGATGGGATGTTCTCTAGATAAAACAAAAACTATTTTCAAATCGAGAAATAATTGACAATGGACCTGACTCAGCATCATAGAACATCATTTACAAGAGCAAGATTTGAGCAGTCGACTCTGGTTAAATATGGGTGATTTAACCGTGTCCCATACTTTGAGAGAACATGTGTCAGTGGAACATCAGAAATAGAAAATATTACACATGTTCTGTTTAGTTGTCAATTATATGCCACAATAAGAGTTCAGTATTTATAGACATTACTAGACAGAACGAAGTATTGGGACCCTAATAAAATATTAATTTACTTCAGGACATATGTAAATATTAGAAATGTCAAGTTGATAGTTGGGGCCATTCAAAAGAGAAGATGTTTTATTGATCAGATAGAGCAGTGATGGTGAACTTTTTAGAGTCCGAGTGCCCAAGGAGAAGGAGGCAGCTCGTGGGCAGGCACCATGCATGCCCATGCAGGCATGTGATGTTGCCAGTGTGCCTCTGGCGATGTCACGTGGGTGGGTGTGCATGCCCCCTGTGGTTGCGCCTCCTCCTAGGAGGGGTGGGACATGTCTGGTCGCCTTCACTTGTCTCTGCCACCATCTCCCAGGTGGGATTTCAACCTTCCCTCTCATCTCCCCATTGGCAGAGGGAGGGTGGGGAAGTGGCATTGCCATTGGCGCCAGCGGTGTTGGGCTTGCCTGCGACGGCATGCATGTTCACAGAAAGGCCTGTGCGTGCTACCTCTGGTATCCACCAATAGGTTTGCCTACACTGAGATAGTGGTTGCATGCAAAGGTGATTTAAATTATTGAGTAAATTTTATATCTTGTTTTATTGTGATTGTATCATTCTACTTTTAATCTATTTTTATTCCATTTTTGTAATCATATTTTATCTAATGTATTTTTTCACATTTTAACCTGATATAGTCAGATGACCAATCAGTTAATAAAAGATACTGGCTACTGGTGTGCACTTCTAGAATAAATTATGCTTCACACCTTGAGGCCGATTAAAAAGTATTCAGATGAGAAGTGGCTGAACTGGTGTGTTGTCCCTTTGATTTAAGACCCACAGGTAGACTATTTTCTCTGTGTGAAAAATTAAACTGGAAAGGCATCATTTTGCATATAGATCTTTATGTAGAAAAAAAGTGTTTTGCTGAGATTTGTTACAGCCTCTTCAACTAGAACAGGGTGACCAAACATTTCGGGCTGCAGAACGGTCATATGGTTCAGCGGGCCAGTCATGTAGTTAAGTGGGCCAGTCACGTGGTTTCTCACACTAGAGGCGGAAGTAAAACATGCCTTGCAATCTGTTTTGCAACAGCTATGTTTTGCAAGAGGATGAAATAGATTTTTAGGTTTCCATTTTCTGTGCTTAAACTCGGGGTGCCTAAACTACAGCCCATGGGCCAGATCTAGCCCCTGATGCCAATCCATCCGGGCCACGAGTCATATTTTGGGCACCCCTGAACTAGAATGTGTTTGTACTTGCAGAATTGGGCAGTGTATATATCCTACTATCTGTTGGTTTCTGTGGGGTACATTCTGCTGTGTTACTCTTGTTTGAATCTGGACCTTTCTGTATGGTTTTGTTCTACCCTAATGATTGATGTAGAAAAAAAATCTTAATTTCGAATAAGAACAAGAATTTTTATGGTGGAAATTACTCTTACTGTGAAGGTTGGCTATGAGAACAAGCATTACTGAACTGGGTACAGATCTGGGCGGGTTGAGGAGGATGGTGGAGGACAGAGGTGCCTGGTAGGCATTGGTCCATGGGGTTACAAAGGGTCAGAATCAACTGGGACTGAACTACAACAAAATGACGTTTTCAATTTGTTTCATGTGTGGTAGATGTAGTGATAGACAGGATTCAGGAGACTTGGGTTAAGTTCCTGTTGTGGCCATATAACCATTCAGAGGAGGAGTGGAAGTGGTAGAACCACTTGCTAAATCTCTCACATACTTTTAAAACCATGTCAGGGTTACTATAAGTTGGTTCTGACTTGGTGGCAAATAAAACACAATAGTCAGAAAAGGTTGAAATCTTTTTTACCAGTAAATCAGGCCCCCTTTGTAAATGTTCACTTTGTAAATGTTCACTGGGGCATAAACACCACTCCTCCTTTGGTGATTAGGCACCCATACAAATCTAAATTAATTAATTAATTAATTAATTAATTAATTTCAGATTGATTTATTAAACAGGGTATGGAAATATTTGCCTGTAAAAGAATATAAGCCCCCCAAAGCTGGTGCATAAATGTGGCATTTAGAGGTCTTCCTAATATATTTGTAAATACATGAATTCAGGTGTGTCATTGGTCAACCTACTTTAGTATATCAGGCCTTGGGGAAAATATTTAAGATTTAATTTGCCAATAGCTATTCTATCTATGTACCTACAGTATCTCCATCTGTATCTCTGCATTGTGATAAAGGCATCAGCCTAAATGGAAAGTCTGCCTCTCTTAAATCTGTATGCCTTATTTAGACTGAACATTATAAGAAAATACACTACAACTTGTATCTCGCTTAAAGAGCATAATGTGTTCCACAGGATTGCTCTTTAAGCAAGTTTGCTCTTTAAGTGAAACACCATTGTAAGTGACCAATTGTGACTTGTGGGGGTGGGTTGCAAACCCCGATTTATTTGTTAAGTGAGGTTTTTGTTGGTTTTGTTTGTTAAGCGAACATTCAGATAAAATTCTGCTCTTTAAGCGAGGCACTCTTTATGCGAGGTTTGACTGTATATCAAGAGAACAATAGCAGTAAAACCTAGGTGGTTCTGTCCTGATATTGATATCTTGTGGAGATCATAGCATCCCTAGGTGGGTGGCTGTGGTGTTAAACTTTAGTCTGTATATCAGAATGCTCTTGTAACCTTAGTGTTAAATATGCAAAGAAGAGACATGAGGATTGCAACTGAAATCTTGCATGAATAGCTTTAAAATTCATGTTCATTTTTCTTTTTGAAAACATCAACATTTTATTTAACACTCATGTAAATCACATTGCAGAAGACACATTTATGTACAAAATGGCATTTTCTGTATATGGAATTAGAAGGTAGAACTGTTTACATCAGGGGTTCCCAAACTACGGCCCATGGGCCTAATCAGGCCCACAGTGGGAACCCAGGCACCACCAAAAGCTCCCACCACCACCATCGGAAGTGCAGAAATGCAGTGAATTATTATTATTATTATTATTATTATTATTATTATTATTATTATTATTATTATTATTATTATTATTATTATTATTATTATTATTATTATTAAAAAAGGAGTTCCCACACCAACGGCCAGGGAAGAAGAAGCCAGGGCAGGTTGAGGACTTCTCCGCCCCTCCCCCTGCGCCCACACCAACGGCCAGGGAAGAAAAAGCCAGGGCAGGTTGAGGACTTCTCTGCCCTTCTCCATGAGCCCCCATCAACATATTGTAATGTAATGTATTGTTTGTAAGCTGCCCTGAGTCGCTATGGCGAGTGGGTGGCAATATAAATTTGATAATAAATAAATAAATAAATGGATGAATGAATGAAATGCCCCACATACCCTCCCACCACCATGGGAAGTGGCAGAGGCTGGAAAAGAAGCTAAAAAACAAAACAAAACACCACGGCACTGCTACTTCGGATACCGGAAGTACCAAACCCATGTTTTCACAGCAAAAACATGTCAAAAAAAAACATGTCAAAAAAAAAAACCACCAACAAAAATGCTCTGCGCAACCTCCTCCTACCACGGGAAGTGGCGGAGGCTGCCAAAGCAGCTGAAGAAGTCCCACCGTCGCTGCAGGCACCAGAAGCGGTGGGGGAATCGCACCTCTGGCCCCGCATAGCTGTGAGTTGGGGCGGGTTCGGCCCAGGGGCGGGAAAGGTTGGGTACCCCCGGTTTACATGTAAAACCTTACCACTTATATAACCTTTGTGACACCTTCTTACCAGCAGATGTCACTGTTGTCAAAGTTAAGAGCTTAGTAGACAAAGGAAGTAATTTTCCGAAAGGAAAACCAGCATTTGAGAATGGAATTGGAGGGAAATAAGCATTTTGACTATGAAACTGTTTTCTCACCCTTTAAAATACAATATATTTAAAAAGCAGAACATTTTGTTCTTTCTCCCTCAGTTCAAATGTCTCAACGGAACTAGGTAAGTTCTGGTCTTTGTATTGGGCTTGTAATAGAAGGTATGGCTTTTGTGCCTCTGATAATTTTCTTGGCTTTATTTCAAAGGTGTTTCCTGTTTCCGTTTCCTGTTTCAGGGTTGCATGAACAACCTCTTCTGCACACCCTACACACACCGTTTTGGGCGTGAAGGAAGTGGCTTTGCTAAAGTTGGGGGGGGGGAGGTGAGGAGGGGGGAAATTTGTCCAATTGATTGGCTGGATGAATAGCTCTGATTTATGGGATCCATCTGTTTCCTGTAATGAATTCATAAACCCATCAAACAATGACCCAAACCAATTATGGACAGAGGGGGAAAATACATTGGCATGCTATGTTTAATGCAGTGAGGCACTTGCATTGTATAATCAAAAATTCTGCTCACATACAGCACTTTGTAATGGAGCTGCCGGGTTTAATGGAAGCTGTAAATAAATCCTGTCACAGCCGCCGCCAAGATTGCGTTGCCAGGCTTAACTGTTCCCTTTCCAAAAGGCTGCCTTCTGTTGTAGGCTTCTTTGTGAATATATGTATGTGCTTGTGTTTTTGCACATTTAGGCTAGAAAGATGCATACTCTTGTCTGTGGTAGCTAAGATGTTGGCGGTCTTGAACTGTAAACAGTTTCTCTTACTCCTGTCCTCATATATTTCTTCTGTGGCAGAAATGTGCTTAAAAGCTTTTGAAGTAATTGAAATCTGGGTGACTGATCCTATTCATTCTGCTATTAAAATCCATATACAATTTCTTAATGCTGTTCTGTAGAGTTGGGATTCCTCTGAGATTGCAATCATTAAAAAGCATATGTAAGTAATTATTGGATTTGTTTCTCTACAATTGGATTATGAAGTTAGATACGATTAACTACGGTGCGATTATTAGCAGCAAGCAATTTATTTTGAATGTGGAAAGCTTTTGCTATGTGTTACAGATATCTGTTAGAAAAAATCCAGAATACCATTGTTTATGTCTCTTAACATGCTACGTTTGCTCTCTTTTTATATCACAATCACCTCTGGCTCTTTTTATTTCAGAACTGAAATAGTCTGCAGGTCTTGACTCTTGTTTTGAAACAAAAATAGGATAGTAAGATGCTCTGTTTTGGAAATGAACAAAGCAGTAGTCAAAAGTGGACCGAATGGCATCATAATGATGGTAGACTAGATTTCTTTCTCTGTATCCCAGGCAGCTACTTAAATGACAACAGCCTTGGCAATATATTACCATCAGGTGAAAGGGTAGACAGACAGCCTCCAGTGTAACTGGCAAGGTCTTTTTGTGGATTGGCAGATCGGCCCTTGGGGCTGATTAAATGTGCACTGCATAGCATTTTAGTGCTCTAGTCAGCCTCTGATGACCACAGCCTCTGCCACGTGATATGCCATCATACTATAAAGTTTGCTTGATGTGTATGAATGTGTTTTCAGACGTTGAGAAGAATGCTTTGGTTTCCAGTGCATGCCATTAAAAAGAAGAAAGGTACTCCCAAACAATTGACAGTTTATACGTGGGTTGTTGGATCTGCTACAGTCAAGAAAGCATTAGCAAAGCAAAGCTAATGCATTCAATCAAAGCAGCAGGCATTTTCCCACAATGCTGTAGCAAATCTGCAGAGCTACTTAGCTGGCAATGAGGGCTGTTATGAAATTGCATGCAAAGGGTTTTATTTTGGTATGTGTTACAACTTGATGTTTTTCTTACTTTAAAATGCCTTATGCAAATCGTTGTTATATTTGATATCTAGAGCAGCAGGGTAATTTGGAACCAAGCCATTTGTGATCTGCTAGTTTCTAATTTATCTTGGTGGTGTAGCTAAATGCTTCTCTTCCAAATTCCATATCAGGTCAACTTCATTTTTGGAAGAAAATCTTTTTGTTTTTTAAATGGTTCACTGCCTTATAATGGATTTGAAAGATCAGATTACTTTCACAACCCTTTTATGGACTGTTGAAAAAAATTACCCCTATAAATAACTTTTGATGATATTAATTATAAGTTAGTAGGTACATTATATCTTTTTTTTTTCAAAATTACTACTATCAACATTATTTTAAAAATTATACAATTTATGGCCATCAACTGATTTATGATACTTAAATCCATTTGCATATTTTAAAGTCATAATAATTGTACCTTTATAAGGCTCCTTTTCCCCTTAAGGTTAAAGCATACATTTTTGTTGTGTTACAGCATTGTTAGAAGGGAGAGATTATGTTTTATACATACACATACAAATACACACATGCGCGCGCATGTGTGTATTGCAGAAATAAGTACAGTAATGTATCAATAAACACTATTGTCTTACGTCACTATGATTCTTTTCATTCATTTGGCAGTTGGTGTGTTCATAGCTTCCTCGTTAAAGGGTGTTCAGGTTAAAGATGATTTTAAGCAACATTGGAAATAATAATAATAATAATAATAATAATAATAATAATAATAATAATAATAATAATGAGGCATATTATTATTATTATTATTATTATTATTATTATTATTGTTATTATTATTATTATTATTATTATTATTATTATTATTAATGTCAGAAATTATTCTGGGTTGAAAGGATTTTTGCAGAAGAAACTCCATTCAGGGAATACCCAAATGAGGCTCTTTTCGTGTCCCCAAGAGCTGGGATAGAGACAGGCGGGCGCTCAATCTGTCATGCAGTACCCGAGTCTCGAAACTGCTGACATGCTAGCCTTCCTGCTAACAATGTGAACTTAACCACTGAGCCACTGCAGCCCCTAATATGGACATAGAACATTAGCTAATTTTATACCTGTGCCAGGAAAAATTATTCCCTCTTAGAATTTTGTCTTCTGATTGAGGAAGGCTAACCTCTAATTCATTAAGTCCAGAAGTACAAATTCTTCAGTTTGAGCAATCTTTTGCAATACACAGTAATTTTTGTATTTGTGTTTAGTTGTCTTGTATTTTTGCTTACACAGTGTTGACTGCTGGTGTTTTTGAGAAATTTTGAAAGAATTGTTTCCTGAGAGTTTAGTGTATCTGTGATTCTCCCCCATGTCTCAAGCCATAGTGTTAAAAGTTAATCTGTTAATGTCTACTGCCACTTTGCCAAGGGCTTCAGAAAGGAAGGACTATTGCTATTATTGGTTTGACTTCTACTGAACAAGCAAAGTTAGGTGGCTGATCAGGTTTCACCAAGAGATCAGAAAACAACAGTGTATAGACAGTTTTATAGTAAAGGATACAATGCACACTTATAAAAAGTATAAACATTTGTTGGCAGCAGAAAATCCCTTTTCATAGCTGATACATAATGTATTGGATTGCTGGGCAGAATTTGTTAACATGTAGAACAGCGTTCAGTGCACTAAGGTGTTGAGGCATGCCTGCCACATGTCCACAGAAATGTTTGCAAAACTCAGATAGCACTGGCTCTTTGACGATAAACAGAGATGAGCACTGAACCCTAGAGTAGGATATGACTGGCTTTCAAGCAAGGGCAACCTTTACCTAGAACAGTGTTTCCCAACCTTTGGTTTTTGGAATTCAATCCCCAGAAGCCTAAGTCAATTCTCCATTGCACTGGTCAGTCAATGTACTGACTTAGGCTTTTGGGAATTGAAGTCCCCCTGTGGGGCTTGTGCCCCACGTTGGGAACCACTTATGTAGAATGTCTGTTTTCTCTGTCAGTAATATTTTTATAAAGGAATAACTTGTAACTCATGCAGCTGGAGTAGAAGAATCTACCATAGTAGACATGCAGCATGTATTTAAAGAATTAAAATACAGTACAGTAAAACCCCAGGCTACAGACGTCTCAGATAACCGAAATTTTGACTTACGGAAGGAAGTTCAGAGGAAATTGCGTCCTGATTTACTGGGAAAATTACATTATGGACCGGGGGGGGCAGGTGTTCCGATGCTTCGCACGGAAGTGGGAAGTTGTTTGGAGCATTTTTGCTCCAGTTTTGGAATTTTTCATCACATTTTGGCTCCAGTAGAAGCTCTCAGTGCAACCAGGAACTGCCAGAAATTTCCCCCATCCCTCATCAGCTGTTGAGTGGCACTTTCCCTGCAACTACCAGGGCTGGCCACTAGATGGCGATGTCAAAATGTGACAAATATACATTGAAAATAAAAAATATCTGCTCCGGACCTCCCGAAAATGTCAAAAAAACATATTTTTTCTGTTCCAAACTCTTTCTAAAGAGCACTTTGGAATTTTTTGCTGTGTTTTCGCCACTTTAGAAAGAGTTTTCAACAGAAAATTTTGGGGGGGTTTTTTGGCTCTTTTCTGGAACTTTTTGTTTTGTTTTCAATGCATTCCTATGGGAAACCGTGCTTCGCTTCACAGAAACATCTCTATAAGAAAAACCCCTCGGAACCAATTAATTCCATAACCTTAGGTTTTATTGTACAGTTGTACCTTGCTTAAAGAGCATAATGCGTTCCACAGGATTGCTCTTTAAGCGAGTTTGCTCTTTAAGCGAAACACCATTGTAAGTGACCGATTGTGGGAGGGATTGTGAACCCTGATTTATTTTTTAGGTGAGTTTTTGGTTGGTTTTATTTGTTAAGCGAAGCGAACATTCAGAGAAAATTTTGCTCTTTAAGCGAGGCACTCTTTAAGCGAGGCACTCTTTATGTGAGGTTTGACTGTATATTAAAGGCCAAAACGATTTGACAAAGCAATCTTAAGTACAGCTTCATCAAGTAAGGTTGTAATGCATTGGTTCATGGGGAACCACACCCCAAGTGTAGCATTTTTGGATTTATTTCATGTTCAAAGGTGGAAAGAACAGTTTGCATTTATAGATGAAAACATAATGTTGTGATCCTCCTTTGCCAGACTGTGGAAAGATATGCACAGAATGTTTCTCTGGTGTTGAAACTTCCAACAATAATGAGCACAAAAAGGAAATATTTCCTGGCTTGGAATTCTGGTTTGTTGAGATCAGGGGTTCTCAACCTACAGCCTGGGGGCCGTAGGTGTTGCGGCCTGCAACACCTTTTCATGTGCTCTCCACTGCCTCCACCACACCTGAAAGTGCCATGTGTGGCAGGCAGGGCAAAATGTCCGTCCGGCTCCCGAAGCTGTCTGAGGGAGTGTGACCCAGCCCTTAGCTTGAAAAGGTTGAGAACCCCTGATTTAGATAATCCAGGTAATCAAATGTTGAACCTAGCTTGATGAAATAAAAAATGAGAACTTGCAATAATTGGAAACTAGATGAAGTACTCCACTTGACTTTAAATAGCATTTCTTTCATTTCCCAATTTTAAAAAATTCAGTAGTAAAAATGCCAGCTATTTCTAGATTAAAAATAGAATATTTTATTTCTTGCAGAATTTTATTTTTATTTGTTGAAAGAAGTTTTAGCTTATAATAATACAGTATGCAGAATTTCTTTCCTATCTAATCTTCCTCCACAGTTCTTTTGCCATCTAGTCTTCCTTTCCATGTTCATTTGATACTCTCCAAGATTTCTGCTACACATAAAATGGTTGCTATGATCTTTTGGCACATGACTTTCATTGCTCTTCTTGAGAATGCTGTTTTTCCATGTAACCATAGAGAAATTGTATTTTCTCCTTTAGGACTCTTAAACAATAACATCTGTAAAGCCTACTATAGATTAGAAGGGATGAATTCACCAGGCAGAAAGTTCGTATTTTTTTTAAAAAAAAATCTGCATTCTTCCAGCATTCTGATAAGTCGTTTGAAGCTGTCAGATGCATTGTATGGCAAACCACCCCCTCCCAGTTTGATTTTCAGTTGCTTTGTGTCGGAATCTAGTGCACATTGGGTGAGTGAATTTGGCCTCATTACTTCAGGCAAGATTAGCATGTGTGACATTTCTGATAGAAATCTGGAGGGCAGGGTTAAGACATATATCATGGCTGGGATGTGTGCACATGGCCGGTATAAATAAGTAAGTAGGTCTGCATGAGCAAAATGAGACAACAAAGACTTACCGTGGTGACATAGAATTTACCTCTGAATTACTTTTGTTGTAATATTGGTTTCCTGCCTAAGGAATTTGTGTTGAGATCTAAGATTTATAATTTCTTTCACTTTGGTGAAATGTGTATGTGCAGTATCTTCTGTTCCAAAGTGTTGTCTCCTGTCAATAAGTATCTTTCACCAGAAATAACATTGTAATTTGAGAATTGTTGAATGGAAAAGCTTTTGTTTGTTTATATGTTTGGAGCTGTGTTTCCCAACTTTTGGTTTTTGCACTTCAATTCCCAGAAGCCTAAGTTAATCCCCCAAAGCACTAATCAGCCAATTTACTGACTTAGGCTTCTGGGAATTAAAGTCCTCCTGTGGGGTGTGTACCCCACGATGGGAACCACTGGTTTGGAGTAACTGAGAAACGTAGAGCTTGCAGTGATAGTGTAGTGATTAGTTTAATATGTAATACTTATGGGGCAAAACATATGGACTAGTCATTAGCTCTATTGAGTTCAGTGGAACACACACTTAGGTAAATGTGTAGAAAATTGCAGCCCCAAAGTATTGTGCAAGACTTTTAATTATAGGGACATATTTTAAGGTGTTGTATTAGTATATCACATTCAATCCACTCTTATAAGCTTGTTCAGTATTTTTTATCTTTACCCTGCTCCTCTCCAACCCCATCTCTCATTCTTCTGTTTGGTAGAGGCAAAGAAAGAAATGGTAACTAAATCTGGAATTACTGGAAAAATTAATATTCCTAAAGAGGCAATCTCAAATTGGAATTTGGAACATTCTGAGCAAACAAATGCCAATATAAAACATTTTCACTTGTGGTATGTGCATGAATTTGTACATGTACCTCCTTAATGGCAGGAGTGCAACCTCATTGACTAATGCAAACAGTGTAACTTACAAATGATGTACATTTGGGAAGGGTAAGATCAGCATCAACTATATATAAGCCTTACAAGCCCTTTGAATACCCAGTTGAGTCTTCCTGACTATTTTAACCAAAAAGCTTGGCTATCGGGCTCGCACTGTGAGTTCCTATGCATGATAAGCCTGTTAGAAATTAGAAGTACTATATAAGAAAAAAACTATTTGACTGAAAGGATAGATTTTCTTCTCTATCCGTACCCATACCTCTATAACATTATGAAAGTACAGTTGTACCTCACTTAAAAAGAGCATAATGTGTTCCACTCGATTGCTCTTTAAGCAAAACACCATTGTAAGTGACCAGTTGTGACTTCTGATGGGGGGATTGCGAACCCCGATTTATTTGTTAAGCAAGTTTTTGGTTGGTTTTATTTGTTAAGCAAAGTGAACATTCAGAGAAAATTCTGCTCTTTAAGCAAGTTACTCTTTAAGCGAGGGACTCTTTATGCGAGGTTTGACTGTACTGTAGTTAGTTAGCCAACTTTCCCCTTCTGAACTGATTCCAGCTAACATTATGCTTTAGTTAGAGTACAGTAATACCTCGGATAACGTTTACCTCGGATAACGCTAAAATCGCATAACGTTAAGTAATCTGGGGCGGAGAATTTGATCGAATAACGTTAAGGTCCTATGGGATGGATCGGATAACAACCGCTAAAGCCTGTGCGGTTACAATGTATCTCTATGGAGCTTTAACGTTATCCGATCCATCCCATAGGATTTTAACATGCATCGGATAACACTAAAAATCGGATAACACCAAGACTTGTGGAACCAAGTCTTAGCGTTATCCAAGGTATTACTGTATCTCTTGTGTAAAACTTTCCAGAACTTCAACTCTTGTGGCAAAATACTCCTGCATCAGCATGTTGTAACTTCAGAATTGTAGATAAAAGTGATGTTACACCTTCCTATTAGTTTTTCAGTGATCTCATCTAACTCTATAGATTGACCTTAGTGGGTTACAGGAGGGTGGGGCTTCTACAAGCATTTCTGTGTTTGAAGCTTCATTGTTCTTGGGTAATATTACCTCAATTGGGATCTGGCTCTGGTTTCATTCCAATTAAAAATCCAGGAAATGTTTCTGCTTTAGAGCAGCTGGAGAGGTTTAAACAAAGTCAGTTTTTCATCTGTATTCCCAGAGTACACATTCCTGGGCTGTGTTAAGTGTCTGTCTATGTAGTGCAACACATTGACTTTGAGTTTTACAAATGAAGTTCAAAAGAATGTAAAACAGAAGGGCTGAGGTGACTTTTGCAGACTACTTAAACTCATTTCTATTCTTTAATAGTTCACAGGAGTAAGGAAGGAAATAATGGTGTCTCTTTGTGAAGTTACATATAGGTAGCTGCTTTCTTAGATACAAAATGAACTGGCATTTTGAAAATACATTCTTCATAGTGCTAAATCAAAAAGAGAATATGACAAAAAATTTACAGCCATTTTAACATACATTTAAATTGCAAGTGATTATGATCTGCTGACTACAACCATAAGAACTTTTAATATACAGTATTATGATCACATCAAGAGTAGACAATGTGGTGTGCTGTGTATGGATTGTTCTTTGAAAAGTGTTCAGAAATGTTGAGATGGTAGCTTTGACCTTTTAAAGCTATACATCATGTTGGTTCACGTAATCTCGGGGAACAATTCTTTTTGTATGTAATCCCTGTGGAAAACATACAATAAGTGTTGATCTGGGATGTTCCTTCGGTCTTAAGGTAGGTTGGTAGCCTCCAGGAACAGGATGGATTATCTATAATTGCATTATTTCACCATTGTCAGACCCAAACCCAGATGAGAAAGAAGGAGGGTTGGGCATTGGGTTAGCACCCCAGTCCCACAAAACCTTACCATTGAAGAAACAATGAGGAGCCTTGTTGCCTGTTATGCTAGGCACCACACAGAATGAGAAGGAATTATTACTGCTAGCATAATGTTCACCCTTGTGAGGCTTTTAGAGCTTATCTGTTCTTATTGTTAGGAGACCATTGTCTTCTGCCAGGCATTTGAAGTCCTGATGATAATCAGCTTTAAATGTAAAATGCATACTTAAACCATTTACAATTGTAGTAGTTATGCTGTCACACCTTTTGTTCTAAAATGGTGTCAGAATTTCTTTCCTACAACCTGTGCTGATTTTCCTTAAAATAAACATTGTGATGTGTTTTAAGGAAACCGTGTTGTTGTAATGGGGCATCAGACAGGAGCTAAAGTCCCTCCTTCATTATAGAAGAGTGGCAGTGATAAAGCATTCCTTGAACCTAAAAAAACCCACCCATTATGATCAGCAGAAGTTTGAAGTGATCCAGTGGCATATATCAACAAGTGTCACTACCTAAAAAATTCATATCCCAGAGTGGTTTGTTTGCTCACCTTCTTGTCATGGCAAAAGATAACAAAAATGATATCTAGTAGTTGCCATTCTATTTCCTCTAAAGAAAAGTTAATTTTAATTGCTGTTGCTAATCAGTGTTTTTTTTTCCCTTTCTGTTTCATTTTCCACAGTGCCAGAACCAATTAAGACCAGTTTAAGCCAGCCCCAACCTGCCGGTACCAGTACCAGTACTTCCACCAGCACTATTACTAACAATAGCAATGGCAAGCGTGCATCTGCCAATGGGCAGCAGCCGGCTGCATCCCGATACCTGCCTCGTGAGGTGCCTCCACGCTTCCGCCAGCAAGAACAGAAGCAGCTCCTAAAGAGAGGCCAGCCTTTGCCGACTGGAACGTTGATTGGCACTAGCCCAGCACAAGGTACTGGACAAGCAGGAACAAGTCCTCCTCCACAGGCAGGAGCAGGTGGACATCACCACCCTAGTAAGACTCAGACCCCAACAGGTAAGAGAGTTGTTTCTCCACTGTGCATTGAATGCAGAGAGGTCTTGTTCAGGTGCTCAGTGAAACAGCTAATGTTTAACCCAGAATTGCCTTCCTCTCATTCAGAGCATAGAGAATATTTAGAGGAGACTTTCTTTTGGTTTCCTACTATAAGGGCAGATTCAGTTAGGAACCAGATGTGAGCATTGTAGAAATGAAATTCTTCTTTCTTAAAAAAAAACACACACACACAGAGAGAGAGAGAGAATGTGTGTGTGTGAGAGAGAGAGTGAGAGAGTGTGTGTATTGGTACCTTTTTAAAGAGTTGAAACATGCAAACCCAGCTAGCAACTGCCTGCTTAAGCAGTGCTGACCTGTAATGAACAGAACTGTAGAGAGAATTAATTCCATTTCTGTGTCCTTAGGTTCCTTGGAAGCGGTTTGAAAATCAAGATTAAAGTAGAAAGCCATCTGATAATTCAGAGGCCATGATAGTATTTCTTGAGAATAAGAGAAACAAATGTAATTTGATATAAGCAAATTTGGGAACTCGTGAAGTAAAATTATGAACATTTGACTTCAAGTTATAATATCACTGGCTAACTATTTACTGCCACGTAAGTGTGCAAGGGACTGCGGTGGCTCAAGTGGTTAAGATGCTGAACTCACTGACTGCCTCAACACCGGAACGCATGGAACGCTGTTTACCTTCCCATCGAAGAGGTCCCTATTTATATACTTGCAATTTTTTGCTTTCAAACTGGCCACTAGAGGCCTTTATAAAGAAACCATTTTATAGGGACCACTTTGTTCCATCTTTTCAGGCAGTTGTGATAAGTCTTGAAATATATTCCTCATGGGTAAAGGAAGCCTACAGTATGTACTTTCAAATCTGAAATCTTCTAATGGCATATTCTAATTTTATTGCATATTGAATTGAAAAGCTAAACTTTATACTATAAAGGAAGACAATTTTAAATAACCTAGTTCCTAGTAGCATGTTGAGCTATATATTTACCTATACTATTTACTGTGAGCAAATGCCAGCGGAAGTCTTCTCTAAAGAGTAGTGATAATTTGTCTCTTAATAAATCAACAGATTTCTATCCTTGATTTGTTGATCAGTTTGACTTGTTGAGTGTAATTCTCAGACTCAGTAAAAAGGATTCCTACGTGTGATTGATTAGATTGTTTTTAAAACCACGTATTGTCTGTTTGAAAGCTTAAGACCCTCTTGAAATTGATGATGTTGATAAAATCAGCTTTGTGCATAAAAAGATCCTTGATACCCTAACAAATGATTTAGCACTCCATTACTGTATAGAGTAATGACAAGAGCAAGGAGACAGAACCTGTGGTAAAAAGAAGTTTCCCATCCAAGGTTCACCTCCTTTGCACATGAGTAATAATTATCCTTTGAAAGAGCCTTTCATGGATGCCAAAGGGAAATTTCTAATAGCCCTAGGCAAGGTATGAGTGCGACTAACATTTCCATCCCCAAGCACTACAATTCCTCTCTCTCCTGCTCCAACTGACACTGATGCCAGTGGGTTCTTCTGCCACACAACAATTTTAGAAAACTTCCATTTTTGCCAGTAGGAACTAACTTTTTGAAAAGCCTAAAGGCTGTTTGGGATTGTATGTGTGTATATGGAGGAAAAGGGACTGCAGTGGCTCAAGTGGCTAAGATGGTCTGCAGGATGGAATGAAATGGAATACTGCAAGATGGAATGAGCTCCTGTCTTTGTCCCAGCTCCTGCCAACCTAGCAGTTTGAAAGCAAGAAATTGCAAGTAGATAAATAGGGACCACTTTGGTGGGAAGGTAAACAGCACTCTGTGTGCTGTGTCTAGTCATGCCTGCCACATGACCATGGAAAAGTGCAGAAGCAGATAGCACTGGCTCTTTGGCTATGCAACAGAGATGAGCACTGAACCCTAGAAATGGATATGACTGGCTTTCGAGCAAGGAAAACCTTTACCTTACATGGAGGAAAGGCACCTGGAAAGGAAATGGGAATGAACTGGAGAAAAGGGGATGGGGAAGGAAAGACGGATTTAATGGATTGTCAGGGACTGTGAGTGAGTGTTCTTTTGACAAAGAGAGATATAGACTGTGCCGATACAGACCCTACTTAGGGTGGTTCTCATGCTGATGGCTACTAGTCTGCAGTGCTTGGAGATTTCTCATGAGAGAATGTGATCATTGGGTTAAAAAAGGCTCTCAGTCCCAATACAGAAGAACACATATTCATAAAGAAGGTATGGTGAAGCCAAATTTTCTTTGGCTTTATGGAACTGTGTGATGATGAGGTTAGTAGTTAGGATAAAAAAATATCTCTTATCAACTTGGCTTGTTTTCAGCGCATGGCTCCCAAAGTGTTAGCTTTATCTCCCAAAGGAAGCAGAAATAATGGTAGAAAAATGTGCATGTTGATTGGGCCAAACAGTGGAATGCTGATCACTCTTTTCACGTCTGTGTAGCTAAAGTGCCTTGACCTTTCTAAACTGCTATAAGATATTAAAAGTTGCTTGGGCAATCCCATATTATAATCATCTTATTCCTTTGAAGTTGCATTGTGAACACAGGTGTTAAATCATAAGATTGTCCTTCAGTCTACTGTGCTAAGACAAGCAAATGCTATCAGCTGAACTGTAGTTATGTTATAAAAGGCTTATGAAGTGTCTTCTTAAAGAGACACACGTGTTTTGAAAACCTTTGTATTCACTTAATTTTGTCAGGATTGTATTCTTTCTACAGTGTTTGAGAGCAATGGATTTTGGCTCCGTGCCAGATGATTTATATAATTTTAGATTTCTTCTGACATCTGTGTAATGTAGACATTCATGTAATAACTGTTAATTTGTTACATGATGCATCAAATTGAAACCAATTTATAACAACCCTAATAGGACAGGCTTTCACAATGTGTGAGATATCTAAGACGTGGCTGTATCATTTTCATACCCCAAATCAGCTTTCATGGCTGAGTTGGGATTTGAACCTAGGCCCCCTGAGTCATTGCTTTGATTGTGCGGACTATGTGCATAGTCAAAGCAATGGTATTCCCAGTAGTAATGTACTATAGTGGTGAGAGCTGGACCATAAGGAAGGCTGAGAGAAGAAGAATAGACACTTTTGAAATGTGGTGCTGGAGGAGAATTTGGAGAGTCCCCTGGACAGCAGAGAGATCAAAGGATCCTGAAGGAAATCCACCCTAACCGCTCCATGGAAGGACAGATATTGAAGATGAAGCGAAAATACTTTGGACACCAAATGAGAAGAGAGGACTCACTCGAGAAGACCTTGATGCTGAGAAAGATGGAAGGCAAAAGGAGAAGGGGACGGCAGAGGATGAAATGGCTAGATGGCATTGTTGATGCAGTTGGTGTAGAGCTGAGCAGGCTGTAGAAGATGGGGTGCCTGGTGTGTAGTGGTCTATGGGGTTGCGAAGGGTTGGACTCGACTATGCAACTGAACAACAACTCCTGAATCATAGTTTGTCAGTCTCTTCACTATGCCAGTGTTTCCCAACCTTTGGTTTTTGGACTTCAATTCCTCGAAGCCTAAGTCAATTCTCCAAGGAATGAGAAGCCAATGTATCAGCTTAGGCTTCTGGGAATTGAAGCTCCCCTATGGGGCATGTGCCCTACATTGGGAACCACTGCACTACACTATCCATTTCATAAAAACTACTGTTACAATAACAATTTTCATTTTCTTCAGTTATTGTTATTCATGTCAATGAAAATAATCCAACATTTAATGTTGCTTCAGACTTGGTCATTTCAAGTATGCCTTTCTATCAGTTTGACTAACAGGAGGCAATCATAATGATAATGATGTGCTAGTTGGATAGCTCAGTGGTTTAGCCGGATGTTGGGAATTCTTTCCCTGCTATGCCTCTCAGAAAAAGAACAAACCTGCTCAGTAATGAACAAGCTGCACAGTTCCAGGGTACCCACCAGAAAAAGTGAATGGTAAATCATTTTTGTGTCTTCTATACAGTCAAACCTTGCATAAAGAGTGCCTCGTTTAAAGAGTAACTCACTTAAAGAGCACAATTTTCTCTGAACGTTTGCTTCGCTTAACAAATAAAATCAACCAAAAACTCACTTAACAAATAAATTAGTGTTCGCAATCCCCCCTCCCAATTGGTCATTTACAATGGTGTTTTGCTTAACGAGCAATCCTGTGGAACGCATTATGCTCTTTAAGCGAGGCACAACTGTACCTAGAAAGGGTCACCATAAGTCAGAAATGACAGCACATGGAAATATTAAAGATGTATTCAACTAATACCTTATTTTTATGAAACAGTTGAAATCAAACACTTCCCTTGAACTCAATGCATTTTCTGTCAATCTCTGATATCTGTTGTGGTTAGTCTTGCATTTAGAAGCAGATCTACCATAAGAAAAAAAAATAGTTTTCAGGCCAAAAATGTCAATTCCCTAAGATTTCCGCACCCAACCCTGAGACCATGGAATGGGTCGCTATGAAATTACTGAGGCAGGACCTCATGTTCTTACCAGCAAGTGACTCTTTGTGTGAGACTTCTAAAATGTGTTTATGTTTGTCTTGGAGGGAGCTGAATACATGTCAATATTCTCATGCTGAGCCAGTAAGCCCAGGCACATTTGGGAGTATTGAAGTCATGGATGCCCAGCCACTGAACTTGCCTCCTAGAATGAAAAGAGACCTCCACTTCCACAGCTGTTCATTCTGACCTCTGTTTTCTTGCTTAGATAGCAAGGAAATTATCCTTGAGACTTTAACTAATCCATAGTGTGCTCATTTTACATCATGAGTTACCGCCCTGAGTCGGTTGCACCGAGTAGGGCGGTATACAAATCGAATAAATGAAATGAAATGAAATGAAATGAAGCTTCAAACAATCCACAGGGTGCTGCCATTCCAAGAAGTAAAGAGTATTTGATTATCCTGCAACAGTTTCTAAACTAACTTTCTTTTGTTCTGTCTTTTCTGCTCATAGTTCACTGGGCCTCAAGGAAAACCACTCTTTACTCAGAGATGTACTCAGAGATGTGATACAAATTGTATGGATGCCAGTTGCTGGTTTCCTGCACCATCCTGTATAAAAAGGCTGCCTTTGATTAGCAGGTTATGTGATTAAAATGAAAGTAGCAGTTTAGTGTGAATATGGGGCTGTGGTGGCGCAGTGGTTAAGAAGCTTGCCTTGTTAGCTGGAAGGCTGGCAAGTTGGCAGTTCAGACCTGGGTAATGCATAACAGATTGAGCACCTGTCTCTGTCCCAGCTCTTGGGGACATGAAAAAAGCCTCATTTGAGCATTCCCTGCATGGAGTTTCTTCCACAAAAATCCTTCAACCCAGAATAATTTCTGACATGTTGTTGTTGTTGTTGTTGTTGTTGTTGTTGTTGTTGTTGTTGTTGTTGTTGTTGTTGTGAATATGAAGGCCGGCCAGAGGGTTAACACAGAATAAATTCTTCAGTGCTGTCTTTCAAATGCAATGGAATTCTGTTTCAATATTTGTTTGAAACCAGAAAAGTTAAAAAGGATTTGTATAGAATACTAACATTACTGTCAGGTTTAAAACTTTGTTTCTCAAAATCTGAATTCAGAACTTATCATTCATTTAATGTAAGCTGTTTGGCAGCTGTTGCTTTAAGAGGCTTCAGACCTTAAGTTGGCAGCCAGACAAGTTCCAAGTGTATTATATGATGTTGTAGCAGGATGAACGGGCTGTGGGAGAGTTAATAGGCTGTATGCCAATTTGTATCACAAGTGAGTGGAATAACATGTGGAACCCAGAATATATTTCCTCCCAATGATAGCTTGACAAAAAGCAAGGCTATTGAAGCTGATGTAGGCAGACTTATGTGAAGTAAGATTTATATGAAGCATGTAAGTGAAGGGTGAAGGCTTTAGCTTGATAAAATCAGTTGTTGAGAACACCCTATACATCAGCTTCTTGAATCAGTTTGTAAAGTGAGACTCCTCCTCCTCAGCTCTTTGATTAGTTTTGGGGAAAATCGAGGTCCGCCATACATCCATGCTTACTGGTACATGTATTTTTGGTTGTTTCTTTCAAATTTCCACTTCAGAGTTGCTAGAGCAGGAGTTCTCAACCTTTTAAAGCCAGGGGCCGGGTCACGCTCCCTCATACAGCTTCAAGGGCCAGATGGCCATTTTGTCCTTCCTCCACCACATGGCACTTCCTGTGTGGTGGAGGCAGTGAGGGGCCACATGAAATGGCACCACAAGTTGAGAATCCCTGTGCTAGAGGAAGGGAATGTGTGCCATAATGTATGGAATTGGCTGCTTCAGAGTATGATTACAAGAAGACTTTAAAGAAGGCTTTAAAAAGTGATGGAACAAATACATGGAGGATTGGTGAATCAGTGACTTTTAACCATAGTAGGGAAATTGAATCTCTGTGTTCAGAAACCTTTCATCATTAGATGCCAGTTGCTGATAGACATGTAAGAGCCACGAAGGGCTTTTGTTTAATTATATTAATTCATTTAGTGCAGTCATTATTTGAGGCTTAATGTCTGGCTGGACATCCTGCTACGGTAATGGAGTAGACCGTACAGCCAGCGACTCAACACCGAGTGTTGGGCAGCAGTAAATAACCTGAGTCCCTAAAGGGGCCAACGCTACAGCGGATGAGCCCCTTTAGGTGGGGTGATGGTCCCCTCAGTGGAGGAAATGCCATTGGAAGCCGCCATATTGGGCCCAACGTCAAAATGACCAGAGGAGGAACTCTGATTCCCAATGGTCATGGAGAAGTAAGAGGCCTTGCCAGATGGACTGGCTGTGAAGGTGCACCTTGTCCATATCCTCAAGGTTGTGGTAGTCCATTGCAGTCTCTGTGTTAAATCCTGCATGTCTCATTTCACATGTGCTGCAGGAAATGGCTCCATGATCATAGTGTGTGGGTCAAGTCATGGCAAGATGGGATCCATCTTAAAACAAATTCACACCAATGACATTTTTCCTGCTTCAGGAAAAAAATGCATTCTCGGATACGAGTCATAGCCAACAACTACTTGATGCAGTGAACAACATATAAACAGAATACAACAATAACAAACACATCAGACCAGTAAAGTAAAAACCAGATAAACCCAACAGGCAGATAATAATACACAAACAATTAATCATAAAACAAATGTATAAATAAAATCAGAAAAAAGAATAAATTATAACCCTTCTTACTGAGGAAGGATATCTGAAAAGGCCTGGAAAGAGGAATCTACTGGATCTCAACAAGAAGATTGTTCCAACGTGAGGTGGCCAACACTGAGAAAACAATCTTTCAGGTATCACTGCTTTTATCCTCTCTCTGGGGAGCCATCCTCAGAAGTTGTGTCCTAAGAGGACCTTGTACTATGGATAGTGTTTCTACAGGCAAACTTACATGAAGTTCTTATCTTTATACAGTGCTGATACCCTACCCAAGATGTGTTGGAACACTGTGTGAAACAGAATCATCACTGTGTAGATTTCTAATTTGATACAATAGAGCAGTTTTTATATTATGAATTCTAGCACTTTATGAAAAAGCATACAGAATTGAATTGGCATAAAATTCTTAAAACTGGGAGAAAAATGGGCTGCTGGGCAGTAATTTAATATGTGCAGCAATTATGAATAAATTTCAAGGATTCTTTGAACATGAACTTCAACATGGTGTGTGTGTGTGAGAGAGAGAGAGAAAGTACTTGTTCTAGTTGTTTGGGCTAGTAACTCCATTTTTTATCTTGCTATTATTTGTGTATTAAATATCCTTAATACTGGCAAAATACTGTTCACTAGTTTTAATTCTTACTTTCTTAAAGCTGTTCATTCATTCATTCATTTCATTTCATTTATTCAATTTATATACCGTCCTACTCGGTACAACCAACTCAGGGTGGTTTACAGAAGACATACATATGTTGTGACCTCATACAATACAACATATTTTAGGTCTGTCTTTGTTCTTATATCATGTGTTTTCCATATGGAATTGCACATAAACTTCTAGGAATCATTTAAAATAATTTCAGTTTAGAATTATAGATCAGCTACAGCAATGCATTCTGCTCTACCCATTAATAAGGTTTCTAAATTTATCTATCCTTGACATCCCAGAATGGCTAACATTTAAAAACAAAAAGCAGTAAAGCACTTCAGATACAAAAAATTAAATCTGCCATCAAGTTTCCTATGATTTTAAATGAGGATATTCCTGGCCTTAAACCTGCATGATTTTGGTCTCTTGGTGGCACATTAAAGGGTTTGTTTGTCTCTAAGAAGAACTCTGTTGTTGGCAGAGGACCTTGAAAAGATTTTGCAACTGCTGATGCTGTTGAAATTCAAATAGGTAAGTGGAGAAGCAAAGAGAATGCTAGCACTAGATGTTCATTTGAAGGAAATATGGTAGGGGAGGATAGGCAGGGGAACTGAAGGAGTTCTATTCTCTCAGCAAATCTTTAATCTACATAAATAATAAAATTGTCAAACTATTACAACCTGTTCCTGCTAGGTAATTAATATACAAAATATGTATGTAAATAAATAGCATATTGGCCACAACCGTCTCAGTAGTGGTAGTGCTGGTGATATTACAGTTGCTAAATGGTTTATAACCAGTTCCTAAAAATAGTATATATGGCAGTGATGGTGAACCTTTTAGAGACCAAGTGACCAAACTGCCATCCATGCGCACCCTCACGCTGTATGTGAGCCGCCTGCCTTACCCCAGACAGGGGAAGGAAGAAGCGTTTACACTGGGCTGCTGGGCAGAGAGGTGGGATGAACTCCACACTGGGGGGAGGGAGGAAGCACTCCTATTGGGCTGCTGAGCAGAGGGGTGGGGCGAACTCTGTGCTGGGGTGATGGGACATGTGTCCACAGAGAGGCTCTGAGTGCTCCCTCTGGCACACATGCCATAGGTTCGCCACCACTGATATATGGGGTTCCAAGATGTTCTTCTATGCAGGTAACTTACCTCCTTTGTTTCAGCAGTAGAAATGTCATGTTTCTTCACAGCATAAGGCAGGGGTGCCCAAACTTTTTGGGCCACAGGCCGGTCACGTGGTTCAGGGAGCCAGTCACTATGACCTGGGGGCTGGATCTGGCCCCTGACACCAATTCATCTGGCCTGCAAAGCCCTCGTTGCTCCTGGAAGCAGAAGTAAAACATACCCGTACACGTTTTACTTCTGCTTCCAGGAGCAACAAGGGCTTTGTGGGCCAGATGAATTGGCATTGGGGGCCAGCCCGGTCCTCGGGCCATAGTTTGGGCACCCCTGGCATAAGGGATATTGCTGTAGCATATTCTATTGGTTATGTAGCATAAGTGATCACTTTTTTTAAAAAAAAAGGGTTTTGAAAACCTAGTGTAGAAGATAAAAGTGAGTTGAAAAGCTAAGCATATTCTAAACAGTGTTTTTAATGAGCAGTTTGTTCAATATCAAAGAATTTGAAGGGCAGCAGGGTTGATGCATCTCTTTAATCACGTTTCTGGATTTTGTCATTGAGCTGACAGTTAGTCTGTTTCAATATGTGCCCCAAACAGAAGCAAAACAAACAAGAATCCAAAGCCTTGTGGTACCTTTGAAAGTAATATGTTTATGAAGAAATGAATTTATAATCCACAAAAGTGCATACTGAAATTGATATACAGTGGAACCTCACTTAACAAATTCAATGCGTTCTCTGGGACCTTTTGTACTACCAAAAATTTGCAAAGCAAATTTCCCATAGAAATGTATTGAATGCAATTTCCCATAGGAATGCATTGGAAACCAAAATTTGATAACCAAAATTCTGTTTCCCATAGGAATGCATTGAAAACCAATCAATCCGATCTGAAAAAAGTTGTTAACCAAGCCAGCCACTATTCTTTCTAGCGAGAAGATTGATGTGGTGATTTTGTGTAAAGGCATCTTACACAGAAAAAACATCCTCGAAGATTGTAGCATTTTTGAACCACAATCAGGCATACCCTGGTAACAGCAACCTTATGTTGCTGGCTAATCTTTCTCACACTAAGTCAGGTGAAAGGAACTGCAGAATGAACTCACCAAAAGGTGCCTTTCACATCTGGTCTAGACACAGAAGAAGAAGTTACAAAATTATTAAATGTTCCCTTTAGCGTGTTGTTGAGCAATAAATATGATAAGGAGACAAGAATGTAAAATTCAGACAGCTATGTTTAACACTTGCTTTTAAACCTTGTCACATGCTAAATATGATACAGGATACTAACTGAAATAGGGATGTAGTGGCTCAAGTGGCTAAGATGATGACTGGAAGGTGGCAGGTCAACAGTTCGATACCCGAATATTGCAGGAAGGAATGAACTCCTATCTTTGTCCCAGCTCCTGCCAACCTAGCAGTTTAAAAGCAAGACATTGCAAGTCAACAGGCACCACTTCGGTGGTGAGGTAAACAGTGTTCCGTGCGCTCCGGTGTTTAGCCATGCATGCCACATGACCACAGAAACATCTGCAGAAGTGGACAGCTCTGGTTCTTCAGCTATGAAACAGATGAGCACTAGAGTCAGATACGACTGGCTTTCAAGCAAGAGTAACCTTTACCTTTTATTAACTGAAATGTCAGATCTCTGGTAGCTACATATTAAATTTCAGAGTAAACTTGTTTATGCCCAGCCTAAATATTTTAAATTCAAGTTCCAATTCTCTTATGTTAGTGCCTAGCATATGGATAGTATTAAAAAGTAAAATACTGGTTGTTGTTGTTGTTGTTGTTATATATGCTGCCCCCTCACGTAAAACACTACTCCGGGCGGCTTACAACAGTAAACAATAAAAAGCAATACACAGAATCTACAATCACAATAAAAAACATCCAAAACATCGAAGGTAAAAGTCGGAGGAGCGGTAGCGGTAGCAACTGCCGCAGTTCGGATTTTAAAGTTCCACCACGTCGCTCAGCTGTTTCTGCTCAACATCTACGATGGAGCCCGTGGCTCAGTAACTTCAACAGAGCCCGTGGCTCAACTTTCTCAACGGAGCCCAGGGTTCAATGTCTACGACGGAGCCTGGGCTCAACGTTCTTGATGGAGCCCAGAGCTCAATGTCCTTGATGGAGCCCGGGGCTCAACATCTACAATGGAAACTGGGCTCAACGTCCTCCTCAGCCAAGCTTGCTAGGAGAAACATCTAGCGGCAATGGCAGCAGTAGCAACAGCTGTACAGTTTTAGAGTCCCACGGGCCACTCAGCTTTTCCTGCTCCCCTCCTTAGCCGGGCTGGCTAGGGGAGTGTCCAGCAGCAGCAGCAGCAGCAAGAGAAGCAGTTCAAATTTTAAAGTCCCGCTACGTCGCTCAGCTGTTCCTGCTCCCCTCCTCAGCCAGGCTGGCTAGGGTAGTGTTCAGCAGTGGTGGACTGGGAGGGGTTGGCCCGGAGACCGCCATGCCAGTGGTGGGAGAGATGTTGGACCCGTCGCGTGCCTCCTCACCTTTTATCCCCTCCTGGACTGGGAGTTCCATGATGGTAATACAGTACTAGTTCATATTTGTTTGCCAAAATCCTGTTGGATGAGATCTGCCCACACAATGGGAATGACATTGTCAGCAATGGTTGAGTGTCCTTTAAGTCAGGCATGCCCAAACACTGCATTAGACTGAGGGGGAAGAGTTTAGCTATCATAAAGTCCTAAATTTTTCCTGAGCTTTGTATGGTTCTGAAAATTATAGTACGTAATCCGCAAACCTTTGCTTCCTCACAATGGAGTTTTTGTATATTTTTAGCACAGCTAATCTATTTTGACTGGGTTGGAAGTTGAGCTGCTCTTCCTTCTGCTTCTGCCCCGTTTGAAGCCGTAATCTTCCTTTGGGATGTTCATGACATAACAGCAATTTACAGTGAGAAATGCTTATGATACGAAATAAGTTCTGGATTCCAGACTTTCAGAAACATAGAATGTTTCTATATCTTTATTTCAAATTTCAGGTACATTTTTCTCAATGTCTAGATACATGGTCCAGAGTATGGCTTTTTAGAGGCCTTGAGAAATGGCACTTTTAAACCCCTGTAAAATGTTTTATACAGCATTTTAGTATAAACTGTACAATTTGGAAGAAGTTCCTTTTTTAGGTTGTAACGCCACAAATCCCTCAGAGAGCATGACAGCCAGGAATTGTAGTTCAAACTTGCCATTTTTGTAGGAGTACAACATTATTTATAATTGTATGTTGCACCAGCAAAACTGATTTTAAAAAGTAAATGCATTTGTAAGTTGGTAGCTAGCTGAAATAAAATGGAAAACAAAGCCATCTCCCAGTCAGAAATCCCTAGCATTGTTGAATACTGCTTTTATTCACAGCTTGAGACTTTCCCAGAAAAAGCCAGACAGCTGAGGAAGTGGAGTAACTAGAGAACCTTAACCTTCAATATTTGCAACAAGAACAGAGAAAATATTTGCTTGATGAAATTATGAGTTTTAATTTAACAATGTGTAATAAACAGGAAACCGTATCAGATTGGGAAGATGACTTAAATTCCTGCCACTGCAATTTTGTGTTTTTAGATGCAAGACCTGTGCTATTCTGGAAAAATACTGTTTAAATGTGAAGGTGCTATCAGACAGTTCAGATTCCCGACCCCCCACCCAACATCAGTTGACTCTCGCATATGGTTTTTATGTCTAGCTGCTGTTTAAAAGGTGACAGAAAAGCAACACACTGCAACTGGGTTCAGCATTGAGTATCCAGATAAACGCTTTGGAATGAAATCTTTTCTTAGATGCCTCTTCATTCCAACCCCACCATCTGACTACCAGAGATTAATTCAGATCATTTTTTTAAATGGAGTAGAAAGTGAAGTGCTGGTGATAATCATCATCATCACCACCATGGTCGCCGGACGGGGGAGAGGGGTCGGTGAGGCACCTGTCGGAATTCTTTCCCCTCATTCTCAGGCTTCAGGGCAATTTATGCCTCCCACAACTCCTTACAATTCCTCCCTGCAACTTTGTGCGTTCTGCCTGAGTCGGTTCCCCCTGATCTCCCCTCCTGTCCGTGGTTCTCCCAAGGATGAGCTGTGGAAGATTTCTCAGTGGTAGCGTATAGAAGTAATTGTAAGCAGGAATAGGTGGTGCAAAATCCCGTGTCTCAGGATCACACCAAAACTTGGACACAATGCTTCCAGATGTCTTTTCAATAGAGACCTGTGTGGCCTCCAGTTTATTGTAATAAAAAGTTAAACAATGTCCATAAGGCAATCCATTGCTTCAAAAAGCAAAGCATCGCAAAGGCTAAGAGTGCAAAACCAAAATAAAGCTTGGGTAAAATCTATGCTAAAAAGCTTTTAAAATAGCTCTCACTAGCTATCTATTTCCTACGCATGCAAAGCCTATCAAAACTTTAACTCTAGAAAATAAGAAACATGATGGTTTCTAAATACAACTTCTCCAAGCTCAAAAATATTTCTAAGAGTCATCTCTGGGAAATAAACTAAGTCCCAAAACGTTGTAAATCTGTCTGAGTCCCAAAACAGATGGGGTTTTTTTCCAAAGTGTCGCAGCTGGGGGGCGGGGGGGAACTTAAGTCCAGCCACGCCTCTGACTTAGGCGATAAGGGTGGCCGTGACGGCCTCATTCTTCAAAGTTCCATCTCTCTGCTTCTCCTGGCGATATTCTCCTCCCAAATGTCAAAGGCTTCCGCTGCACCAGAAAAAGTCTCCAACTAAGCTCTGACAGTTCTTTTTAACCCCAAAAGGTGTCTCTTTTCCCCTCTTAAGAATGTCAAGTGTCCTTGGGATTAGATTATTATCTCGGGGTTACCGATCCCCCACCTTCAAGGACAGATTCTTATCAGTTCTGGGTTTTCTTATCAAGATGGGCCAGATCTTGGCAAGAAGCCCAGGTATTCTGGCCGGGAGGAGGAATGGATTTTAGCTGTTTGTGCTGTGTGTGTGTTTTTTGTTTTTGTTTTCTTTCCTGACTGTAAACCGCTCTGAGTTGCCATGGGGAGTGGGCGGTGATATAAATATAAATAAATAAATAAATTATTGGCAAGAAGCCAAGGGATTATTTTCCTCCCCACTCTCTTTAGGGTGAATGAATTTTAGAGATCAGAGTGTATGAACTTGCACTGAGGTGTCCATGGGTAAATTCTTCCCTTGATGATTTTAAATGCCACTAGAGGCGCTCATCTAATGATTCTCTATGAAGAATTCTAAATACAATGCAAATCAATGCAAGTTCCATTTCTTCACAACTTAAATGGAATGATTAAATTAAATCATTCTAACAGACCTGTAACTTATTTACATGGTTATGTCATTCGCATTCCTCTACAACAACAACAACAACAACAACAATACTTCTTTGTCATCCCATAGTGCTTAGTGCACTCACTGGGCTGTTCACAAGTTAATTAACATTATGTCCCCAACTTAGAAGGATGGAAGACTGAGTCTTCTTGAATCCCATCAGGATTGAACTCACAACATTTTGGCTGCAGTACAGCACTTTGGCCACTGTGCCACCAGGGCTCTTTTATGATATGATAAGTAACTCTTTTGGGTAGTTATCGGTTATTAGAAACTACAACAGAAACTAACATTTTTACATCATTATTGCATATGTAGTGGCACAATGTAGCAAGCCATACATTTCTATGCCATTTAAGTTCATTTATATATTTTCTATGGAAGGAAAACCCAAGATACAACCAATCCACAAAGGGGATCCTACTGACCATAGTGGAGGGCAGTGTTCTACTGGAGTAGTAAAATGGGATCTTCTCCTTGCACATAAGATGCCAGTACACTAACAAAGACCCCCCCCCTTTTTTTTTTTCTTTTTTTTTCTTTTTTTTCCTTTTTTTTTCTTTTTTTGATATTGGGCTTATATTTGCACAGAAGGGTATGGGATGCTTCTTTGTACAAGGTCTGAAAATGTTATTCTACTTGAACTACATCCATGCCTAAATGGTTCATCCTAACAGGATTTTGCCCTATAAATGCAAGATGACACAAAAGATATTAGTATGTAAAAAAAAAAAGAATGAAATATCAAAATAAAATATTAAAATGATATACATGACTTATCAGTGCTGCTATAAATCAGTTGTAGCTGGTGAAAACTTAGCAAAACATAGAACAAAACAGTTAAATATTAAAAGATAATACTTTCAACTGTACACTTTTAATAAATGGGCTATTAACCAAATATGTCCTATATTCTTAAATTTCAGCAAAATACCTGAATATATATGTTTGCTGAATTCACTTGTTTTCTACCTAACATGAAAATAATTCACATTTGCCTTTTGGCTTCCATGTCATTTTTCTTCTTTTTTAATTATTATTATTATTAACTCACATTTACTACCCCGCCCCAATCGGGTAAACCCGACTCTGGGCGGCCTACAACATGAATTTAAAATCACAAGTAAATCTAATATAGTAATAGTATTTAAAATCTCTTTTGTGCCCCCTCCTCTGGGCCCACAACAACGGCCTGAGGAAGAAGATGCCAAGGCCTAGCAGTGGTTGGGGACCTTGCCCCCTCCTCTGGGCCCACAATAATGGCCGGATGGGAGTCAGTTTATGTTCTGGTTTGGTTGTTTTATGTGGTTGCATTTAATAATTTTTACTGTACTGTTGTTTTGACTGTAAGCCGCCTCGGCGAGTGGGCGGCAATATAAATCTAAATAAAATAAATAAATAAATAAATAAATAAATTATAGAGAAAATAGTACACCATGCAGGGTATTGAAAGTCTGTCTATGCCTGTGGAACATGGCAAAAAAGCTGAACCCCTGACCCCTAGAAATCCTGCACAGCACCCTGTCTTGCTCCTTTCAGCATCAGTAGCTATATCTGTTAGTCTTTTACATTGAAAATTCAGGGTTGACATTTAGACAAGCAAGGGACTCCTGTGGCTTTGTGGTTAAGCCACTGAAATTGATGACTGGAAGGTCAGAGAGTCAGCAGTTCAAGACCTGAGTGCTGCATGAAGGAGTGAGCTCCCATCTCTGTCCCAGTTCCTGTCAACCTAGCAGTTTGAGAGCAAGAAATTGGTAGTAGAAAATTAAACAGTGTTCCATGCCCTCCGGTGTCTAGCCATGCCTGCCACATGTCCATGGGAACGTTTGCAAACACGGACAGTGCTGGCTCTTTGGAGATGAGCACCGAACCCTAGAGTCAGATATGACTGGCTTTTTAGCTAGGGCGACCTTTACCTATATAGATGAATGTGTAGTGTGTTTGATGTACACTTGCATATTATGTTGCAGTATTCTGATATATATATCCTTTTCTGTGCCACGCGTTTTAGGAACTAGTAAATGAAAAATTGCTGGTACACACCCATTCCCCCCATTTTTTCTTTCAAAATTACATCTGATTTTATTTTTTTGATGTAATAGATTACTGTGCATTATTTAATTACATCTGAGAATACCTATTCCATATAGAACAAGTATACAGTACTGTATTCTAATAACAAGACCAAGTGATTATTTTGCTCTATCCCTCTCGGTTATAGGTTTGAGACTCTCATGGTCTGGATAGATTGATGGCTCTCTTATTCACCATTTTTTTGCCTTGAGGATCACATACCATGCAACAAATTTTTGAGGAGCCTTTCATTGAATATTAGCAAGCAGCTAAAGTTGTTCATTTTTGCCATCCCACACCGAAGTGACTACCACCTGCACTGTCGTGTTTGCATTGACAGTTCTGCATATTTAGAAACTGGAGCTGTGATTTATTTTTTTTTTAAAAAGACTTGCACATTTCCTGCGTTGTCAGTAAAGGAAGAGAAGTAATTAAGAACCTGGATGCAAACCAGGCTTTCCATAAGGTTTCTCCCTGATATTGCAGCCTGTGCTGGTATGCCAAGCGTGCAGTGCTGCTGCGTGGAGCCAGGAGGAGCTGGGTGGAAACGCACTATTTGCATGCAGCCAGTCGACAATATGCGGCTGTTCTTTTGGCTGACTTTCAAAAAGCCAGAAGAAAAGCAGCCACTGTGCTAATTGTGGCTAGGTCTTGGAGTGAAAATGTTTTGTGACAGTTGAAAGAATTTAAAGAGGAAGGAAGATCGGTTTAGTGTCAGCGGCAATTAGATAATCAAAGCTTTAAAATCCTCATCTGTTGCTACCTTAGCTACAGTTAAGGGGGCTGCGTGCCGAGGTAGTGGTGGTGGAAGAGTCTCCCTTTGTGGAAAGGGTATTTTCCAAAAGCCAGCGTGGTCAAGGCCTGAGCAAGCTTGTAGGTTGTCTGGGCACACACTTGCACTGAGCGATTTTCTTGGCAGCTCTACAGGATGAGGCTCACTCTGTACACAGCCGACATATTGAAGCCGAGAGCCCAGGCAAACCTAGAGGCAGGAGGGGAAGCAGCTCTGCAGACAATGTAGCGTCTCCTACGATGGTTGGGCAGCTCCTTTTCTCAGGTATTTCATTCCTTGGCAGCCCCCTTAGAGCAGCAAGCAGGGGAGGAAAAAGGGGGCAAATTGCTTCTGCTTCTGTTAAATCAGTTTATTACATAATGTTTCAGAGGCGGCAGCAGCAGCAGTCCTAAGCTTTTGGCTGCCTTTCAGGTTTGATAAAATGGCGTCCTCGGAGAAAGAGCTGCTTGCTAAAGATATGCTGTTAGGCAGGGGGAAAATGAACTTGTTATTTGTCATTATCTACTGCTGTTTGATTTTGGAGTGTTAGTGTTTCATGGAGTACCCATTATCTAATAATGAAGAATGCTCTGTTTTATGCTGCTCGGCTCTTTTTGTGAATGCATTAAAGGTTTCTTACATTAGAGGGAGCATATTTTGTTACATACCGTAGTGGGAAAGAATGAAAAGAGCAATAGGCTTTTCTGCTTGCGTTGCCTAATTTTGGAGTTGATTTGCACATAGAGTTGCTTTATTTAGTGTACTCATCTCTCATGTCTGTTATACTTTCATGTGCCTTTCTGGCACCATTTTGCATTCCAAACCTTTTCGCTGTCAGTATTCTTGTAAAAGCAAACTTTCCCATTTAAATGGTATACAGTGAGACATTCAGAACACAAAAATCAACATTTCAGCCACTGGCATAAATGAAACAAATGGGAAGATGTAGGTCTCTTGGAGTCTTCCTAATTGCTAACAGTTTTCAAATTGGTTCAGACCATAGAATATAAGTACTGTACTGGTAAAATCACACAGTTGTATATTATTGTAGTCAAATAACTTTTGAGAGGTTTCACCTATGCTCTTTGAAATTACATATTTTGTCCCAAATCTGCTGCACATTTTAAAGCAAATATCTACATTTTTATCTGTTCGGTTGTATTTGGAGTTAACATCTCATATGACTTAAATTAGCAAGTTTGATATCCATATGTGTTGCAGACGTGGCGTGAATAACTTTTCTTGACCCCATTTAGAATGATGGCAGTTTTCCCCATCAACCTTAAAAGAGCTCAAATATAGAAATCTAGGGTGTGAATTGTTTGGGAAGTGGTTTGTATATTAACTTGTAACAGCTGTTTGAATTCTACCTGAATTGGCTTGTTAGTCAATTTTTTAAGTCTCCAATCAGATATGACAAATACTGACCTTGCAATTTTGTCTAATAGCTACCAATAATGCACTATAAAATGTTAGTGATTTCCTTTATTTATTTATTTTGTTGTTCAGTCGTACAGTCAATTCCGACCCTTTGCTGCCATCATAATTATCTTTTTCAGAATCACCCATATATTAGATTTCTGAAACCACTGTACTTTTTGACTGGTAATCTCAGAGTCTAGTCCTGTGTTTTGCAGGGATAGTGTGTCTGATCTGATTTAAGGCAATACCTTGCCATTCCTTAAGAGTGCATGGACTCTACCTTCTGTGTTGGAGTGACAGCTTGTGTGTGGGTGTATATGTATTGTGTACAACCAGTATGAAATGTGTGAAAATAGTTTGTAAAATACTTCTCTAATTTCATCTAATTTCTGAAGTACATATAAACAAAAAAATGCTAAAATACCAATACTTGTAATTATGGGTTTTCTAATTTTAAAAGTCAGTCCCATTAAGATTATTTCTTTTCCTTCTGCCTTCAGTTCAGTAAGATATTATAATTATGTCTAACGAAGGGATAAGCAAGATTAGTTTTATTGATTTTATTAACTTCAATCTTGGATTCTGTTTAAAATTTATTACATACATATAATTTATTTGCAGTCTGCATTGACAATCAGCAGCCTATTAATAATTGTGAGATTTGTCTGTTCTAAACAAAAACTGATGTACAGAATAACCTTAAATTTCTGTGACATATAGAAAAATATATGTTTGTGTTGGGCTGCAGTGGCTCAAGTGGCTAAGACACTGACTGGAAGGTGGCAGGTTACCAGTTTAATACCCGAATACTGCAGAACGGAATGAGCTCTCGTCTTTGACCCAGCCCCTGCCAACCTAGCAGTTCAAAAACAAGAAATTGGAAGTAGATAAATAGGGACCACTTCAGTGGGAAGGTAAACAGCGTTCCATGTGCTCCGGTGTCTAGGCATGCCTGTCACATGACCATGGAAACATCTGCAGAAGCAGACAGCTCTAGCTCTTCAGCTATGAAACAAAGATGAGCACTGAACCCTAGAGTCGGATACGACTGGCTTTCGAGCAAGGGTGACATTTACCTTTATTGTACAGTATCGCATTTCAACCTGGCCTTATAGGTGCAATCTAGCAAAAAAGAAATGTATTACTTACAATGTACAGGCCCTACATTAATTAGTATGAAATAAAATTAGTTTTCAGGTTGACTGCTCCTTGGAAGGTCAAATAATAAAGATGAAGCTAAAGTACTTTGGACATCAAATGAGAAGAGAGGATTCACTTGAGAAAGCCTTGATGCTTGGAAGGGTAGAGGGCAAAAGAAGAAGGGGACGGCCCAAGATGAAATGGCTGGATGGTATTATGGAGGCAGTGGGCGCAGAGCTGAGTGGGTTGAGGGGGATGATGGAGGACAGGAGTGCCTGGCGGACGGTGGTCCACGGGGTCGCAGAGGGTCGGAATCGACTGTGCGACTGAACAACAACAACAAACTATTGTATTTTTAGAGGAAGCCATATTATCCCAGCCAAGGCATAGCAAAAGTGAGTGGGATTTTGTTTTGTTTTGTTTTTTGCAGATGCACACCCATAAACTAGGGTGTCAAGGAGGGAGGAAGTATCCTGAATGACATAAACATAGCACTCAAGCCAAAAAATGCAACTGATGTATTTGGGTCATTGAATAGTAGACTAATTTATATCATGTTTAATTTTTCAGACCTTGGTCACAGCGGATTGGGAGATCATTATGAGAATACTCACTGGGGACAGCAGCCCACTTTCCGGAGTGAAGCCAATTGCAGCTGGGATAAAGTGATAATAGACAGGACTGACAAGGAAGCGTGGCCTTCCATTACAGGAACTGAGACTGAGTCTGCCTCAGAATGTACTACAGACACTGACTCTGCCTCCAACTGTGGCTCAGAGAACAGTAGCATGGCTACAGGGAGTGCCCAAGGCAACTTCACTGGACATACAAAGAAACCCAATGGCAATAATGGTACCAATGGAGCACTCATCCAAAGCACTTCTAACCAGAGTGCCCTTGGAGCTGGTGGAGCAAACGGTAATGGAAATGCAGCCAGAGTGTGGGGTGTTGCCACAGGTTCCAACTCTGGCTTAGCTCATTGCTCTGCTGGTGGTGGAGATGGAAAAATGGACAACATGATTGGGGATAGTAGAAGTCAAAATTGCTGGGGTGCTTCCAACACAAATGCTGGCATTAATCTTAACCTTAACCCAAATGCCAATCCAGCTGCCTGGCCAGTACTCGGACATGAAGGAACTGTGGGAGCAGGCAACCCTTCCAGTATTTGCAGTCCAGTCAGTGCCATAGGTCAGAACATGGGCAACCAGAATGGGAACCCACCAGGCACCTTAGGTGCTTGGGGAAACTTGTTGCCACAAGAGAGCACAGAACCACAAACGTCCACTTCTCAGAATGTGTCTTTCAGCGTACAACCTCAGAACCTTAACACTGATGGACCAAATAACGCTAACTCCATGAACTCTTCACCAAACCCTATCAATGCAATGCAGACAAATGGACTGCCGAACTGGGGCATGGCTGTTGGCATGGGGGCCATCATCCCACCCCACCTGCAAAGCCTTCCTGGTGCTAATGGGACATCAATTTCTCAAGTCAGTGGGGGAAATGGTGAAGGAATGGGCAATTCAGTGTGGGGGTTATCCCCAAGTAATTCTGCCACAGGAAACAGCAATTCTGGGTTCAGTCAGGGGAATGGAGACACTGTGAACTCAGCATTAAGTGCTAAACAAAATGGATCCAGCAGTGCTGTGCAAAAGGAAGGAAATGGAACAAGTGCATGGGATTCAGGGCCTCCTACTGGTCCTGGGGTCTTAGCATGGGGCAGGGGCAATGGCAACAGTGGTGTTGGTAATATGCATTCTGGTGCTTGGGGTCATCCAAGCCGCAGCACCAGCAATGGTGAATGGAGCAAGCCCCCAAACCAGCATTCCAATAATGACATCAGTGGGAAAGGATCAACAGGGTGGGAAAGCTCTAGTGTTACCAGTCAGAATCCTGCCATGCAGCAGGGCAATGAACAAATGAACTCTTGGGCCAAAGCTGCATCATCTGGCAACACAAATAGTGAAGGAAGTAACGATACCAGTGGGAGTCAGAATGAAGGTAATAGAGAAGGAGCTGGAGAGGGCCGACGAAGAGACAAAGGTATGATAGACCAAGGGCAAGTCCAGTTGCCAAGGAATGACCTTGACCCAAGGGTTCTGTCCAACACTGGATGGGGACAGACTCCTGTAAAGCAAAACACTGCCTGGGAATTTGAAGAATCTTTAAGGTCTGAACGAAAGAATGACAATGGAACGGAGGCCTGGGGTTGCGCAGCTACTCAACCTTCAAACTCGGGGGGCAAGAATGATGGGTCCATCATGAACAATACAAATACCTCTTCAGTATCTGGGTGGGTCAGTTCTCCACCTGCAACAGTTCCACCAAATACAGGTTGGGGCGACAACAATAACAAAGCCCCAAATGGCCCTGGGGGATGGGGGGAGCCGACATGTTCTACTGCTGTCAATAATGCTGCTGCTGCTGCTGCCAAAAGTGGCCACACTTGGAGTGGGACCACAAATCAGGAGGACAAGTCACCTACGTGGGGTGAACCTCAGAAACCCAAATCGCAAAACTGGGGAGATGGACAGAAATCAAATCCAGGCTGGACTTCAGGGGGTGGAGATTGGGTTGATTCCCCGTCTGTCCCCGGACACTTGGGAGATGGGAAAAAGAACAGCTCTGGATGGGATTCTGACAATAGGTCAGGGTCTGGTTGGAATGAAACTACGCGTTCTGGGACCAGCGGATGGGGAAATGGCACAAACAGCAAGGCTAATACAGGTACAAGTTGGGGAGAATCTTTAAAACCCGGTCCTCAACAAAATTGGGCTTCTAAATCCCAGGACAGCAGCAATGTGAGCAATTGGGGAGGAGCCGCTTCTGTTAAACAGACTGGATCAGGATGGGTTGGTGGACCAGTGCCAGCCAAACAGAAAGACAGTTGTGAAGCAACTGGATGGGAAGAGCCCTCTCCACCGTCCATACGGCGCAAAATGGAGATTGATGATGGTACCTCAGCTTGGGGGGACCCAAATTACAATAACAACAAGACTGTAAACATGTGGGATAGAAATAACCCTGTAATCCAGAGCAGTACCACAACCGCCACCACTACCACCATTATCAACGCAAACATGGCTGAACCTCAGCCACCGCACCAGTCAAGTGCCCAGTCAAACCGGTCCCCACTGCTTGGTCCAGGTATGATACATGCTTTGATTTCTTCAAATAATTTTTCTATGCTTTGGAAAAAATGTTCAATGGGTGTGATGTAGGGAGTAGTATAATTCCCGTTCAGTACCCATCGTTTGAAAGATACATTAATATTTTATATCAGGGGTGCCCAAACTTTTTGGGGCTGTGGGCCAGTCACTTGTCTGCTAGTCACTGTGGCCTGGGGGCTGGATCTGGCCCCCTACACCAATTCATCTGGCCCACAAAGCCTTTATTGCTCCCAGAAGCGGAAGTAAAACACACCTGTACTGGCGTATTTTGCTTCTAGTAGCAATGAGGGCTTTGTGGGCTGGATGAATTTGCATCGGGGGCCAGATCCGGGCCCCAGGCCATAGTTTGGACACCCCTGTTTTATATGCATAAAGATGATATCTTGTCTGTTCATGTTTTTTTATATATGTGGCTTTGTTTTAAGCCGAAAATTGAAGTTCACAGTTAGAGCAAACATAAGGAGGTAACAGCACAATCCTAAACATTCCATTCAGAATGTCCTATTGAATTCCTTAAGACTTACTCTTTTGTAGTTGCATTTAGGAAAGCAGCCTAAATTAGGGTGGTCAGATGAAAATGTAAGATGCAGTTAACAGAAGGGTGAACAAGTTGCAGATAATGCGGTGTTAAATCATTCTCTTTTGGAATTTGTGACTGGAGAGCTAACTTCTCCTTCGTGTTGTTTGGGGATGCACACTGATGGGTTCTGCGCCTGCGCTGAATCCTGAGCGGAGCTGGAAAGCTGATTGGATAAAGAGTTTTGAATGTGGGACCGCCCACCATGCCCAACCCCTTTAGGCGCCATTTCGCGCTTTCCCCTCAGTTTGCTTTTTTCCGCTGCGCAAGCAGGAGCCTGGAAAAAAAGCTGTGAGTACTTTAACTGAGATTGTCTCAGAATCTTCCAATTTTTCTACCCTACAATTTTTCTCGGACCAGGGGACTTGATCCCTTGGTCCTCGTGTGGCTGGGGCTCGCCCTCAGCCGCCGGTAAACAAAAAAAAAAAAAAAACCAAGAAGGAAACCGTTCTTTCCTGCAATCTCGTGCCGGGGCCTCCCGGCCGGGATAATTTTTTCTCTTCGGCCATCTACCTCGGTGGATGGCCTCAGCGGCAGCGTTCAAGCAGTGTCCGTCCTGCAAGAGAAAGTTCCCTAGTTCGGACGGACACGTGCGCTGCCTCCGCTGCCTCGGGGAGAGCCACCAGGTCCAGACCTGCGAGGTGTGTAGAGGCTTCTCGAAGGCCGCTATCAAGAACCGCCAGTACCGCCTCCAAGCCTACCTCATGGAGGCCGCAGTCGCACCACCGCCTCCCCCAGCTCCAGAGCAGGCCGCTGCCTCAACGTCTGCTCCTTCGACCTCTGCTCCTTCTTCACGGCCGTCGGCCTCCGAACTGTTTAAACGGAAGAAGGAGCAGGAGAAGAAGAAAAAAGATAAGAAAGAGAAGAAGAAGCGCCGTAGCTCTACGTCTTCTCTCCCGCCGACCCCGGGACCGGCTCACCCCTCGCCGCCACGCTCCCTAGCATCCGCCCCGGTCGCAGCCCCACCTACGCCGGGCAGGATGCCGGTCGATGTCCGGGAAACCACACCGGAGAGGGCCCCCAGCCCTCAGCCGTCGCCAGAGGCCCTTCCACCTCCACCGCCGCGACGATCTACCTCTCTTCGCGACCATTCCGTGGCTCCTGGTCTGGCTTCCGAAGCGCCACCCCAGTTGAGCCTCATCGCCCCGTTTATCGAGGCGATGGTGCGGAAGCTGCATGCCGAGCTCCAAGGCCCTCGACCGACACCATCCGAGTTCATGGAGCACCCTCTGCCTCCCGAACCAGCCACGGAGGCACCACCGCTCCGTGACGAGGGTCCGGCACCGAAGAGGCAACGAGTGGAACAGGCGCGGTCGGAGGCCTCTCTCCCTCCGTACCAGCTGCCTTTGCCGGGGAGCGATCCAAGATCCGCCAGGCCGTACTGGTCGGACTCGGACCCCGAGGCCTACCTGCCACCGCCCAGCGTCTCGGAGCGGTCAGGAGGCTCCGACGACTCGTCGGACCAGGAGGAGGAGGATCGGCCACCACCGGTTGCGGTTGACAAATCCTCGGACGATAACATCGGCTCCGTCCATGGCTCCCAACCGGAGGACCAGAAAACGTACACGGCCCTCATCACCCGCCTTGGATCCACGCTGGGGATCCGGGCGGAGGCTCCCCTGGACGAATGCGAAGATGTCGTCTGCGGCATGGCCGACCGGAAGGAGCTAGTCCCCGTCCATCTGGGGCTACTCCCGAAGATCGCCAAGGCGGCCAAGGAGATCTGGAAGAGACCCGTCTCTTCCCATTCGGTGTCCAACAGGGTGGACTCCATGTACAGACTACTGGAAGACTCCGACTTCTTACACGTCCACCCGGCGCCGAACTCCCGAGTGGTGAAAGGCTCCCAACACCGGACACCGATTAGTAGCACCCCCGTTCCGTCGACCCAAGAAGGGAAGAAACTGGACGCACTGGGCAGGAGGGTCTACGCCAATGCCTCCTTGTCCTTCCGTGCGTCCAACTACGCGACGGCCATGGGGGGCTACCAGTGCCGACTGTGGGAACAAGCGGAGTCCTTCAAGTCACTGCTACCACCGGACAAGCGAGCGGACTTCGAGCGGGTCTGCATGGAGGGAAACCAACTCGCTCTCCAGCAGATCCGTACGGGCCGCCACGTCACGGAGTCAGAGGCGAAGAATCTGGCCTCTGCAATCCAGCTTCGTCGCCACGCCTGGCTCCGCTCCGCTGACTTGCAAGACGATGTGAAGCGGCTGGTGGAAGAGCTCCCCTTCGACGGTGAGGGCCTCTTCGCCAAGGAGACCGACACCTCCTTGGGAGAGCTGAAGGGGGACTACGCCACCATCAAACAGCTCCGCCCTCCACGCCGTGGGTCCCACCGTTACCAGCAGGACCAACCGTCGACGTCCCAGGCGGGTCCGTCCTACCAACCTCGCCCACCACAGAGGCAAGGCGACTACTCCCGGTACCAGCCCTACCGGCCACGACCACAACCCAGCCGCCCACGCTACCAGCAGCGTCACCAGACTGGTAAACGCACGGAACGGAAGGGCAAACAACGTGTTTGACTCTTCCGTGACCGAGACTCTACCCTACCGTCCCCTCGCCAACTATCTATCGGCCTGGTCTGCCATCACCACAGACCGATGGGTTTTAACCATCTTAGACTCTGGCTACGCGATCGAGTTCAGGAAATGCCCTACTGTCGGACGGATCCGCGTCACCGATCCGTCCCCACCGCTCCAGGAAGAACTATCAGCTCTCCTAGAGAAGGGCGCCATAGAACCGGTTGCAGCGTCGGAGTCTCACGAAGGGTTCTTCTCCCGCTACTTCCTCGTGGACAAAAAAGACGGGGGGGCTCGTCCAATCCTGGACCTCCGCCTCCTCAACAAGCACATCGACGCGAGGAAGTTCCGGATGGTGACTCTTCATTCCATCCTCCCACTGATCAACCACAGGGACTGGTTCACCGTCATCGACCTGAAGGATGCCTACTTCCACGTATCCATCAGAAGGGAACACCGCCGATTCCTACGCTTCCAGATCGGCGGCGACGTCTACCAGTACACCTGCCTACCCTTCGGCCTCTCCACCGCTCCGAGGGTATTCACGAAGTGCATGGCGCCGGTGGCTGCTCATCTTCGGCTGCAAGGCGTCCAAGTGTTCCCGTACATAGACGACTGGTTGGTCTGCTCCCCAACCCAACAAAAAGCCAAGGACGATGTTGCCCATTGCCTGGCCCTTATGCAGAGTCTCGGTCTACGGGTCAACTACAAGAAGTCTCAGTTGACCCCCACTCAACGAATAGACTACATCGGAGCCGTATTGGACTCTCTGGCTCTGAGAGCCTACGCTCCCCCCAAACGTCTGCTCGACATCCGCACGGTAGTGGCTCGGATCCAAGGCAGTCGTCGCGTCCGTGCCAGGGACGCTCTCCGCTTACTAGGACTCATGGCGTCGACCACAGCAGTGATCTCGCACGCCAAGCTCAAAATGCGGTCGCTCCAGTCGTAGCTCCTAGCCTCCTTCGACAGCACCCACGACAACCTCGGGAAGTGGCTCACACCGACCCCCAAACTGCGGGACCAGCTGAACTGGTGGACAACGGACCGCAATGTGACCGCCGGGAAGCTCTTCACCCTCCCCGCGCCATCCGTCCAGGTCACCACCGACGCGAGCACACACGGATGGGGTGCGTGCTGCCTCGGGTTACGGGTCCACGGCATCTGGACGCCCGCGGAAGCCGACCGCCACATCAACTTCCTCGAGCTGTTAGCGGTATGGAAGGCGATGAGGTCCTTCAGACTGTCCCTAGCAGGCCGCGTGGTGCAGATCGCTTCGGACAACACCACGACCCTAGCCTACCTCAACCGGCAAGGAGGGACCAAGTCCCTCTCCCTCCTTCACCTGACGGTCCAGATCTGGGAGTGGTGCCTGAAGGTACATGTGTTCCCCATAAGTGTCCACATCCAGGGCACGCTGAACTTAGAGGCGGACTCCCTGAGCCGCAAAGGGTCAGCGATGCACGAATGGGAACTGGACGGATCGGTGTTCGACCGCCTGTGCCGACGGTGGGGCACACCGAGCCTAGACGTGTTCGCGACACAGATCAACACCAAGTGCTGCCGTTACTGCTCCCGGGCGGGGATCGGCCACGGATCGGAGGGCGATGCCTTCATGGTGCCGTGGCACCAGGAACTGCTGTACATGTTTCCTCCGATCCCTCTCATCCAACGGGTCCTGGTACGGATCCGTGCGGAGAACGCCTGGGCGATCCTGATCGCCCCGTCCTGGCCGTGCCAGCCGTGGTTCCCGCTACTCCAAACCCTGGCTTGCGACCGCCTCCGCCTACCCACCGATCCGAACCTCCTCCGCATGGAGGACGGTCGGATCCTCCACTCGGATCTGCCGAGCCTACACCTGACGGCCTGGCTTATCCGCCCGACATAACACGGATCCTTGAACTTTCAAGGAAACCTTCCACGCGAAAGTCCTATGATGCCAAGTACCGTCGCTTCATAGACTTTCTAGCATCCAGTGACCGCACCGTGGACTCGGCATCCCTGCAGGACGTCATGTCCTACCTCCTGCACCTGGCTGAGTCAGGATCTGCACACTCATCCCTAAAAGTCCACTTGGCTGCGGTGGTAGCCAAGGCCCCACCTTCATCAGTATTGTCCTCCGCTTTCAGAGACAAGACTGTTAAAAGATTCCTCCAGGGACTGCGTAATGCCTACCCTCCAGTAAAGATACCACCTCCTCAGTGGTCCCTCACTGCTGTGCTCACTGCGCTCACGAAGGCGCCCTTTGAGCCCATGGCTACAGTGGACATTAAGTTTGTCTCTTACAAAACTGCCTTTCTCGTAGCCATCACCTCTGCCCGGAGGGCAGGAGAACTGGCAGCCCTGCGGTCTGACCCTTCTTTTCTCAAGTTCTACCCCGATAGGGTAGTATTGCACCCGGACCTGGCCTTTCTGCCCAAAGTCCTGACTGAATTCCACCTGGCCCAGTCCATCACGCTTCCAGCATTCTTCCTGAATCCTTCGTCTGCACAAGAGAGAGTGTGGCATTCGCTGGATGTCAGGAGGGCCTTGCTGTTCTACACACAAAGGACTGCGTCCTTCAGGAGAGCCAAGCAACTGTTTGTGGCCTATGGTGGCAGGTCCAAGGGACACTCTCTGTCTGCCCAGAGACTTTCCAAATGGATCTCAAGCACCATCTACTTGGCCTATGAGATGTCATCTCTGCCACCCCCGCCTCATGTCCGGGCTCACTCCACCAGGACATTGGCTTCCTCCACTGCGTTCCTCGAAGGCATCCCGATGGAGGACATCTGCAAGGCCGCTACCTGGTCCAGGTCCTCCACCTTCATCACCCACTACCGGGTTGACACAAGGTCTGCTTCCGATGTCAGACGGGGCAGATCCATCCTGACGGCTGGTCTCCGATCCTCTTCGCTGATGACCGCCCATCCATGATGCCATCGCGCTCTCCTACATCTCAGGACGCCGGCTGCCCACCATCCAAGTAAGTGAGCTTGCTAGTCACCCATCAGTGTGCATCCCCAAACAACACGAAGGAGAAGGACAGGTTTCACTTACCAGTAACTGTCGTTCTCCGAGTATGTTGTTTGGGGATTCACACAACCCAACCCTGCCTCCCCTCAGGGCTGCCGGCCTGAGATGGCCTTATGCTTAGCGGGCAGCTTTAATATCAAACTGAGGGGAAAGCGCGAAATGGCGCCTAAAGGGGTTGGGCATGGTGGGCGGTCCCACATTCAAAACTCTTTATCCAATCAGCTTTCCAGCTCCGCTCAGGATTCAGCGCAGGCGCAGAACCCATCAGTGTGAATCCCCAAACAACATACTCGGAGAACGACAGTTACTGGTAAGTGAAACCTGTCCTTCTTTTGTTGAAAGCCCAGATCAAATGGAAAAGGTGAAATGATCAGATTATGAAATGAATTTGGTAATTGAGTGAATACTCTAAGTATCAAAACATGTGTATATAACCAACAATATTTAAAGCCAAGGACCAGGGGTTCACAACCTATGGGCCGGCCCCTGATGCCATTCCATCTGGCCCATAGCGACAATACTGGAAGTGCATGTGCAAACACACCCTCTACTATTTTGTCTGGCCCACGGCGCAGAGTGAGGGGGAGTTGTCTGGCCCACGGTGTGGTAATGTTGAGAAATCTGGTCATAGTTGTTAGTTCCTTAGTACTTTATAGAGCAGATCTTAAAATATATTTCTGACATGTGTCATAATTTCTAATGTGCCCTCTTAGTTCTGCTACTATTTATTCTCCATCCAGTCTTTAACATCCATCCCCCTAATTTGTTTCTGTTACTCTGGCTGTCATGCCAGACGCATATTTCTTCTATTGTGAACTTTTCCAAAGAGCCTGCTTAGATGTTGGACCCAGTGACTTTTATTCATTATCTCATACAAAAGGTTTTTCTTGTATTAAAAAAAAGGGAAAGTACAGTACATGTTTCATTTTTGTTGATTGGTTGTAACAAAAAGAATCAGCTATGATTTGTGTCAAAATATAGAATTTGTAGAAGTCCAGGTTTTTCCCACAGCATTTAAGACAACTACCAAAATGTTTTGTAGTCTTAGCTAGTTCAAAAATGTTACTACAGTACATTGCAGTGGTTAAACTGCTGTATAGCAGCCAAAACTGCTGAAATTGTAAACTTGATTGTGACCGGTTTCCAGGTTGCCTCAGCCTTCCATCTTTCAGAGGTTGGTAAAATGAGTACCCAACATGTTAATTACCTTGTGAACCGCCCAGAGAGGGCACTAAGTGTTATGGGGTGGTATATAAGTGTTATTGCTATGCAGTGTATTAAATGCCTTCAAGAAGAATCCAGCTGATACTAAGACCTGGTCTTTTTAATCTGTTGAATTGTGCCATTTGCTTCATGCTTCACCTGATATTTGTAAGATATTTTGTACCATTTTTTGTTTTTTACCTTTGACACCCATGTCTCAAAATGTTTATGGTAACCATACAGTGGTGGGATGTCAAAAGGTTTACTACCCCACCGTGACGTCATCACAGTGTGGGCGGAGCTGACGTCATGGGCGGAACCAATGTCATGATGTTGAGCGCGGGGCAAAAATAAAAAATAAGCAGACACACACACACCCCTCAACTCACCCACCCACCCACAACACAAACCTGTAAATAAATTAAATAAATAAACCAGAGCTTTTAAACCAGAGCCTAAAGCTTATTCTGGCTAATCTTTCTCACACTAGGTCAGATGGAAGGATCTACAGAATTAACTCACCACAAGATGGCTTCATTTTGGCACTTTTCAACTTTTCAACAGTTAAAGAAGTTAGGTACTAAGTCTTTGCCTAACCAGTTCTCTAGGATAATATGCCTTAATGTAAATGTAAAACAGCAGTACCCCTTTAAGGGTTCTCCAATTGGAACAGCAATTGGAACAGCACAGGTGTTGCTTATTGATGAGGTAACTCCAAGACTTTGCTTTAAAACCCCAAGCCAGGCCACCAGGCCTGCCGGCCGCCAGACCTTTTTAGGAACTGTGGTAGTACGTCAATATAGGTAAAGGTATTAAATACACATTAAAATACACACAGACACACCACATCCAAACGTGAGTCACTTACCCTGGGGAGCAGGCTATAGGGAGCTTCAGGCTAGCAGCTTCTCTTCCTCCTCCCTGCTTGGGAGGACAGCATGGAGGCCATGCATACGCGCCAAGCACTGTAGGTGCGGGGGAACCAGTGAAAAAGTAAGCCCCATAGGTGGTCCCCCCCCAAAAAAAAACTGCTACCGGTTCTCCGGGGCACTGGGGAAAGTTGCTACCGGTTCTGGCAAACTGGTGCGAACCTGTTACATCCCATCACTGTAACCATATGATTAGATTTGCTAGGATATCTTCTAATTAGTTCTGGGTGCCCTTAGCTTTACTTAAATATATTGCACCTTACTTACATAAGTGTCAGGCAGCCGTGGCTACTTAGATTCATCAACTAGAGTAGTAACATCATTGGGATTGAATGGGTACACTTTAAGTGGCTTAACTAAGGAACATGTCTGTATCAAAGTACCATGGGATCTCCATGTGTGCTAAGTAACCATTAGTGAAGATCAGTTGTGTGAGTGTACTCTGATTGCAGGACAAATATAGTGCCTTCTTAGGAGAGGAAGAGGGAGGAGGGTCATCTTCTCTCTCTCTGCCAATTTTGTTGGGTTACTGCTTAAAACAGTGATGGTGAACCTTGGCACTCCAGGTGTTCTTGGACTTCAATTACCAGAAGTCCAAGCCAGCACTCCTGCTGATTAGGGCTTCTGGTAATTGAAGTTCAAGAATAGATGGAGTACCAAGGTTCACCATCACTGGCTTAAAAGGACAGCAGAGAATGGAGACAACATGGTTAAAATTGTGGTGGTGGTGTCAGGGACTGTGGTTTGTACTCTTTGTTAAGCATCCCTCTATATTTTTCTCTGTAATTTGAGTCCTATGAGTGCCTTCTCACTATGTTGTGGTTGTGTGTGTTTGGCAGATCAAGGGACCCTGCCCATATACATATGAGGAAACCTATTAACCAAGACTTCTTTATAGGCACTTCTACCTTGGCTATGTGGGATTATGCATCTTTGTCACCCCACAATTCCATATTGCAGAATGAGGTCAACAGTGGTAAGTAGTGTCCAGAATAGAAGGAATATATAATAGGGAGGATTGAGTAGCCTAACCCACAGAGGAGTTGGCAATTGGAATAGACACTGTGTTGGTGGCCAAAGTTGTTGACTCACCTTTCAACTTCCAATGAGTACGCAGACATTTTCCCAGACTTTGTCTGAAAAAGAAGTGTCCTGGAGAGCAACAAACAAAAGCCAGAATAACTGAGGAATAAAATGTGTAGTTGATTCTTAATGGAGATTATGTCACTACAGGTGATTTAACACCACAGAACTCTGACAGTTATTATGTGTTTATAAATATATTGCCCAATCTCAGGAACTACATGTTCATGTAAACTACTGTTAAGTGATAGACCTCACATTACGTAGAGATTAGCCATTGTACATACACGATTCCCTGTTTTCAAGAAAGAGTATGTAGCTGAATGGGTGGTGTCTCTGGCTCTAACCATTACTTCACATTTCCTCCTCAGTATGGTTCTCCAATACTAACTGCAAACTAAGTTCTTATTCCGTTTATATTTGCATGTGTGCATACATTAATTTGAAATACAAAAATTTAAGTCTAAAGAAGAATGATTTGGTCAAGGTAATTGGGTGGTCTTCATGTATGACTTCAAGAACCAGGTCTTGGTATCTGTGACTTCTAGGTCCAAGTATAATAGCAAGAGTATTTACACCTATATATTGCCCCATAGCGTTTAGTGCATTCCGTGGGTGGTTCACAAGGTAATTTAAATTTTTGCACCCAACATGCTGGGTGCTCATTTTACTGACCTTGGAAAGCCGAGTCAACCTTGAGCCGTGTCATGATCAAACTTGCAATGTCAGCAGTTTTGGCTGCAGTACAGCAGTTTAACCACTGTGCCAACAAGATTATATTATAATAAACAATTTTTCCATGTGTGTGGTATATATCAATAAATATAGCCTGTTTGACCTCATGGGAGTCTCTCTGATACAATATGGGCAAACCTAATCTCACAGATTTATTTAGGTGGAGGATGAATAGTCTAGCACTGTCAGTTTCCTGTGCAATAGCCTCTTCACAAGCAGAAGTGTAGAAGAAGCACACTTACCTTATTTTAATATAGACATACAGAAGGTGCCAGAATGTATACACAGTTTAAGAGATGTTATCTATGTCTTACTTTTCAAAGTTGAATTGAATTACAGTAGCAATGTATAGTATGATGTTTGCTCAAAAGAGTGAATGCTAGCATCAATCACCATGCGACAGGCAGGACAGTCAAAGAAGATGGCAGAAGCACGGTTGTCGTTTGAGGAGCACAAGACCATTTTGAAGTGGTTTTTGAAATTTGAGAACATTGTGGAAGTACAACAATGGAGGTGTGAGTATGCAACAGAACCTCCAACACACCTAACAATTGCATGAATTTGTGATAAGTTTAAGATGCATGGTACTGTTTGTAATGTGGACAAGAGAAAATCCGAGAGACCTCAAACAACAACAAATCCTGCTTCTGCTGTGGTGTTGGAACAGTTTACATGCTCACCATAGAAGTCTACCAAACAATGTGTATGTGAGACAGGAGTTAGTGGAACAATCATACAACACATTCTTTAAACTGCAAAATGGAAAGTTTTCATCCCAAGATTATTACATACACTGAATGAAGACAATTTTGATTGAAGGGTGCAGTATTGTGAGTGGTTCCAAATCATGGTACAAGAGGATGAAGAGTTTGTGATGGAAATGTTTTGGTCTGATAAAGCACAGTTGAAATTCAACGGAACACTGAACCAACATACTTGTGTGTATTGGGCTCCAGGAAATCCATACATTCATGTGGAAAAAGAAGTAAATTTACCAGGCCTCGTGCCTGCTGTGGACTGTCATTAACTGGACTAATATGACCATTCTTTTTTAAGGTACCGTTACTGGTTAAGTGTATCTAGACATACTACGCACATCCATTTTACTTGCAAGTCATACACATTTTGGGAATGATCAATTTTACTTACAACAAGATGGCACTCCACCGCACTTCCACCAAGACATGAGAGCTTTCCTCAATGAGAATTTGCCAGAGCAGTAGGATGAAGAGTTGCAGTTTACTTTCCCTTCACGTTCTCCTAACGTAACACTCCTTGACATCTACCTATGTGGGACATTAGGGGTCTTCCAAATACCATGTGACCATTTTAGGGGGGGGGAAGGGGTTGACCGAAAGTCACCGGGGGGGGGGTGTCAGCATGAAGTCACGTGACTCCAATTTTTTTTAAAAAAACCCAGCCAGGTGGAAGCCCAGGTGTAGGGTGGCAGGTGTGCTCAGGCTCCGGGCAGGACCATCCTCCGCAGCTCGAGCTGGCGTGGCTTTTAACCCCCCCCCCCCCCAGCCAGGTGGGAGTCCAGGGGTAAGTTGGCAGATGTCCTCAGGCTTTGGGTCGGCCATGCTTCTGCTGTTTCTCTTCAAATCAGGGGAAATGGAGAAACCACGTGATTTGGGGGGAGGGGTGTTAGTCAAAGGTTATGGAAAGTCGCAGGAGGAAGTAGTGGTCAGAAAGTGGTCTATTTTAGGTCACATGGTATTTGAAAGGCCCCTTACAGGAAGTGGTGTACCATAGAAAATCAGCTAAACTGGCGGTACTTTGGGAAGTGGACACTTTGGTCAGCATTGCTCAAGCAGTAGTTTGCCATAATCAGAAGTATCTGGATGCTGACGGTAATCACTTTGAGCATCTCTTGTAATTGCAGAAGTCAAACGTGACTTGTCACAGTAAAACCCTTACTTACGAAAAATAGTCTGTTCTGTAGGTTTTTGCTTAAATCAGTTTTTTACCTAAGTCGAAGCAAACCCGTAGGAAAAATAAAAAATTTATGTAAATCAAAGCAAACCCATAGGGAAATGAATATTTACGTAACTCGAAGCAAACCCATAGGAAAAAGAATCTTTATGTAACTCAAAGCAAACCCATAGGAAATCATGTAAATCGGGACATGGTTTTAGCACAGAATCATTATGTAAGTCGAATTTTATGTAACTCGAGACATATGTAAGTCGGGGTTTTACTGTATTCTTTTGTTAACGGTATATATTTAGTATTACAATTTTAACACAATTTTTTCCTTTCTTAAAATGTGTATACATTTTTGGCACTCTCTGTATATATACACACACATATACAGTACATCTGTTTTCAGTGGTTTGTAATGAAATAATATCACTCGGTTGTAAATATAGCAACAAAATAATAAGGAGGCAGTATAGTCAAACCTCGCATAAAGAGCACTTCGCTTAAAAAATAACTCACTTAAAGAGCAGAATTTTTTCTGAATGTTCACTTCGCTTAACAAATAAAACCAACCAAAAACTCACTTAACAAATAAATCGGGGTTCGCAAAACCACCACCACCACCAGAAGTCACATTTGGTCAGTTACTATGGTGTTTCGCTTAAAGAGCAAACTCACTTAAAGAGCAATCCTGTGGAACACATTATGCTCTTTAAGCGAGGTACAACTGTATAAATATTGTAGATATTTTTCAGTACAAGAAGAAATAAAACTGTTGAGTGTGGGGGAATGTAAAAGCCGAAGAAAGAAATGCCAGAGAGGAAGGTTTCCCCCACATAGGAAGAGAACTGAGAGAAGAAGAATGATATAAGCAACCCATTCTGTCTCTTTTAGTCCAATGGGGGGTGATAACCTGACCCACCCTCCTCTTTTATGGATTCCTACCACAGTCATGTAACTCCTGCAGTTGAATTTATAGGCTTTGCTGCCTGACTCCATGGTACTGAAACTGAATATCACTTTCTACTCTAACTTGCTGATTTCTCTTTGTTAGTACATTAGCAGTGCAGGCCCTCTGAGAATTTGTAGAGTCTTATCACCAGGGCTGTAATTTTTTAGTCTTCTGAGAGGAATAAACCATCTGTGTTTGAGTTGGTGCTACTTATCCTTGCCAGTAATCTGCCTTAATATGTGCATTCAGTACTAACATCATATGGTGGATGAACAATGGGAGCCCCTCCTCTCCAGAATGCTACCTATTTGCTATGTGACCTATGTCATCAATGTCACTACCTGGTCACCCAGAGAGGAAAGGCAGCCTGTGTGTGGGCAGGATTTTAGTAAAAGCTCCCAGTCTGCTTGGGAAATTATTAGCCTCATGAAGAGAAAGGCCATATATCTTTCCTCTGCAATCTAATGTCATTACCACCCCCTAGAGAATCAAGCACTGACAGTGTTTCTCACTTAAGGAAACTAAAATGGTAAGAAGACACAATTTTCAGTGTAATTTAAAACTCTGATAACATGGTATCTTCTAATGATGTAATGTGGTAAGCTTAATAAGATGTAGAAATTTATTTATTTATTTATTTATTTAGATTTATTATCCTGCCCCAATCAGGCAAACCTGACTCTAGGTGGCTTACAGAAAATTCATAAATTAAAACTTTGAGGTTCGAAATTACTTTAAAAAATCAATTAAAAAAAGAATTAAACCATGAATTTGCAAAGATCTAAAAAATTTAAAAAGGTTAAAAAGTTTAAAAAGATTTAAAAAGTTTAAAAGAGTGAGGGAGGGGTGGCTGTCCCATCAGATCAGCCACCCAACATGGGACCCCATATTCCTGGAGCCCCACACCTGCCCTGCCAGCCAGGTTTTTAGAAATACTTTATTTTGGATCTTTCATTGAATAATCAAATCTTTTTCTTTTGAAACTTACAAGAATTCTATTGTAAAAGAGAGATATTCCTGCTGTTAAACTTTAAACTTTCACTGGTTCCAAATGTAACATTCCTTTGGTTCAGCTTAGTCTGTAATGTGGGAGGGAGGAGGAGAAATATTCAAACAATGCAGACATAATATCTTCTCTAAATAATAGGAAAGCATTTAGACACAGAAAGGATAGATAGATTTAACTAGGAGTATTTTTAAAACCTGATTGATGTAATGAGTTCTTGATCTTTTGAAGGAAACATTTTCATCTCTCCATCTATACAGTACAGTACTTGGAATCCAGCTTACCAGTTTGCTCAGACTGTGATATAACACAGTTTACAAGTAGGCAAAGCATATTCTTATGTAGGTGATTCAGTTTAAAAGTAATTGTCAGGTTGTTCTTCAGAAAATGTCAATACATCCTTCTGCATCCTAAAATTGACTCTTTGGATATACCTGGAAGAGACATTTGTAGCCAAGTATTACAAGAGTGAAAACCTGGATGTACTGTCTTTTAGATTTTAAGTTCTAGGTGGACTGCACATAAACAAAACCCCAGAACCCAATTCGTTTCTAATACATATGATGATGAACCGTTTGTTTACTGGTGTGCATGTTTTTGTCAGTTCTGTGTAGTGGTTATATAGTTTGCATACTGATTTGTGGTTGATTTTATTTTGAAGTGGCCTTTTAATGAGAAAGAGGTGCTGGTAAAATACAGTAGAATGTTATAGGTAGGGTAAGAAAGTCATTTCTCCAAGCTGTCTTAGTCTGGAGCTATCAAGGCATATAAAAGGGAAAATAAATGGCAAGTGATCTCTTACTACACCTCTGCAAAAACAATTCCCCCTCTAGTTTCTACTGTACCTTATTGTGGGACAAATATAGCCCATCCACTGGATTCATTTTTAATACATATGCTGATAAACACTTTGTAAAGCAGGGGTCCTCAACCTTTTTAAGCCAGGGGCTGGATCATGCCCCCTCAGACTGTTGGTGGGCCGGATAGGTGCCAGTGAGGCAACCCCCAAGCCACCCACTACTCCACCCACACCACCGCCAGCCACCACTCTGAGCCATGCACCACTCACACACACACATCCATGCTACTTCCCTGCTTACCATCTGGAGGAGCTGCATGGTACTCTAACATCCAGCCCGTGCCTTCACTCCAGTCGCCACTTCTTTCTCTACCTCAATCCTTGTCTCCTCCGCTTGGCTTGGCGTGTCCCTAACACTGCTCCATAGCAGAGCAGATGTTGTAAGGCTATGGAGCGCTGTTAGGGACATACCAAGCCAAGTGAAGGAGACAAGGATTGAGGAGGAGGCAGAAACAGCAGCTGGAGGGAGAGCATGGGTCAGATGATTTGGTGCCACAGGCAGGATTTGGCTCGCGGGCCGTAGGTTGAGAACCCCTGATGTAAAGCAGTAATATGAAGTTTATTGTTTTTCAGGTGAATTCAAAACCCCTGAACAACATTTAGTGGATCTTCTGTTCATTAAGTTAAAACAATATTTACAGTACTTATTTTAATATTGCTAATTGAAAATCCAGTGGCACTGGTCACAGTTGTGCTGGTTAGTTGTGCTACTATAAATGCAGTGGCATAGATCACAGCAGTGAATTATCTCTTTGTCAATGAGTTGCAAGATGTATCCCTTGTTCATCAGCTGCTGCAACAACTGGCATATGAACTGCAGCTCAGTAACCAGTTTCCTGTCATGACTGCAGTTTATGCAATAGCATTTATGCCAAATTAACCAACCAACAGCCATTGTCACATATCCAAGTTCACATCCATTTTCGTGGGTAATACAGGAAATCAAGATTCTAACGTTCAGGACTCTTAGATGCCTGTGAGTCAATTACTTTTCTCAACAGATTGAATTAAAGTGTGACTTTGCTATTAGCACATCATTGACCAGTCAGGTGGAAATATTTTGAGCAAAATTTACCTGAAGCTGGGGAAAGCAAGTTAATGTTACAGAATGGTTTTGAGTCAACAAGGAATGCTTTGCTGTAAGGGTCAGTTAATGTTGGAAGGTTAAGCATGGCAAATATCCCAGCTATAGAAAATCATATGCACTTGCTCTCATTAGTTGAGATTTCCTTACCACATTCTGCCAATATAATGCCTGCAAAGAAATCTGGATGCATACTTCTGGGAACATGTGAAGCACTAATAATATCTTGTTTTCCCAGATTGAAGTGTTTTGTCTCCGTGTGTTAAGAAATGCAAATGTCATCACTATTCTTATATCCCCAGTGAATTTTGAATAGATTCAGAGATTCAAATGTAAAAGTAAGCAGTGCCCAAGCTGCTGGTTTAAGCGTTTTTCTAATTAACTGTCATTATGGTCAATTCTGTTTTTAAAAAATTGCACTTGATTTAATTCTGGAGAACTTTACAAACTATTGGTGTCTTTACGTATGTTATTGTTTTCACATAATAACAACTAATTTGTTAAAGCATGAACTCTATTGTTGCAAGTAATAATTTACATAATATGCGGGTCAAGATACAATGTATTTAACAAAATGACTTGTGCAGTGAGGATTGAAAGTGATTAATCGTTATTACTGAATAGAAAATCAAACTGGTCTCTCCCCTTTTTTGATTAATAAATAAATGTATTTTGCAGTCAAATTATAGTGTTGAGGATGATGTTAAATACACTGTTGCAAAGGCTGAGAATGCTTTAGATTGAGCATTCTAGCTTCCTTTCTAATATTTAATTATCTTTAATGTCCTCTGCGACAATATTTATGTTGATATATAAATACAGAATGAAGATGGAAGTGAGGTCAAAGGTTTGATCACTCATTTCAGATAAATAGGTGGACGCTAGAGTGTCTTACTCCTGCTGCTCCTGGCCTTATTAACCTTTCCCACATGGCCCATTCTGTCTTTGCTTTTCCTTCCTCACTCCGACATGCCCATTTGTTCTCATCCGATTAGTTCACAGTTTAGAATATAATTCCTCTTCTTGTCTTCCATCCCTCTGCCTCCTGCTCTCTAGTTCTGCTGCTTTTCTCAGCGTCCTCTAAATGCCCTTCTAGGTTCACCTTGACTGTCCTGGCTGTTACGGTGGCTCCCCAGTCTCTGGCCTTCATTAGCCCAGTCAGCGGCATAAAATACCTTAGCACACTAATTACTCAGTATACAGCGCCCTCATCTATAACCATGGTATTTTCATTCTGGATTCCGAGGTCACTGTCAGGTTTTTATAACATTTTGTTCACTGTATGAAAAAAGAAATCTTACATATGAAAATTAAAAGCTTCAAAAAAAACACACAACAACGTGAGAAATGGGCAACCTGGATAGTTCCTAGTGAAGTCATACCTAAATATGACCATTGTGTTGCAATCCTTGTTTGCAGCTTCAGGCACATGTAGTTTCAGATCAGAAAAGGCTGTACTGTTCACTGTCAAATGTGTCTAGATACACACAACATGTGACAAATAAAACTAGCCTTAACAGTAGAACAGCTCTTGATTATTGTACTGGAGAATGTCAAAATTGTGTGCTTAGGTATATGAATGAGGGCAAGAGGATAAATACAGTGTTGTAACCTTTTCAGTTTCATCATAGAAAAGCGTATTTCCATGACATATTATTTGAAACATAGTACAGTAATACCTCGGATAACGTTTACTTCGGATAACGCTAAAATCGCATAACGTTAAGTAATCTGGGGAGGAGAATTGGATCGAATAACGTTAAGGTCCTATGGGATGGATTGGATAACAACCGCTAAAGCCTGTGCGGTTACAATGTATCTCTATGGAGCTTTAACGTTATCTGATCCATCCCATAGGATTTTAACATGCATCGGATAACACTAAAAATCAGATAACACCAAGACTTGTGGCACCAAGTCTTAGTGTCAGTGATGGGATGTAACAGGTTCTCACCAGTTCTCCAGAACTGGTAGTAACTTTTCCCGGTGTCCCAGAGAACCTGTAGCAGCTTTTGGGGGGAACCACCTTCGGGACTTACCTTTTCACTGGTTCCCCCACTGCGCATGCATGCCAAGCACTTGGTGTGCATGCACGCCTAGTGCTTGGCACATATGCAAGGCCTCCTTGCTGTCCTCCCAAACGGGGAGGAGGAAGAGAAGCTGCTAGCCTGAAGCTCCCTATAGCCTGAAGCTCCCTATTTTTATTATTTTGTATTTTTTTCTTTGGCCCCGCCCATGACATGACATCATGATGTTAGCTCCACCCACACTGTAATGACATCACGGTGGGGTAGTAAAATTTTTGACATCCCACCACTGCTTAGCGTTATCCGAGGTATTACTGATAAGCCAGGAGTTCTCAACCTTTTAAAGCCAAGGGCCGGGTCACACTCCCTCAGACAACTTCGGGGGCCAGATGGCCATTTTGCCCTCCCTCCACACGTGGCACTTCCTGGTGTGGTGGAGTCAGTGAAGGGCCACATGAAATGGTGCTGCAGGCCACATTCGCCCACAGGCCTCAGGTTGAGAATCCCTGTTATAAATAATTACCTTGTAACACTCAGTTTTAGTACATACTGTAATAAAGTAAAAAGTTTTATTCATAGGAAAATTCTGTTTGGCTTTAATTTGATGGCTGCATATTGTATACAATGGTGAAACTATAAATGGGTTGCTCATTATTTGGTGGAGTTTGAATCTATTTATTATTTCTATACAGTTAGAATGTACAAAGTAATTCACAGTCTACATTTTGCCTTTTACCATACAGTGAAAACCTCTAGGATCACTCTTTAGAACAGGATCTCAGTGACAAGTGATAAGATTTGTCCAAACTTTCCCAGTTGATGATTGAGGAGGGATTTTAACCAAGAACTCACTGAACTCCTTCCAGTACTCTACTTCTGGGCAGACACCATTAATAAATTTCTTTCCATAGACGGCTCAGAGATCACATTCCTGTGCTGGGAATAAGATATTTTCAATTTCATATTTTAAGCTTTCCATCAGAATGTAAACAAATAATCTAAAATTAAAATCCACCATACTAGATAGAAAAAAACAGCCTGATACTAAAAGCAAACAGTGATTCTGCCTTTTGCTACTGGCTAATGGCCAGGTGGTTAGTAGGATGTTTTAGTCTATCTGTGACTTATCCACACACAGGGACCCTACAGTATTAGACTCTAAGCCAGCGATGGTGAACCTTGGCACTTCAGCTGTTCTTGAACTTCAATTCCCAGAAGCCTTGATCAGCAGGAGTGCTTACATGGGCTTCTGGAAATTGAAGTCCAGAACACCTGGAGTGCCAAGCGTCACCATCACAGCTCTAAGGCATTGAGAAACAGCAGCATGAAGCTTGGCTTTTCATTGTTGCCTCTGGTAGTAACTATTCCTTCTGGAAAGAATTTGTGAGGATTAGACTTGAAAAGATAGGGCTGGCCTCTAAAACAGCACTACCCAGTCAGATCATAAGCTGTTCACAAATGCAGGATGATTCAAAACAAACAGAGCTTACAAAAGTAGATTGGCTCTCAAAGCACACCTTATGCTACAGATATTTTGCTTATGTTTGAGTGCAAAATTCTAAATGCAAATTTCCCCCCTTACTGTTTAATTTTTGGAAGTAAATTGAAAGAAAGCATTTAAATGAACAAAGTGCTGTCTTACAGAATAGCTAAAAATGTAAGGATGATGGTGAATGGTAGGCAGAATTCTATAGAAAGGCAAGCAGATGCAGACTGTAACAATGGCTTACCTTACCACTTACCTTGCTGACTGTCATGTCTTCTTTAGTAGAGTAAGGAAACTGGAGCAGTAGATCAACTTTTTTTCCTGAGCCAAATACTCCTAATGAAAACATGATTAAAACAATGTTATTCTGGTCTGGACATAATACTAAGCCACAGGGTAGTGCTACATGCACCAGACTTTTGCTTGGCATGGTTTCAAAGGAGTGATCAAGAGCGTTCATTTACATTTTAAGCTAACCATCATGATAATTATGTTTGAGCCAAAAACTGTGATTACCGTATTTGCTGGTGTATAAGATGACTTTTTCACCCTGAAAAACATGCCTCGAAGGGGGGGGGTCATCTTATACACCGGGTGCACTTCAGTTGGGATAGACATAGCTGCCCATAGTGGCCTCCTGATGCTTCCCCACCTCATTCTACATACCATCCAGATGAAGAAAGAAGCTCTACATTACAATTGTGTCTCCCTTTCAAACTGGTGGGGAAAAAGAAAGGGTTTCATTTACTGGTACCTTCTGCCCTTATCTCTCTGCTCTGCCCAAAATGGAGGAAAAAGCCATGCTTGCAGGGGAAGCAAGAGGCTAGGCTAGAGCAACACTTACTGCCTCAGTGCAATTGACCTGTCCACCCACTTTACCTGCAGCGCCACCACTGGTGGGTGGTGCAAGTACAGTTCTAAAAAATCAATAAAATAATTAATATTACTGTATTTTAATTACTGAAACTCACTAGCAGTTTCTACATTTCCCACTCTTGGCTTATACTCAGGTCAATCTATTTTCCTGGATTTCAAGGTCATAATTAGGTACCTTGGGTTATATTCGGGTCGGCTTATATTCATGTATATACGGTAGATAAATAAGTACCACTTTGCACTTGCACTGTTTTATATTTACTGTACATGTTTGATAACTTACAGCCTTGTGACAGTTTTCTGCATGTCATAAGCATTTGAATATAAATTAACATGTTGAAATCAAATCTGATGTTCTTTTACGTTTTATTTGGTGTGTGGAAGGTGTGCAGAAGAGGGGGTAGTCTTATACAGCGAGTATATAACAAACTCTATATTTTGAGTGGAAATGTTGGGGGGTCGTCTTATACACCCAGTCATCTTGTACACCGGCATATACGGTATCTTAATTATGAACTAGGGAAACAAGTCAGAATTGTAAATCATAGTTTGAAGTTGACTTTTCATTAGTTAAGACTAATGTTCAGGTTTGGATGTATTGATAAACTAAAACTTGTTGAAAAACAAACTGATACTTTCTTTTATTACATTACTCTAATTGGAAGTGTTTTGTTGTAATGAAATGCCACTTGTGTGGCTATGATGATGCTATAGAGCTCAAAAACAATAGCTATTGTTCATTTTTATGAGGTAAACAGAGCTTTTTTATAAGTAACATTTGAAAATATTTATGGCAGAGAAGGAAACAAGTTTAACAAAATATTCTGATGGTGCATGGAGATTCTTGAATCTTCTTTGAGGGAGAGCAAGTCAAAAAGGTCTGTCTTGCATAACTGCTTAATTTCTGTTTGAGCAAGTTGCTTCATGTTCACACATTATCCATAGCTATTTTCAGTATTTTTACTAAAAATGTATTTTGGAACATTTCCTTAATTTTTATATCTTCCTTCTAACCACAGTTGTTTTCTGTTTCCGATTTCAGCAGGCTGGGGAGAGATGCCTGCTGTCCATGCAAAGCCTGAACCTTCGTGGGGAGAGCCTTCCTCTCCTGCTGCTGCAGTTGATAATGGCACTTCAGCGTGGGGGAAGCCCCCCAGCAGTGGTACAGGGTGGGGAGATAATTCTGCTGAGTCAGCAGGGACATATGGAAGAGTGAGTGCACCGACTGCTGCCCCAGCACTGTGCAAACCAGGTGATTATGTACATGTATGGATTGTATTGCCAGAGGTGGAAAACTCAGGTGTGAGGAACATTAGCTGTCCTTGCCCATCACTGATTTTTCTGCTTGAAATGAACTAGAGCTGATGCCCTTTCATTTCAGACATAGGCTTACATATCAGTAAAAGAAAATAGAGGTGTTTTCTTTTAAATACTTGGATGCAAGAGTACAAAGAGGCTAACTCAAATCCTCTGTTTGTCACCTAGCTTCTAAATCTTCTATGCAAGAAGGCTGGGGCAGTGGTGGAGATGAAGTAAATCTCAGTACAAGTCAGTGGGAGGATGAAGAAGGAGATATGTGGAATAATACTGCTTCACAAGAGAGCAATTCCTCTTGTAGCTCCTGGGGGAATGCCCCTAAGAAAGGACTTCAAAAGGTATGATTCAAACTGTCTGGTTATAAAAATCACTAAAATAGGTGACTGGTTCGTGCACTGATGTTTATGTTGTCAAAATTATTTTATTAAATTCATTATTTTTGAAGGGCATTAAAATAAAATGGATGTGAAGATGCAACACTTCCCTCCATTTTTCTGACTTTGCATGCCTGTCGTTGGAAAGCAGGGGTGCATTGGAGGATTTCTTGGAGTTTGATGGCCCTTACTTGCTATAATTATTTGCTGTCTGATGGTGCTGTTCTTAATCCAGATAGTTTTTAGACACCACTTCTACTTGATTGTACTATAGTGCTTTGTCAAGGGGTATCTTTGTTACCCAGAGTACAGAACTGTTCTACAAGAGTCTTCCAGGACATTATAGCCCATGGTTATGTGAGGTAGATTATACTAGCAGCCCCAGAAAAAAGTGTTGTGTTTAAACAGAGTCAATGAAAAATGTGACAACTGCTGCAGATGTGGTGGATAGAATGGTTGACTACTACTTTTGATTCGGCTTTTCCCTTTCATGCTTGGAATAAGGACTTGCAACTATTGATGAAGTGGTTGGTAAGTGTGGTTTGCCTTGTTGGTTGATTGACCTATATAGGGAATTTTTGAAGCAGTTGAAAAGACTCTTGGAGAATGCACCTATATTAACAGCAGCAGAGAAGACAATAAGGACCACTTGAGCGTCACACTTTAAATATTGTGATACTGATAGTAACAAAAACATAGGTTTTTCCAGTGGTTTTTTTGCAAAATGACCCACAACAGAGCTGTCAGTATAAAACTGATTCTTCTACTGAGCAGCTGGAGGAAGAACAATTTGCAGTCCTTGGTAATTTAGTTCAAGCTTGACTTGAAAATGTCTTTTCTTTGAAACCAGGCTGTGAAGTTAAAATGTAAGAGATTTGACCAGGTTGTCTTTGGAGTGAAGTTTCTGTTACAGTTAAAAAAAAATCATTGTGACTGATTATTCATGGAGATGTTAGACATTTTCAATATACAAAAAGAGAACGTGTCACCCCAAGAACATCTGTCCATCCCACCAGAGCGGACCGGATAGGTTCTCTGACGATACCATCAGCTAAAGTGGCCTGATTCTCTAGCACTAGAAGGAGGGCCTTGTCAGTGTCCGCTCCAGCCCTGTGGAACATCTTACCAACCAAGTTGCACCTCCAAATGGAGCTGTTGCCCTTCAAGAAAGAGCTAAAAACCTGGCTGGCAAAGCAGGTGTGGGTCACCGGTAGTATGATACCACGCCCCCTCCCCCTTTGCTGGCTCATATAGCGTAGGCCTCTCCATTCTTTTAACCATTCTTTTAACTGCTATTTTTTAAATAACTGATGGGGGGGGGGGTTAGTGTTTATTCAGGCTTTTAAGACTGCATTGTTTTATATTACTGTTGTTATGCCGCCCAGAGTCACTCGTTCGAATTGGGCTGCAATATATTTATTTATTTATTTAAATTTGTTTATCGCCCTCCTCCCTGAAGGGACCCAGGGTGATTCACAGCATGTCAGCATATTGACAACAATTTAAAACCAGTTCAAAAATTAAAAGTTTTAAAAGAAGCTTAAAAACTTAACATTAAAAACTAGGTGTTGTAGCTAGGAGGCACTGGGGGTCAAACCATCCAGCCGGCTGGGGAAATTGATCCATCCATTCCCCAGACCTGATAAATAAATAAAATTTTGAACAGAGACATCTCATGGTTATCGAAAACAGGAGTAAAATAACTAATTGTTTGTAACTAATTACTTCCAAGCTCTTCCTAGGATTGCACTCCTAAAATGTTTTCCCATGGTTCCTTCCAGGGGATGAAGACATCTAGTAAGCAAGATGAGGCCTGGATCATGAACCGTCTGATAAAACAGCTCACAGACATGGGCTTCCCGGTATGTAACTTTCATATTCTAGTATGGCTTTACCCCTGAAGTCAGGAGAATACAGGTAGCTATGAAGGTCACATATACTTTTATTCAGCACTTCAAACATTTTACAAATTCATTTGTGAATTGGCCCCATTATGTTTAGTGAGACCTATTTCTGTTGATGTGTACATAGAGTGATAATTAGTAAAATACACATATTCCTTCAGATTATTTATGAATCAATCAGGGGAGAATCATTTCTCAGTCATTTTGTTTGCTCATTAGTTTCTGTCAAGTGCCCCCCTTTAGGCAAACTTTAATACTTGCATTTGTTAGTAATGTATAAATAGCATATCATGTGTATTTGTCAAAAATGCTGTAACTGATTCTGCCCATTCACCTGCTGAACTGAAGTCTCCTGCTCAGCATAGCACAAGAAATCTCATGCCAAATGTCAGAGGGAAGAGGAGGACAGCTCTTATTTTGGATTTTGGAGCTGACAAAGTGAAGGAACAGCAGGGGAATTTGAATTGTTGAATTAAAGGGGCTGGTTGTCTATAGATGGAGGAGTGGGTATGCAAAATTCTTCCAGGTTATGCCCCTGCTTAGTTCATGTTACCAAGGAAGAAAGGCATAAACTGCAACTGCTGAATGGCTGCTGAGTTGTTGTTTAAATTTGCAAAATATAAGAAGGAAGGATGGAAGAAATGTAGAAAGCTAGGAAGATGAGCAAGGTCAAAGAATAAAAAATAGTGGGGAAAAGAAATCAAAGTATCAGAAAAGTTTGAGGATGGTGGAAGTCATAGCAAGAACCATAATGGTATTTGGGGATAGTATTTGAAGGGGCTAATGCTATTAGGTTTTTATATAGTAAATGCAATTTGAAAGATATTTTAACTTCCTTATGCATTTGATTTCACTGTACACCTGTGAAGTAGCAAACATTTTATTCCTCTTATATGAATGGAATGCTGAGCTTCAAAGGAGGTGAAGGGTTTTACCACATAGTTTTTATACAGTAAAAACTGCACTTGGGCCACAGTCCAATTCCATTCAAATGGTTTGGGCCTGAAATAAATCTAGTAAGGTTGTCCACTTTTTCACTGACTTTAGTACCTGTACATTTAATTGCAGCTTGATTGGTAAAACCTTCCTATTGATTGCTGCAAATCAGGCTGTTGTTCATTAAATGTACAGTGATAAGTTAGAACTTTGATTTTTCCCCTCCTGATCCTTTGTTAGTCACCCCACCTTTTAACTGCTAAATATTGTCAGGAGTGCAATAAGTAGATTTGTTGTTGTTCAGTTGCACAGTCGATTCCGACCCTCTGTGACCCCATGGACCACTGTCCGCCAGGCAATGTTACAATGCAAAATTAAAGCTACTCAATGGAGGAAGGAAAGGATTTAAGGTACACTTAATCAGAGCTCCTAGAAAATCAAGCTAACTACAGTTAAGGGGAAAAATATATTATTGACATGCTGATAACATACTGTAGTACTGTTTGAACCAATGGTGTGGACCCATCAAAATAACTGATTTATTTTCGTTTGATGAAAAATTTAGCTCTAGATGTGTTTCCCCATTTTAAAAATTGGTATAAAAGCTACAATGGCTTTCTATTTTTTTACAGAGAGAACCAGCAGAAGAGGCCTTGAAGAGCAACAGTATGAATCTAGATCAGGCCATGAGTAAGTACTTCTGTCCCTCAAACAGACATCTATGAGGGATGATGTGTTACACTGAAATTGGCATAACTGTTCCTTGCAGTGTGCTGTCAACAAAATGGACTGGTTGTGAATTATCTCCTATGCCAAACATAAAGCCTTAAAAAGACAAAGTACAGCTTAAATTTTGGCTTGCTACATATAACACAGCATCATAATATTTACATTCCTAGGATTATTATTGTACAGTAATACCTCGGATACCGCTAAAATCGCATAATGTTAAGCAATCTGGGAGGAGAATTGGATCGAATAACGTTAACGTCCTATGGGATGGATCGGATAACAACCGCTAAAGCCTGTGCTGTTACAATGTATCTCTATGGAGCTTCAACGTTATCCGATCCATCCCATAGAATTTTAACATGGATCGGAGGACACTAAAAATCGGATAACACCAAGACTTGTGGAACCAAGTCTTAGCATTATCCGAGGTATTACTGTATCTTGATTTTGAAAAGTGTCCTTTTTTAACTTGCTTTTTTGTGTTGGTTTTTGGTGGTGGTGGTGGTGACATCTTCAACTTTTCTTTACTATTTGCAGGTGCTCTGCTGGAAAAGAAGGTGGAAATGGACAAGCGTGGAATGGGAGTGGCTGACTACAATGGAATGGTCACCAAATCCCTTGGCTGCCGCCCACCACCAATCTCCAAAGAGTCTTCCATGGACCGCCCCACTTTCCTTGACAAGGTAGGTGCAGAATGTTGGAAATGCAGGTGTTAGTACTAACAGAAGAAATTTAATTTAGATTAGTCCTACAAAAATGGGAAGGGGGGAGAGGTTCCTGTTTGTACCTTTATTCAGCCCTCTCTTTTCCCTTATTTCTCTCTTTTCGTTCTTATAAGAGAAATGTTATTGCTGCTACGGAGGTGGAAATGTTTTGTTAGCACACATTCTTACATATTTGCTGCTTCTGGGTATTTTGTTTACAGCAGGCCTGAGGAACCTTGGCCTGCCAAAACATTTTGAGCTACAGTATGCACAGTCTCTTGTCACTGATTGCTCTCAGTGAATCAAGTAAACATTTAAAGTTGAAATGCCTAGAGCAAGGATTCTCAACCTGTGGGCCAGATGCTGCCTGCAGCACCATTTCATGCCCCCCCTACCGCCTCCACCACACCAGGAATTGCCATGTGGTGGAGGAAGAGCAAAATGGCTGTCTGGGCCCTGAAGCTGTCTGAGACAGTGTGACCCGGCCCCCAGCTTAAAAAGGTTGAAAACTCTTGGCCTAGAGAGCCAAAGGCTCCTCATTCCTCCTTTATAGAAACTACCAAGGTTTGAATGATTTGTAGCTGAAATCGTGTAAGTGAAATGGTATATTATGATATCTGTAATAATTATGGATATCAGTTCCTTCTAAGAATTGAGGAATCAAGAGTGGGTTCTATGTTGGGGTCTGATTTGATGGTTGACAGTAGTAGTCTCTGGCTTGAACTATATAAAAATAACTGCTGCATCTTGATGCAAACTCCTCAGGCCCCTAGATTGTAACAGAAAGTTATGTGCTGGCAGGTGTCCGATATTCATGTTGTCTATTCTCTAGAAATAAAGTAGGAGCAGGGATATGCCAACATGCATCCACAACATCTCACTTCCTTTTCTCCTGTAGATTAATTTCTCATTCCAAAATCTTTTAACTTGTTATGATCAGCGCAGAGATAAACAAGATGCTTTCCTTAAGGGCATGATAATTCATTTAAGTTAGAGCAGTCCAGATACTTATGTTTCCCCCACTGTTGTGGCTTGTCGTTTGCACTGTCTCTTACAGCTTCCTTTAAGCACTGATGTTTAGCTCAAGGACCTTTTTTTTTGGGGGGGGGGGTGTGCTTATGTTACTTTATAAAGTGCCACATGCAGTGAGTGATCCACTGTGGGTGGTGCTGCTGAGATTGTCAGGCTGGGGTGAGGACTGTTCAAGTTCCTACTTAGCCAGGTAGATCCTTGAGTGACCATAGGCCAGTCACTGTTTGTCAGTCTAATCTACCTCACATGGTTGTAAGGATGGAAATGGGGAGAGCCTTGATCAGTCTGTAAATATTATTAATAAGAGTAAATAAATAGAGAACCCTGAGTTATGCCATTCTGCTGAGAATGTTTGGCTATAAAATCTCAAAAATGCATTTAGTAATTTGAGCTTTGATAATAATTATTTCATGTCAGAAATTATAATATTGACCTGTTACAGTGAGAGAGAATAACAGATTTGAAACAATCCCAGACATTAAGCAATCCTGGATCTTATTTTACAGTATTTCCCAAGGTTTTTACTCTCTCACATGCTCTTGATTTCTGAACAACACTCACACTCCCCATCCTTTCTGTATCATCAGTTTCAAATTCTAAACTGGTAATTTAAAATTGGAAGTAATCACAAAAATACAGTTTTTGTTATTAAGACTAACTCAGATTACAGAAAGAGAGAGAGAGAAGGGATCAGTTTTCCAAATTCCTTAAAATACTTAGTTAGGCAGGAGGTTTGTGTTGGGGATGGCAGTTCCTTTTCACACCCAAAATGTTTGACCCTTCACTGGGTAAGGAGGCATCTTTTGTTATCAGTTTGATCTGCCTAGTTAATGTCAGAGATACAGTATAAAGAATCTTTAATTTCCAAAAACTACTATCACTAGAGGGCCTTCAGGGGGAATTGAACTTTTAAATTGCTGCAAAGGTTACACTGCCAGATTTCAACCAATGTATTTGTTGTATTCACATAAGAGAAACTTTCTATCAAATTTTAAGTTCTCTGAAAATGTCTTTCAGGAAAGAAGAAATAATTCCTTGGCCCCTCCTGCAGTCTCCAGTGCAGGAGTTCTCAACCTTTTAAAGCAAGGGCCTCAGACAGCTTTGGGGGCTGGATGGACAATTTGCCCTTCTTCCACCACATGGCACTTCCTGGTATGGTGGAGGAAGTGGTGGGCATCAGCAGGTTCGCACCAGTTTGTCAGAACTGGTAGCAGAAATTCTGGCTGGTCCCGCCCATCCAAGTTTTGAAATAAAGTAGTCCTAATTCAGGTGTAAGGCAATGCTTTCCCCCTGGCCACACCTGCCATACCACACCCACAGTGTGGTAGTAAAAAAAATTTAGTCCACCACTGGGTGGAGGGGGGCAAATGAAATGGCACCATGGACTGCATCCAGCCTGTGGTCCACAGGGTTGAGAATCCCTATTCTAGCGACTTCTCCCTGACAGGAGGGAGCCCAAGGAAGACTTGGGACCTTCAGTAGAGTAGAATTGGACATTTTTAATTTGTGAAAAATTGCAGTAGCTGGTCAGGTCCTCAGTCTTACACAGTTTGTAAGACTATAAGAAAGAAACCTTGATAAAATCTTGGTTATATAGCTGGAGCCTCAGTGGTGAAGTGGCTCCAAGCCTCACTCCGTAACATGTTTTATAGCAAACCAATGCTGAGTAGAAGAAATGTAGGACACTTAAAACAATTCATACTTAAGAGGCAAGAAGGGATTGCAAACAGTTCATGACCCAGGGAGGAGAAGTCCTTGAACCTGTTACTGTCATGCAAGCTGCAGTTTGTGGGGCATGACAAATATTCTTGCAGAATGTTAAACATGTTGAGCTATTAAGATCTTGGAGCTAGGATTAGAAAATGTCAGTGCCCTCCTTAGGACTTTCTCATGCTGTGCAGATTCACTCCTTTAATGATAAGTAAATATTGGGTAGGCTGCTACAAGAAGCTCAGGAAACATTCCTGTTAGGAGGATATTTATTTAACTCTTCAGAAATCTTTGACGTTTGATTGGCATTCACCTATTTTAGGAGTAGGGGATATTCTGTGACAGTTAATAATCATCTCGGTGATTATTTAGTGGGAAGGTGCTGCAAGTTAGCTGTAAAATTATTGCTTTTAGCAAGTCAATAAAGAGCTTGCATTCTTGAAGCTGTAATTATTTGCAAAGGACACAAGAAATATAGGATTCTTTTTCCACATGAGTTGAGGCTTTTACTTGTAGAATGTTTGCTTGCTAAAGAGTATATTTAGGCACTGGGAATTAGTTTGTTTTCACAAAGGGAAGCTCTCACTCAGCACCCTGCAGCCTTCTGTAATGGGAAATCACTGTTTGTGGAGATGACAGGCTTTTTGTTATTATCATATTTTTCCTGGTAATATAATGTAATAATGGAAGCTCTAATTCTCATTCTATGAGAAGTGCTCCATGGCAAATAAACTGATGTAACATAAAACCAAAGTTGAGTATTTCAAGCTTGAAATGCTACATCCTTTAGGTGTGTGGGTTGTCAACATCCTTTTGCTTTAGTAAAATTGCAGGGGTAATGGTGATAGGACTGAGAACTTTTTTCTGATATTGGACTAGATTTTATCCAAGCCAGTAAACATACAACTTTATTGCAAGACTTCATAGTGTGGCCTCTGTCTGATAGAGTGAAACAGATCCTAGGGCAATGATGGTGAACCTTAGCACTTCAGGTGTTCTTGAGTTTCAATTCCCAGAAGCCCTGATTAGCAGGAATGCTGACTTGGGCTTCTGGGAATTGAAGTCCAAGGACACCTGGAGTACCAAGGTTCGCCATCACTGTCCTAGAGGATTATGACCAGGTCATAGTCACACATGAGATCAATGCAAATACATTGGGTTAATGCTAGATATTTGAAGTATCCTATTAACTTTAGAGTGGATGAGGAACACGTGTCCTTCAAAATGTTATTTGACTCCAATTCCCATCCACCCTGGTAGGCATAGAAGTCATGAAAGAAGAGGGGAGTTGTAATCTTCTAATCTATTGGAGAGCTACATGCTTCCCAGAATGTTTCTGAAACATGGGATTTAGATTAGGACACCAGGTTTAGAATCAATTTTACACAGCCAGCTCCTTGTCCTTAAAAGAAAGTTATATACATACAAAACTAGTTGATGTTTGTTTACAAAGGTGATTACTCTGGTAATGTTTGAAAACAGCTTCATGTCTGTCACGTAGCCAGCGGTGGATGGCACAGGAGATTAATGAAATGAGCTTTCTGAACAGCTGATTTGCAATTTAGAGCAGCAACTAAAACAAGAATTATTGGTGGTGTATTTTGCCAAAGACTTCGTGAACAGAATTCCCTGGGGGCTTCTTTAATTTTTACCTCTTTGTACAATTTGCAACTATAGTTTGTAGCTCATAAATCTATGCCTAATTTACTTTGCGGCAGCACTCCAGAATGTAAGAAATCAAGTTATTGGGGTCCATTATTCTTTCTTTTCTTTTTCTCTCCCTTCCTCCCCCTTTTAATTCTGTAATCTGATAGAAAAGTGGGCATGGAAGCAATGATTAGATAACAGCCTGTTTTGGGGAGATACTTCTTTTCCCTGTAAGACAAATGATTGATTGCACTGTTATGTCTCTTTTTTTAAAAAAAAATTACAGCAAGTACCCTATATACTCAAGTATAAGTCTAGTTTTTTAGCCCCCCAAAGGGGGTCCAAAAAGGAGAACTCAACATATACTCAGGTCAACGACACTGAGGGTCTCAAAACTGCACTGGATTGAGACACGCTGACCGACAACAAGATGGGGGAACTGGGGGCATCTCAAACCAGCATGGAGAAAACCCTTTATTTCAACAACACAAACTACTGTTTGAAACTCACTAGCAGCTGCTGCATTTTCCAACCCTGACTTATACTTGGGTTAATCTATTTTCGTAGTTTATGAGGACCAAATTAGGTACCTCAACTTATATTTGGGATGACTTATAGTCAAGTATATACGGTACCTCTCAGTGTGTTTGCTATGTTTGGTATTAGAGAATGAACGTCCAGTTATATGTCTGTGTTTTAAATGCAACGTGCAAAAGAAAGACAAACAGTACCTTAACCCTGTTTCTCTTTTTCTTCTTCCTTCCACCCCATACTTTTCATTATGTATTCTTCATGCCTTTTTAAACAATATTTTTATATTTTGCTCATCCATGTCCCACTTATATTTCCATGGGAAACTGTTCTGTGCGCTGTCTGTCCCCGGACACTGCACGCAGCTCACCCTTTCTTTTTTCAACCAGGATGGCGGCCTAGTGGAAGAGCCCACTACTTCACCATTTTTGCCTTCACCAAGCCTGAAGCTCCCCCTTTCAAACAGTGCACTCCCTAATCAGACCCTGGGTGGGATTGCCTCAGGGCTGGGCATGCAAAACTTGAATTCTTCTAGACAGGTAAGGTATCCTTTTTGAGCGGTGAGTTTGTGTGAATGTCAGCACACTTTCACTTACTAGTCAAAGAAAATGCCTGCTTTTCGGTGCTCATTTTAAAGTCGTCCACCCACCCACCCCCTTTCCCACCCCCTAATGTTAGCAAAAGGATGTAAGATCAAACATAGCAAAAGAAGAAGAAGCAAGCAATAACAATTGCACTTACATACCTCCTCATAGTGCTTAATGCATTCTCTGGGCGGTCCACAAGGTAATTAGCATTTTGCCCCCAACATGAAGGGCACTTATTTTACTGGCCTTGGAAGGATGGAAGGCTGAGTCAACTTAGAGTCCCATCAGGATGGAACTCACAGTGTTTTGGCTGCAGTACAGCTGTTTAATCCCTGTGCCACCATCAGTTTAGCAGCTAAACATTTCCTCCTCCAAGGGCTACTTGAGAACTCTATGCTGAGGTGACCAACCCTTGACCTTTGCCCCTTGCTGCTCACTGCTTTATCCCTCTGCCACTCCTTCTCAACCTCACAGAGACCACCCTTCTCACAGATTATAATTCTTTCCCCTCCTCAACCGCTGCCCCCTCTCCCCACATCTCCTCAGCTCATATAATGGAATTTATTTCCTATATTAGGGCCTTATATTATTTTTCCCTCTCATAGAGTCTCTCTCTTTATTCACATTATGCAGCTGGTAGATGGGTGCAAACTGGTTCATATATGCAAATCAACACATTGGGGGATACTCCCAGGCTAAAGTAATTGAAGCTGCTTGCCAGTACTGGGTTCACCTTGCACCAGAGCTACTTCTGTGCTCTGGTGCAGGACAGCAAATTATTTCGTTCTGTTGCAAATTAGCATTGTTGAACCTTTCAAATCACATCAGATTATCAAGAACATAGGATGAAGTGTAATCTAGAAAGGTAGCACTCTCTCTTTCACACAGGTTGGTTGCAATGACATAAATACCTTATCCCTAAGTTCCATGTGGACTACCCTGGACTCTTGTGAGAAAGTGTGAAGACAAACTATTTCTGAGTTCAGTTTGTAGATGTGGTTTTGACCTTTAAAGCTTGATCAGTTTGAAATCAATCTACCCACGGAAATATCTGTTTCTTTATAAATTTGCCTTCTTTTCTTTCTTTTTCGTGTCCTGATCAGACCCCAGACTGAAAAAATGAAGCCACTTTCTTTGCTTATATATATATATATATAAGATATATCCATATATATATATATATGCCTAGACACTGAGATCCATGTTATAAAGCTTAATCTCCTTTTCTCCCTCTCTTTCATTATTCATGAATTCCCTTCCACCTATTTCTGCCAAGCTGCATAAGATTTTGTGATTATACAAAATATGCAGAATGCAAAGTAATTTTTTAAAAAGAGTTAAAAGAAAAGAACCTATTTTAAAAGTAGCAAGTCACAGAATAAAAGATTGGAAACTGCCTGGGATTGAATGCTGCTTCCTTTTCTTTTGTCTTCCATAAGCATTAGGCATAGAGTACTTTAAAAAGTATGTTATGAGGCTGCCTTTAAGCATGGATGGCTTGTCTTTGTCAGGGTCAAGTAATTAGCCTGTTTTTGCACAATTTGGGGGATTAATAAGGATGAAAAGCACAATTCATCTTGCAGAAATGAATTATCACCAATTTTAGATATCTAAAAAGACTAACTGCAATAAATAGGCATAGGCTATGTCTTTTGAGTTTGTGGTCCTACATTTTTGAAGCACTCTAGGCCTATCCTTAGTGGCTGTTAGATGAGCTGTAGAAGTAATGTTGTTTTAACAGATTCTTCTTATTACCCTGTTATAATTTGTAAATCAATGCCATCATTTCATTTAGGTTTATTTAAAGTATTGAAGAGTTAGCCCCCTGATTCTTCCAAGAGCAGAGCAGAGATCTGTAAATAAATATGAAACATTTATGCAAAAGGAGTGATTCTCTCCCCCCCCCCATCGTCACCAGCCGCTAGGAGGCAGTGGGGGAAGGAATGGGTGATGTGGGATGGGGTGAGCCCATTTTTGGGAGGGTGGGATGGGGTTGAAAGAGCGATCACTTAAAGTCCGTTCCCCCCCCCCAGCTGCTGGTAGTCAACAGCTGTGGGATCAAAGAAAATGGACTTCAAAGGAGCCCTCTTTCCACCCTCTTCTACCCTCACAAAAATGGTCTCCCCCATCCCACAGCATCCAATCCCCCCCCCCCCCGCGTCCTGGCAGATGGTGGTGATGGGAGGGGGGAATTGCTCACCCATCTCTTTTTCCGTTGCTTCCTGGTACAGCAGGGCTTGTGGTGCATTTCTCTGGTTCCTTCCTTCCTTCCTTCCTTTTCTTTCCCTTCTGTGCAGGGAGGGCAGGCTTAGTGGCGGATTTCTCTGTCTTCTTTCTTCCTTTCCCTTCCTTCCTTTTACACAGGGAGGGGAGGGGAGGCGGCGTATTTCCCTGTGCTGTATTTCCCACTCTCGGCCTATACTCAAATCAATCCGTTTTCCTGGTTTCTCAGGTAAAATTAGATACCTTGGCTTATATTCGGGTTGGCTTATACTTGAGTATATAGGGTAATTAACAGAAAAAACATCTTCTCATCCATATTCATGGTTTTTTAATCTGAAAAACTCTTCAGTGATATATACACCTCAGGAGAAGTCATTCTCTAGCACAGGGGTTCACAACTTTACAAGCCAAGGGCCGGGTTACGATCCCTCAGACAGCTTCATGGGCCGGATGGCCATTTTGGTCTGGCTGCCACACATGGCACTTCCTGGTGTGGCAGAGGTGGTGGTGGGCCACATCAAATGGTGTTGTGGGTTACATCTGGGCCCCAGGCCGTAGGTTGAGGACCCCTGCTCTAGCATATTTACTCATTTGGCACTTAAAGAGAAAACAGTGACTTGCCTACATCTTTGTGCATTGCAAGAAAAGAAATGAAAAGGAAAACTCTTAGTTAACCACAGTACAGTAATACCTCGGATAACGCTAAAATCGCATAACGTTAAGTAATCTCGGGTGGAGAATTGGATCAAATAACGTTAAGGTCCTATGGGATGGATCGGATAACAACTGCTAAAGCCTGTGCGGTTACAATGTATCTCTATGGAGCTTTAACGTTATCCGATCCATCCCATAGGATTTTAACATGGATCGGATAACACTAAAAATCGGATAACACCAAGACTTGTGGAACCAAGTCTTAGCGTTATCCGAGGTATTACTGTATATACATCCCTGATCTAAAAGTAGCATATATGTTTAACTTGTGAAGATTCAGTTTATCATGAAGCAATGGTAAAAAATATATCTCACTGTACTACATACATTATATATATTAAAGGTCAGAAGGAAGTGCTTGACTTTACTTCATTCATATGCATTTATAGCCTATGATTCTTCATCGTGGTCTCTGATTATCTCATGTTTCATAGCAGAAAGAAACCTCCTTTACATACAAGGAAATCTATAAGGATTAATATTTTTGTTTGTATTGCATTTGGTAATCAGAGTCCGTAGCAACTCCCTGATTAGGGTAGCTGTTTTGACAGTATTATTGCTAATGGGACATGAAGATGGTCTGGTTGAAGCAGGAACAATTTTACACAGAGTTTTTGAAAACACCTTAACCAAAGGAGAGTGCCTTCTAATAGTAGGTGTTGATTTATAGGTGCTTTTTGAATTTTTATGTTTTGATTCCTTTAATATTGTTTTGCAGTCTTTCCTATCAAGTTGGCATTAATGCATAGCAACCATTTTACAGTTTGAAACTAAATCTTCTCTTGAAGATTTAGTCTTGAAACTAAATCTTCTCTGAATCGTCCATTGAAACAACTGCTAATCTGACTAACTGCTTCCTGGCTTGTTGATATCTAGAACAATTGGGCTAATCCCCAGTGACATGATAGATCTTCAAGCCTCTAACCTTGTCATTTCACAGATACCGAGTGGCAATCTGGGTATGTTTGGCAATAGCGGAGCAGCACAAGCCAGGACCATGCAACAGCCGCAGCAACCGCCAGTGCAACCTCTTAACTCATCCCAGCCTAGTCTTCGTGCTCAAGTGCCTCAGTTTCTCTCCCCTCAGGTTAGATGGAACTCTCTCATTAGCAATAACCAGGACCACAAAAAAAAAATTAAGTCTCACTAGGCATGGCAAATGAACAATTCAGGTGTAATAATTGGCGGGGTTGTTGAGGTAGTTAGGAGACAGGCCTTCTCTCACAGATTTTCAGTTTACAACTGACAAATATTATAACCCTGGTAGAAGCTGTCTTTGTGCCATAACTCGTGCATATTGAGTAAGACAATCCAACAGAGATAACACCCCTGCATTTAACTGCATTGGGATATGATTGGTTGTTCCTGTTGGCAACAATACAAACGTAAAACATTGACATCTTCACACTTGTGCTGTATGTTTCCATGAAAGACCTTACGAGTATCCAGGTAACCATAGAGCATTTAAGTTTCCAGGCTAATATACTGTATTTGCCAGCATATAAGATGCATCAGAGTACAAGTTGTGCCCTGGTATTACCAAAATAGCCCACTATAGGCCGCTATATACAATACAAGACGCACCCCATGTTCCCAGTCTATTTTAAGAGGAAGAAAGTGGGTCTTCTACGCCAGCAAATACAGTATTTGTTTTCCAAAAGACAGCATGTTCTCTGCTCCTTCATGGTCAGTGAAAGCATTGTTATGAGAAGAATGGCATATGTATCAGATGTAGGAAATCTGACCACTTCTGGAAGATTTCCAGTATTTGTTTTGCTGTTACAATGACGCTGTTACTTTTGGTTTCTATACGCGGCTTCCTATGTACCAAGAAAGACAACAAGGCAAATTGTTCTGCAGGGGAATATAACACCGTAATTAAACACAGCTGTAATATTGGAAGCTCACCTGTTACATTCTCTTTCTAGGTTCAAGCACAGCTTTTGCAGTTTGCAGCAAAAAACATTGGTCTCAATCCTGCACTATTAACCTCGCCAATTAATCCTCAGCATATGACGATGTTGAACCAGCTCTATCAGCTGCAGCTGGTAAGTTAAAAGGCAAAACAAGGAAGTTGTAAGTTCTAAATGATGACACTGAGGATAAAAGTCATGATACTCATCTTTTTCATTTACAGAATAACTAGGGGTGGTTCTGCTAGTACATGTCCTTCACACTCAGAATCAGTCCTATGACACTTTAGAGCAGGGGTTCTCAATGTTTTCAGGTCGCAAGCCTGACCACATCTGCCAGTCATGTGGACTGGTCATGTGGTTTCTCCCACTGGAAGTGGAAGTAAAATGTGCCCCAGACATGTGCAGAACACATTTACGGCAGCATTGTGTGCATGCACAGGCATGTTTTACTCCCGGGAACAGCGAGGGCAGTGTGGGCCGGATGAATTGGTGTTGGAATCTGGGTCCAGCCCCTGGGCCTTAGGTTGTGAATGTCTGCTTTAGAGGCTAACAGTCTATTTGGCATAATCACTTATAGACTATGTTCTAGTATCAATAATGTTTTTTCAGAGTGGCATCACTTTTTTGTTCTTTTTCTTTGTTTAAATAAAGAGAGCAATTCCTTAGAGCTTTAAAAATGTGTGTTAGTCATTAACACATTTTGCAGTTCTTCGCAGAGAACATTATTGCTATTTGTTTAGTCAATAATAGGAACAGGCAGTTGATGTGATCTCACCATATGCTATGATGGCTGGGGCTGCTGGGAGCTGGAGTCCAACAACATGTGTTGGGCCACTGTTTCTTATCACTCATGCCCACAACAGAGCATTTGTTGCTCTTTCTAGAGCATTTAAAGTTGTTGCAAAAGGGATTTTTAAGAAGCTGATGCAGAACACAAAATGCATTGCTTCAAATGTCAAGGCATTAGTGTGGCGTTTAAAGTCCCCTGCTGCATGAACCAATCTGAAAATGTGTTGACCAATTACAGTTTGCAGAAAATCCAGGATATGGACATAGAGTTTAGTTGCATTTTTTTTTACTTTTGAAAGAACTTCAACATAGTTGATATGATACTCAGCAGTGATCTAAATATCTAAAATGTGGATTAACCACAGATGAGAGTGAATTCATGGTTTGAAGTGGCAAGTGAGCAGCTGTGTTGTTGGACAGTAGCAGGCAAGCAGCAAAGCAAATAAGATTACCACTAGCCATTTTTTAAAACAGACATTTTTAAATATTACATCTGTTTATCCTGTGTGGTTAATTGTCATAGTACCACAAGACTTAGGGAAATCTTTTTCAACTTGAGAGCCTCATTATCACTATTGGAAAGTTTTCTGGGGACTACGTGCAAGCAGTTGGTAGGGTCACAATTCCTCTATGGTCTTGCTCAGCCATACAGTTCCAACCCATCCCTTTTGTACATTCTTTTTCACCTCTCTCACTTCCAATCTCCTTTCTCCTGTCCTATTCCTTATACCTACCATAGCTATCTCCACACATCCCCAGCACTTTGTTGTTGTTCAGTCGCACAGTTGATTCCGACCCTTTGCGACCCCATGGATCACTGTCCGCCAGGCACTTCTGTCCTCCACCATCCTCCTCAACTCGCTCAGCTTTGTGCCCATTGTCTCTACAATACCATCTAGCCATCTCATTTTTGGCCGCCCCCTTCTTCTTTTGCTCTCCACCTTTCCCAGCATCAAGGCTTTCTCAAGCAAATCCTCTCAGATACCACAGTGGGCTTACTCAGCAACCTTGAGATTGAAAGGGAGTCATTTAGAGTTTATCTGAATAATCTACTGTTGCTAATGGCTGTGTGAAGCTGCAATCTTGTGCTTGCTTGTCTGTCATCTTGCTTGACCACACCCCTTCTCCCGTTGAGCCCCTGAGTTTGGTATATAAAGAACATGCCTGTAAGTTTCATTCTTTGTCTGATGAAGTGGACTTGATCCATGAAAGCTAACAATAAAAATATAGCAGTTAGTCTTTAAAGTGCTACGGTGTTTTTTATTTTATTTTTATTTTGTTTTGTTTATTTTGTTTTGTTTTGTTTTCTGAGATCTCTTCTCATTTGATGTCCAAAGTACTTTAGCTTCATCTTTACTATTTGACCTTCAAGGGAGCAGTCAGGGTTGATTTCTTCTAAGATTGACCTATTTGTTCTCCTCGCAGTCCAGGAGACTCTCAAAACTCTCCTCCAACACCACATCTCAAAGGCATCTATTCTTCTGCGCTCAGCTTTCCTAATGGTCCAGCTCTCACAACCATACATTGCCCCCGGGAATACCATTGCTTTGACTATACAAATTTTTGTTTGCAAGGTGATGTCTCTACTTTTCGCTATGTTCCCCAGGTTTCTCATAGCTTGCCTCCCAAGAATCAGTCGCCTTTTTATTTCATGGCTGCAATCCTCATCTACAGTGATCTTTGAGCCTAGGAAAGTAAAATCTGTCACTGCTTCTACTTCTTCCCCACCTATTTTCCAGGGACTGAGAGGGCCTGTTGCCATGATCTTGGTTTTCTTTATATTGAGTCTCAAGGCAGCTTTTGCACTTTCTTCTTTCAACCTAATCAGGAGCTTTTTAAAGTTGTCCTCACTTTCTGCCATTAGGGTGGTATCACTTAGACTCCTTATAAAGCTCTCATTCGGTCTAGTGAAGCTTCTCCCACATGTCCCTCCCTAGAGAGAGGGGACAGCAAAGCACACATGGAGGAGGAGAGGGCTGCCTTTACTCTGCTAGCTCCATCTCTGCCTCAGCCCCTACCCCCACCTCCAGGCGAAACTAATAAGGCAAAACTAATTGCTGTAGATCAGTTGTTCTGGGGAGGAAGGCAGAGGGCAAGATGAGTATCTTACTCCCTCGAAAATTCCACCCCATTCCCAGGAGGATTTTTAAGAATCCTTCTTTGGTACCAGTGGAGGTGTTTTTTCCCTAAGCTAATTCACTGGTGGGGACAGGCCAGGGCCTGAGGCTTGGTGTGTAGGCTGACAGTTAAAGGCCTTGCAGGCTAGAGAGTCTCTTCTCCTCTTTAAACTTCATGCGTTTTCCTCATCACTTCTTCGCCATCAGCATTCTTCCTGCTTTAATTGCTCCTGTATATGCAGCCAATGTGTCAGCTGATTTGTGTCTGTGGCTCTTCAGTGCAGTTGCTAATGCCAAGAAGACCAATGGAGCATCATTTGCTGGAATGGCAGGATGCTCTACTGTCAAAACGTGTCATGCATTCTCTAATGTAGTTTTACTGATTGTATTGGGCCTTTCCACTTTGTAACCTTCGGCTTTGCTTATGTCCAACTTGTAGGCATACCAACGTTTACAAATCCAGCAGCAGATGTTACAGGCTCAGCGCAACGTTTCCGGACCCATCAGACAACAGGAGCAGCAAGTAGGTTGAACCAGCTGTCTTACTTCCAAATGTACAGTCTCGGTGGAGTTTAGTACCTTTCGTGAAAGACATTATTCATAAAGTAAACCTGCTGTATTAAATGTCATTGTGAAGGCTTAACTCTCTACTAGGAATGGCAGACTTCAGCTTCCTTTCTCTAGTTTGCATCTGATCTTTAATCCATTGTGAACATTTTCTCCTGGGTGGTCCAAAGTATCATGAGGTTCTTTTCCATCAAAAAGTCATTATCTTACTTTTATGCTTATGTTGTTGCCAGGTTGCACGTACAATCAATAACATGCAGCAGCAGATCCAGCAACACCAGCGCCAGCTGGCCCAGGCCCTGCTTATGAAGCAGCAGCCGCCCCCTCCGCATCTGTCTTTGCACCCCTCTGCAGGCAAATCAGCCATGGATAACTTCTCACCCCACCCCCAGGCTCCTGGCCTATCTGACCTGCAGACCAAAGAGCAACAGTCTTCACCGAACACCTTTGCTCCTTATCCCCTTGGTATGTGCAGTTTGATTTAAGATATACTCCAAAAGATACAGACAATTTATTCATGGTATCATTTTATACTTGGCTCTTTTCATTGCTACCACTATTGTTCTTTTTATTAGCCATGTTTTTTTTCTTATTAGCATCTCACTTCCTCATAATGAAATTGCCAACCTGTTGCCCCTGTCAGTAGGAGGGCAGTTCCTCATGTTCTTTTAAGGATGTACAAACATTTCAAGTAAAACGTTGAAGTGCTGTACATATCCCTCTAAAGAAGTTTGCCCCTAATAAGGTCTTTTCTGAAGAAAATAACTTATTTACTGCTATATTAACTTCCAGAAGATGAACAGTAGTTTATATCACTTTAAGACTGTTTGATTTCTCCAATGACTCACTGATGGGGTCTTTTTCTCTTGCCCCAACATTTGCCTTAATCCAGGGAGGGAACAGTCTGCTTGTAAATTAGGCTTGCAGCTTGAAAACATGAAGTACAATTCAGTAACAAGAGTTGAGGGTTGTGCCTAATAACCTGTCTGCCTCTTTTTAGCTGGATTGAACCCAAACATGAATGTAAACAGTATGGACATTCCTGGTAGTTTGTCAGTGAAGGATACTTCTCAGTCCCAATCTCGCCTTCCTCAGTGGACACACCCCAATTCAATGGATAATCTTTCCAGCGCTGCTTCTCCATTGGACCAGAATCCTAGCAAGCATGGTGGGTATGAAGACCTGAAATTCAATTGCAAGAAACTTCCCTTTGCAAATGTTCTGCTCTACATACTTTTTAGCCACGGCAGTTGCAAAACATTTATTTATTTGTCCAAAATACCCATTTGTAAAACATTCTATACCATGGAATGTAGCAGAAGTTGTATATGGAAGGAGCAATACAAATATATCAGCTAAAATGTGCAGGAGAAAAATGTTGTTGAATGTATACTGAATTTAAGTAAATATTTAATTTGTTACTGGTTTTAATAGACTATTTTAATTATCAGGCACACATTTACAGCTGTTTATTAGAACAATATTTGATTGCAAATACAGTAATACCTCAGATAACATTTACCTCGGATAACGCTAAAATCGCATAACGTTAAGTAATCTGGGGAGGAGAATTGGATCGAATAACGTTAAGGTCCTATGGGATGTATTGGATAACAACCGCTAAAGCCTGTGAGGTTACAATGTATCTCTATGGAGCTTTAACGTTATCCGATCCATCCCATAGAATTTTAACATGCATCGGATAACACTAAAAATCAGGTAACACCAAGACTTGTGGAACCAAGTCTTAGCGTTATCCGAGGTATTACTGTACAGTCAATTATTGCTAGAAAAATAATCATTTAGATTTTGTGCAATTTGTGAAATGTGTTTAATAACTTATATCTATGTCTTTGTCCAGAAATACTGAATACAAACATTCAATTTCCATTTCAAAAATTATTGGTTAAGAGTTCATTGACCATTTTGAAAACTTGCTAGGAAAAAAAGTAAATGATTTACCTAGAAACTGGAAACAAAAAGGCAAGTGGATGAAGAAGGCCACAACTTCAGACATGTCTTTTTTTCCTTCCTCTGATTAAGGCTGCAATCCAACAAACTCAGACAGTTTTAGCCTTCTGGAGCTCCGTGGGATTTTTGACTAGACTTGCACAGGATTGCTCTGTTAGAAAATTAAATTTCTGATGTATTACATTTTTCTCAGGATTACTTACATTTTAAGGCTATTCCAAAATACCAAGAAAAGTTGTTTCTGTTTACTTGTATGAGTAATTCCCAAATAAACACACTCCAGGGAGAGCATAAATTAACTGCCAGCTGTGCTCACCATCCATCACATTAATGGAAATCATATGCAAACTATGCGAACTATATGTGAAGCTAAACTGAAGATTAAATGCAGCCCTCGTGCTCATTATACATTTTAACTCAGATAGTGAAGTCAATGTATCTAACTCCATTTCTAAAGTCAGGTTTCCCTCGCTCATTTCTAACATTGTGTTCTTTAAAAATATTTGCACTTTGTGTGTGTATTACTTTGAATGCTTTGAGGATTTCAGTCAGCTGATTGTGTTGAGAGCAAATCGATCAAAGTACCTAATGCCTTTCTGTTCCTCAATAGAATTTTACTGTTTTATTTTCTTCAGTATCAAATTAGTTCTGTTTACATATACAGTAATACCTCGGATAACGTTTACCTCGGATAACTCTAGAATCGCATAACGTTAAGTAACCTGGGGAGGAGAATTGGATCGAATAACGTTAAGGTCCTATGGGATGTATCGGATAAGAACCGCTAAAGCCTGTGCGGTTACAATGTATCTCTATGGAGCTTTAATGTTATCCGATCCATCCCATAGGATTTTAACATGCATCGGATAACACTAAAAATCGGATAACACCAAGACTTGTGGAACCAAGTCTTAGCGTTATCCGAGGTATTACTGTATTGTACTCAGATTTCATTTAAACTAAATTGAACTGGTTTTAGTTCCAAGACAGGATGAAGAGGGTTGGAGATTAGTCCAATATATATGACATAATGATTTACATGCAGGCATTAGTAGCAGACACTAAGACAAGGGTGCCCAAGCTTTTTGGGCTGGGGGCCTGACCACGCCCCTAGAACAACTGAATAGGCCAGAACACGCCCCCGGAACAGGGGGACAGACAAAGGAATGGACATGCCCATGCACGTCCATATCCACTTCCTGGTTCAGTACAGATGCTTCTGCGCATGTGCGACTGCCATACCAGGAAGTAAATACAGATGCTTCCTTGCATGCCCAAGCACATCTGTGCCAAACCAGGAAGTAAATACGGACACTTCTGCACATGCGCAAGGACATCTGCACCGAACCAGGAAGTAAATACAACATGTCTACATATATGCAGAAGTGTCTGTATTCACTTCCTGGTTTGGCAAGGGTGTCACAAGCCTGATGGAATGGCTTTGGGAGCTGTATCTGGCCCACGGGCTGTAATTTGGTTATGCCTGTACTAAGACGTTCAGCTCCAAATTAACTTTACTGTTGTTTCTTGCATTGTCTTCCCCATGCGCCCTTCCTTCCTTCCTTCCAGGTGCTATCCCTGGAGGTCTGAGTATTGGTCCTCCAGGAAAGTCCTCCATTGAAGACTCTTATGGTCGGTATGATCTGATTCAAAACAGCGAGTCCCCAGCCAGTCCTCCTGTCGCCGTTCCCCACAGCTGGTCACGTGCCAAATCTGATAATGAAAAAATCTCTAATGGCTCCAGCATCAACTGGCCCCCGGGTAAGAAAGGAGAGACATTCTAGAGTCACAAAACCTAACAGGGAACTACGCTTTTGAAACCACTGGTACTGAGCAGAACCTTCAGAAGGCAAAACCACCAACAAATTATCCCAGCTTGGCTCACGATGTAGTTCATTCAAAGTGCTCCTTATGAAGCATTGTTAACGGTAACTGCGTATCCACAGGAAAGCAAGGATTTTGTCCCATTGTAAACATAATTTTTTTAACCCTGTCTTTTATGCAAAGGAACTAGTCCTGAATTAAATAAGAAAATCTATCCAGTGACCCTTCCGTAAACCAGTTTTCTTAACACCTTTAGCAAGACACCCTTCTCACCATGAAGTAGCTGCATGTATGTTTATCATATACCATTTGTTTGTATCATTTCCTCTGCTCATGTATATTTTTGGAAGAGATGTAATGTCATTTGATATTTTTCCTCCCAAATAGAATTTCATCCTGGAGTACCATGGAAAGGATTGCAGAACATTGACCCTGAGAATGATCCAGATGTTACACCTGGAAGTGTTCCAACAGGCCCTACTATTAACACCACCATACAGGATGTTAATCGCTATCTACTCAAGAGTGGAGGTAGAGAAAGAGTCACCTGTCCTATTTTATTTGTTGTCTCCCTTCTTTTCTCCTTTATTCTCTGTTTTTATGGTACTTCTTAGACTGAAACATAGCCACTTGTAGAGTTTTCTCACAGCATTGGGCCAGCTGCAGGTTTAATCAGAGGAATGGGACTAATTTTCTACTCATCCCTTTCCCAGCATCTTTTTCAGTTCTGGAATAGAGAATAAGAAAGCTCTTCTTCTTTACCCAGATTCACAGCCTCCTCATACTGAAATTGATGGGTGAAAATTGGGTAGTAGGGGGAGTCTGGTGAAAGATACTCTGATGTAGTACCATATCTTGTTTGATACTCAACTTCTGTGCAGTGAAAAGCTGGAAATACATAATCCTTATAATTTGTAGCTCCTAATTCAACTTAAATATCTGTTTGGTTTCTTATATCTTTGATCAATAAATACATAATTTAAGGAAGCCAATGATAAGGCTTCCTTTGATCGTTTGTGGACTTTGAAGCCTATGACAATTTTGAATAGAGAGGGCTTAAACTTTCCTGTTCCTAGAAGTTCCTTTGGCATCATTGAATTTCACTGAGGATTTCCTTTTTATTTAACTGTTCTGTTCAATTACAGCTGTGAAGTTTTAACTCCAGATGGGAGCAATTACCTTGATATAAATCTCATATCAGCAGCATTTATGAGGAGAAAACCCAAGCATATAATAGAAAAACGTTCAGTATGTGAAATGTTCTCTATTTCTTTATCTGAGTTTGAAATACACTTAAATAGATTTGATGTCATCAGAAATTAAGAAAATACTTTGAAGGGAATTAATATTGCCTAATTTAAGTATAGCCACAACAGTGGTAACAGGAAGGCAATTGTTTAGTACTATAGTTTAAAACATTTTTTGGCCTTTCAGTTGATGATTGAGTTGCTAGACTCTGTCTTTAAAAGCGAGTTTACCATTGGAAATTTTATATATTTGGCAACTGGAATGCACTTTGGAGAGAGGAATTCAGTTCTTAACAGAAAATCGTAATTTTCAGCAAGATTGATCCCATAAAGTATTCTCTGCTCAAACTAAAATTTCAATTCTTTATGCAATTTGAGAAATCAGGAGGTAGCATCTAAAGGAATGATATTAAAATATTAATTTATTTGTAATAAATAAACATTTATGTTTATTTATGTAACATTTCCATGTAGATTATATAGAGCAAGAGATTGTTCCTCAGTAGGAGACGCATGCAATGTCCTGTCTTTTCCTATATATCTTATAATAGCCTTCTTTCCCCTGCTTTTGACATTGTCATAGATTTACTCTGGATTTACTTTGTCTTCCTCCTTGTTGGCCACCTGGGTGAAATGTCAAATTTCATCCCTTTTGGCGTCTTTTTGGGCACATCTAAAGCAGTATTTCCCAACCTTTGGTTTTTGGACTTCAATTCCCAGAAGCCTAAGTCAATTCCCCAAAGCACTGATCACCCAATGTACTGACTTAGGCTTCTGGGAATTGAAGTCCCCCTGTGGGGTGTTTTGGGAAGCACTGATAAACCCTGTTGAAAACCCTCAGCCTAAGAGGAATGCTGGAAGGGTGTATGCACTGCCCTTCTTCTCCTTGGATTCAGAGTTACAAAACTCTCTTTTAAGCCTGCTTACAACATACAAGTAATACCTCATATAACATTAGTATCGAATAACACTAAAATCGCATAACATCAAGGAATCTGGGGGGAAGAATTGCATCAGATAACATTAAGATCCTATGGGATGCTTCAGATAACAACTGCGAAAGCCTGTGTGGTTACAATGTATCTCTATGGATCCCATAGAGGATCAGATAACACTAAAAATCATATAACACGAAGACTTGTGGAACCAGGTTTTAGTGTTATATGAGGTTTTACTGTATAACCATCTGTATCTTAAGATGCAACTGGATGTGGATGTCATGATATTAAATTCTTAATAGGATGTTTTAATAAGCTGTATTGTATGTTGACTGTAAGTCACCCTGAGTCGCCATGGCGAGCGGGAGGCGATATAAGTATAAATAAATAAATAAATAAGCAGCTCTGTTAATATTTAAGGCATTTCAGTAGCAGCTTTGGAGAATGGTGAGAATTGAGACCACTGTATATAATAATTTTCCGTTGCAGCATTTTTACAATTACAAATCTTCCCGACACCAGGCTGCTACTTGTACAGTGAGAGATACATACAGGTACCATATTGGTACCTGTATGTTTTTCCGTAATGGGAGAAATACAGATTTTGGCAAAGGGAATGATTCTCATTTGCAAAGGAAATAAGGGGGAGCACAGACAATCTTTATCTCCCCTTCCTAGGCTTCCTGTTAGATGTATGATATCCTCACATTCTGAGCCTTTTACTAAATTCCATCCCCCCCCCCCAAAAAAAAGTGATTGTTAATTATGGGAGGTCTTCATTTTTGTGGGCTACTAGGAAGGTGAAAGACATTTACACTGCCACTTCCAAACTCAAGAAAGAAGAGAGGGACAAAAAGGAAACAAAGGGAAGATAGGAAGAGTATAAAATATAAACCAGGAATATACTAAATGGGGTGGCTTTAGGGAGCATCCATCTTAATGATTGGTGAAGATAAAAAAAGTTCCTGGTGTAGAATATAGAAAGGAAAAGTATTGACAAAGAGCAGATAAGAAGGCACTGCATTTAAAATGTTAGGCCACAAATTCCTCATTTTGTATCAGTTACATGGTTGTCCTTACCAGGATATGCCTAATTATGGTTCAGAAATACCACAATCTTTGAGGAGGCTCTTTCTTTGTACCCCATGATTTTAGCTGAGATTGCAGAAGTATGGGAGTGAATCAGAACACACAAAGGATTAGGAAGGAGTACCTGAGCTCAAGGTTCATCATCTGAACAGATCAGCATGAGAATGTTGATGCAGTGTTTGCAATCATCTGAGTTCTGGTACTTTCAGCAAATAATCCCAATCAAGTACCTGCAATTTCTTTAAAAGTACACTTACATTAAGGTAATCACACAATCATAAATGGCAGTAATATCAAAGCTTTGCTGATTTCCTAAAAACACGGAAACCATTGAACCACTAAGTATTTACATTCAAGTTGTTTAGAGTACTTTAAAGAGCTGGTTTCATGCAGCACAGAAACACTAGCCCAGGAATTCTGAACCTACGTCCTGTGGACTGGATCTGGCCTGCTGCACCATTTCATGTGGCCCTCACTGCCGCCGGAAAAACCGGAAGCACTAGAAACAGCCAAAAACGCATTTACGGCTGTCGTAAACACATTCACAACAGCCTTAAATGCGCCCATGGCTGTCATAAACCACCAGCCCAGCCCACTCAGCTGTCTGAGGGGGCATGGTCTGGCCTGAGTCTGGAAAAGGTTGAGAACCCCTGCCCTAGCATCTTTAAATAGAGTGAAACGAATGACGGGGGGTGGGGGGTGGAATCACTCTTCTTCTGTTGATGGAGAAGACCTCAAAAAGGGTATGTGTGTTCTACATAGCATTTGTTTGGGCACAAGAAGCACCCATGTAATTATAACTTCTGCCTTCTTTACATTCATGACTGGAAGCTTCTTCAGAGAGTGATATAGGAGGCACATTTGTATGCTTACTTTCATCCCCACTGCTTTTTTTAGTGCACATGTGAGGAAGATGAACATTTGCATAAGGCTATATTCACTTGATCACAAATAATTTCATAATACTCAGACAGTCCACATGAATGAAGAATAGGAAGAATTCCAAACAGCATGGTAGTCTATTTCTAGGTAGTCCTTCTTACTGAGGCACATAACCTCAAGCAGAAGTTTACATATAAATTCATCATAAGAATTTGTATAACTATTAATTTGGCATACAGTTGTACCTCACTTAAAGAGCATAATTCGTTCCACAGGATTGCTCTTTAAGCTAGTTTGCTCTTTAAGCGAAACACCATTGTAAGTGACCAATTGTGACTTCTGGCGGGGGGGGATGTGAACCCCAATTTATTTGTTAAGCAAGTTTTTGGTTGGTTTTAGTTGTTAAGTGAAGCGACCATTCAGAGAAAATTCTGCTCTTTAAGCGAGTTACTCTCTAAGTGAGGTGCTCTTTATGCGAGGTTTTACTGTATTTATTTAACTGTTATGTAATGGAAATTCAAATAACACCCATTTATGGACTTGAGCTTTTTTCATTCATGTTGCATATACCTCTTTTGATTTCTAAAGCTATACATCTTGATGACAGACATCTAGTTTTATTGACATGTATAGCTGCAATCAAGTTGTGCTTTCCATTATCTACTTTCCTATTTTATATACCATACATACTCGACTATAAGTCGTCCCGAATATAAGTCGAGGTACCTAATTTGGACATCTAAAACTAGGGAAATAGATTGACCCAAGTATATGTCGGGGGTGGAAAATGCAGCAGCTGCTAGTAAGTTTTAATAATTAAAATACGTAAACATACGATAAAATTAATTAATTTAGACGTTTCTATGGATATGTTTTTGAGTTTTTATGGTAGTGTTAGTGCTTTCCCCCCCTGTATGTTTAAATTTGCACCACTGCAGTCTTAGGACCCTCAGGATCGTTGACCCGGGTATAAGTCAAGTCCCCTTTTTGGATCTCATTTTGGGGGCTAAAAAACTAGACTTCTACTCGAGTATATACAGCATGTTGGCCAAATTTCCGTTACAGAAATTAAACTGGCATAAAGGAGATGATGCCACTGCCAAAGAATATTGCCAGTAATTAAAGAACTCCTGCTGAAGCCCCAAGGCTTATACAACTCAGTGAGGTTGATTTACATGGTTGAAGGAGGAGCTTTTTCATCACAGGCAATCTCCCCTGATGGTGACTTCATCTTTTTTTTTATGCCAGTTTAATTTGTACAGCAGGATTTCGGCCCCAAAGTATTGTCGTCTTAACCTGTATATGCAGTACCTTAATGCAAAGACTCAGATAAGTAGAGACCCCTTTTTTCTTAGTGGTCTCTATGAATTCCCACATAGGGGTTCTTGTGCCTATGCAAAGATGCCTGTCAGACTATTCCACAGCTTTGACAAGAAAGTGTGTTAGAGCACTCTTCCACCCACTGTGCATGTTCCCAGCATGTTTTGCCAACATCAGTTTCCTTCTTCCTGCTGCTAAGAAAGGACATTTCTGCCACAAGCCATACTAAGAGAAATTTAATTTATATGAGGTCTTCCCTTCCTTTGCTTCACCTTCTCTCTGTGTTTTCATCCTAAAAATAATAATCATAATTACGTTCGTTAATTTTATCCCTTCCCCTCAGAACTCCTCTCCTTTCTTCCCACTATTTTATGGCTGTTGCAGGACTGTTTGCTGATGGCCTCAATGACAGCCACTAGAAATACTTGTACTGCCTCAGTAAGGGCACAACCCTATAATTGCATATGTTGCTCCACTTTAACCAAAGTTGCATTTAATAGATAATTGAGACTTTGATCATTTCCTTGGGAGATGTCTTTACAAACTATTGGTCCTGTAGTCCAAATTCTGAGAGCTACAACAACTAAAGAGATGATGGAATTGAATCCAACAATTCAAATCAAAGAAGAACCTCAAGCCAACAGCACCTCAGGAATCAGAGCGCTCTTCCAGTGCCTTGAAACCAAGCTTCCCATAGCTGTGAAAACAGTTATAAAAAAGAACACCAGCAGAAGGACGAAGCAGAAAATAGTTTCAAAATCAAAAGGCTTTCTAATACTTTTAACTTCTGCAAGAAGGTCAAGAAAACTATTGCTCTATGGCATGACAAGCCATTTCTGCAGTTTTACAAGGATAAGGTTATGTTGTCTACAGACCTAGCAAGAGCAGTTAGACTTATATACCACCACATTCTTTAGTTCTCAGAAGGGTTTTGTCCTTCTACCTCTCAAAGTTGTTGTTCGGTCGCATAGTTGAGTCTGACCCTTTGCGACTCCATGGGCCACTGCACGCCAGGCTCCCCTGTCTTCCGCCATCCTCCGCAGACTACCTGTCAAAGACAAGCCTATATGAACATCCACAAGATTACTTCTCCTTCGTGTTGTTTGGGGATGCACACTGATGGGTTCTGCGCCTGCGCTGAATCCTGAGCGGAGCTGGAAAGCTGATTGGATAAAGAGTTTTGAATGTGGGACCGCCCACCATGCCCAACCCCTTTAGGCGCCATTTCGCGCTTTCCCCTCAGTTTGCTTTTTTCCGCTGCGCAAGCAGGAGCCTGGAAAAAAACCTGTGAGTACTTTAACTGAGATTGTCTCAGAACCTTCCAATTTTTCTACCCTACAATTTTTCTCGGACTAGGGGACTTGATCCCTTGGTCCTCGTGTGGCTGGGGCTCGCCCTCAGCCGCCGGTAAACAAAAAAAAAAAAACCCAAGAAGGAAACCGTTCTTTCCTGCAATCTCGTGCCGGGGCTTCCCGGCCGGGATAATTTTTTCTCTTCGGCCATCTACCTCGGTGGATGGCCTCAGCGGCAGCGTTCAAGCAGTGTCCGTCCTGCAAGAGAAAGTTCCCTAGTTCGGACGGACACGTGCGCTGCCTCCGCTGCCTCGGGGAGAGCCACCAGGTCCAGACCTGCGAGGTGTGTAGAGGCTTCTCGAAGGCCGCCATCAAGAACCGCCAGTACCGCCTCCAAGCCTACCTCATGGAGGCCGCACTCGCACCACCGCCTCCCCCAGCTCCAGAGCAGGCCGCTGCCTCAACGTCTGCTCCTTCGACTTCTGCTCCTTCTTCACGGCCGTCGGCCTCCGAACTGTTTAAACGGAAAAAGGAGCAGAAGAAGAAGAAAAAAGAGAAGAAAGAGAAGAAGAAGCGCCGTAGCTCTACGTCTTCTCTCCCGCCGACCCCGAGACCGGCTCACCCCTCGCCGCCACGCTCCCTAGCATCCGCCCCGGTCGCAGCCCCACCTACGCCGGGCAGGATGCCGGTCGATGTCCGGGAAACCACACCGGAGAGGGCCCCCAGCCCTCAGCCGTCGCCAGAGGCCCTTCCACCTCCACCGCCGCGACGATCTACCTCTCTTCGCGACCATTCCGTGGCTCCTGGTCTGGCTTCCGAAGCGCCACCCCAGTTGAGCCTCATCGCCCCGTTTATCGAGGCGATGGTGCGGAAGCTGCATGCCGAGCTCCAAGGCCCTCGACCGACACCATCCGCGTTCGTGGAGCACCCTCTGCCTCCCGAACCAGCCACGGAGGCACCACCGCTCCGTGACGAGGGTCCGGCACCGAAGAGGCAACGAGTGGAACAGGCGCGGTCGGAGGCCTCTCTCCCTCCGTACCAGCTGCCTTTGCCGGGGAGCGATCCGAGATCCGCCAGGCCGTACTGGTCGGACTCGGACCCCGAGGCCTACCTGCCACCGCCCAGCGTCTCGGTGCGGTCAGGAGGCTCCGACGACTCATCGGACCAGGAGGAGGAGGATCGGCCACCACCGGTTGCGGTTGACAAATCCCCGGACGATAACATTGGCTCTGTCCATGGCTCCCAACCGGAGGACCAGAAAACATACACGGCCCTCATCACCCGCCTTGGATCCACGCTGGGGATCCGGGCGGAGGCTCCCCTGGACGAATGCGAAGATGTCGTCTGCGGTTTGGCCGACCGGAAGGAGCTAGTCCCCGTCCGTCTGGGACTGCTCCCGAAGATCGCCAAGGCGGCCAAGGAGATCTGGAAGAGACCCGTCTCTTCCCATTCGGTGTCCAACAGGGTGGACTCCATGTACAGACTACTGGAAGACTCCGACTTCCTACACGTCCACCTGGCGCCGAACTCCCGAGTGGTGAAAGGCTCCCAACACCGGACACCGATTAGTAGCACCCCCGTTCCGTCGACCCAAGAAGGGAAGAAACTGGACGCACTGGGCAGGAAGGTCTACGCCAATGCCTCCCTGTCCTTCCGTGCGTCCAACTACGCGACGGCCATGGGGGGCTACCAGTGCCGACTGTGGGAACAAGCGGAGTCCTTCAAGTCACTGCTACCACCGGACAAGCGAGCGGACTTCGAGCGGGTCTGCATGGAGGGAAACCAACTCGCTCTCCAGCAGATCCGTACGGGCCGCCACGTCACGGAGTCAGAGGCGAAGAATCTGGCCTCTGCAATCCAGCTTCGTCGCCACGCCTGGCTCCGCTCCGCTGACTTGCAAGACGATGTGAAGCGGCTGGTGGAAGAGCTCCCCTTCGACGGTGAGGGCCTCTTCGCCAAGGAGACCGACACCTCCTTGGGAGAGCTGAAGGGGGACTACGCCACCATCAAACAGCTCCGCCCTCCACGCCGTGGGTCCCACCGTTACCAACAGGACCAACCGTCGACGTCCCAGGCGGGTCCGTCCTACCAACCTCGCCCACCACAGAGGCAAGGCGACTACTCCCGGTACCAGCCCTACTGGCCACGACCACAACCCAGCCGCCCACGCTACCAGCAGCGTCACCAGACTGGTAAACGCACGGAACGGAAGGGCAAACAACGTGTTTGACTCTTCCGTGACCGAGACTCTACCCTACCGTCCCCTCGCCAACTATCTATCGGCCTGGTCTGCCATCACCACAGACCGATGGGTTTTAACCATCTTAGACTCTGGCTACGCGATCGAGTTCAGGAAATGCCCTACTGTCGGACGGATCCGCGTCACCGATCCGTCCCCACCGCTCCAGGAAGAACTATCAGCTCTCCTAGAGAAGGGCGCCATAGAACCGGTTGCAGCGTCGGAGTCTCACGAAGGGTTCTTCTCCCGCTACTTCCTCGTGGACAAAAAAGACGGGGGGGCACGTCCAATCCTGGACCTCCGCCTCCTCAACAAGCACATCGACGCGAGGAAGTTCCGGATGGTGACTCTTCATTCCATCCTCCCACTGATCAACCACAGGGACTGGTTCACCGTCATCGACCTGAAGGATGCCTACTTCCACGTATCCATCAGAAGGGAACACCGCCGATTCCTACGCTTCCAGATCGGCGGCGACGTCTACCAGTACACCTGCCTACCCTTCGGCCTCTCCACCGCTCCGAGGGTATTCACGAAGTGCATGGCGCCGGTGGCTGCTCATCTTCGGCTGCAAGGCGTCCAAGTGTTCCCGTACATAGACGACTGGTTGGTCTGCTCCCCAACCCAACAGAAAGCCAAGGACGATGTTGCCCATTGCCTGGCCCTTATGCAGAGTCTCGGTCTACGGGTCAACTACAAGAAGTCTCAGTTGACCCCCACTCAACGAATAGACTACATCGGAGCCGTATTGGACTCTCTGGCTCTGAGAGCCTACGCTCCCCCCAAACGTCTGCTCGACATCCGCACGGTAGTGGCTCGGATCCAAGGCAGTCGTCGCGTCCGTGCCAGGGACGCTCTCCGCTTACTAGGACTCATGGCGTCAACCACAGCAGTGATCTCGCACGCCAAGCTCAAAATGCGGTCGCTCCAGTCGTGGCTCCTAGCCTCCTTCGACAGCACCCACGACAACCTCGGGAAGTGGCTCACACCGACCCCCGAACTGCGGGACCAGCTGAACTGGTGGACAACGGACCGCAATGTGACCGCCGGGAAGCTCTTCACCCTCCCCGCGCCATCCGTCCAGGTCACCACCGACGCGAGGACACACGGATGGGGTGCGTGCTGCCTCGGGTTACGGGTCCACGGCATCTGGACGCCCTCGGAAGCCGACCGCCACATCAACTTCCTCGAGCTATTAGCGGTATGGAAGGCGATGAGGTCCTTCAGACTGTCCCTAGCAGGCCGCGTGGTGCAGATCGCTTCGGACAACACCACGACCCTAGCCTACCTCAACCGGCAAGGAGGGACCAAGTCCCTCTCCCTCCTTCACCTGACGGTCCAGATCTGGGAGTGGTGCCTGAAGGTACATGTGTTCCCCATAGGTGTCCACATCCAGGGCACGCTGAACTTAGAGGCGGACTCCCTGAGCCGCAAAGGGACAGTGATGCACGAATGGGAACTGGACGGATCGGTGTTCGACCGCCTGTGCCGACGGTGGGGCACACCGAGCCTAGACGTGTTCGCGACACAGATCAACACCAAGTGCCGCCGTTACTGCTCCCGGGCGGGGATCGGCCACGGATCGGAGGGCGATGCCTTCATGGTGCCGTGGCACCAGGAACTGCTGTACATGTTTCCTCCGATCCCTCTCATCCAACGGGTCCTGGTACGGATCCGTGCGGAGAACGCCTGGGCGATCCTGATCGCCCCGTCCTGGTCGCGCCAACCGTGGTTCCCGCTACTCCAAACCCTGGCTTGCGACCGCCTCCGCCTACCCACCGATCCGAACCTCCTCCGCATGGAGGACGGTCGGATCCTCCACTCGGATCTGCCGAACCTACACCTGACGGCCTGGCTTATCCGCCCGACATAACACGGATCCTTGAACTTTCAAGGAAACCTTCCACGCGAAAGTCCTATGATGCCAAGTACCGTCGCTTCATAGACTTTCTAGCATCCGGTGACCGCACCGTGGACTCGGCATCCCTGCAGGACGTCATGTCCTACCTCCTGCACCTGGCTGAGTCAGGATCTGCACACTCATCCTTAAAGGTCCACTTGGCTGCGGTGGTAGCCAAGGCCCCACCTTCATCAGTATTGTCCTCCGCTTTCAGAGACAAGACTGTTAAAAGATTCCCCCAGGGACTGCGTAATGCCTACCCTCCAGTGAAGATACCACCTCCTCAGTGGTCCCTCACTGCTGTGCTCACTGCGCTCAAGAAGGCGCCCTTTGAGCCCATGGCTACAGTGGACATTAAGTTTGTTTCTTACAAAACTGCTTTTCTCGTAGCCATCACCTCTGCCCGGAGGGCAGGAGAACTGGCAGCCCTGCGGTCTGACCCTCCTTTTCTCAAATTCTACCCCGATAGGGTAGTATTGCACCCGGACCTGGCCTTTCTGCCCAAAGTCCTCACTGAATTCCACCTGGCCCGGTCCATCACGCTTCCAGCATTCTTCCTGAATCCTTCGTCTGCACAAGAGAGAGTGTGGCATTCGCTGGATGTCAGGAGGGCCTTGCTGTTCTACACACAAAGGACTGCGTCCTTCAGGAGAGCCAAGCAACTGTTTGTGGCCTATGGTGGCAGGTCCAAGGGACACTCTCTGTCTGCCCAGAGACTTTCCAAATGGATCTCAAGCACCATCTACTTGGCCTATGAGATGTCATCTCTGCCACTCCCGCCTCATGTCCGGGCTCACTCCACCAGGACATTGGCTTCTTCCATTGCATTCCTCGAAGGCATCCCGATGGAGGACATCTGCAAGGCCGCTACCTGGTCCAGGTCCTCCACCTTCATCACCCACTACCGGGTTGACACAAGGTCTGCTTCCGATGTCAGACGGGGCAGATCCATCCTGACGGCTGGTCTCCGATCCTCTTCGCTGATGACCGCCCATCCATGATGCCATCGCGCTCTCCTACATCTCAGGACGCCGGCTGCCCACCATCCAAGTAAGTGAGCTTGCTAGTCACCCATCAGTGTGCATCCCCAAACAACACGAAGGAGAAGGACAGGTTTCACTTACCAGTAACTGTCGTTCTCCGAGTATGTTGTTTGGGGATTCACACAACCCAACCCTGCCTCCCCTCAGGGCTGCCGGCCTGAGATGGCCTTATGCTTAGCGGGCAGCTTTAATATCAAACTGAGGGGAAAGCGCGAAATGGCGCCTAAAGGGGTTGGGCATGGTGGGCGGTCCCACATTCAAAACTCTTTATCCAATCAGCTTTCCAGCTCCGCTCAGGATTCAGCGCAGGCGCAGAACCCATCAGTGTGAATCCCCAAACAACATACTCGGAGAACGACAGTTACTGGTAAGTGAAACCTGTCCTTGTGCCATAACATAGCCCACCAAAAAGGCTCAAAAGATATTGTCTCAGCATAAATCTAAATGGATTACAAAGACCATGAAATATGCTACAAATTGGCAAACATTTCTTCACCAGAGAGAATATTCAACGAGAGCAATGTTGGTTTCAACAGCCTTCCTCTAGGGTGTTAGCCTTTATTACATTTGCAAGTCAGCAATATGGTCTCAACGTTCCATTTTCATGAAACATTACAGGCTCAATATGAGAACAAAGAATGATGGTGCCTTTGGCCAAGCAATCATCTCTATCTTAGCATGAAATCCCAGTGTCCAGTAAATGAGCTTGCTAGTCACTTATATGTACAATCCACAGAGACTACAACACAGGCTTCCTGCCTGTAAGTGTAATTCTTCAAGTGGTCATCTGTGAATTCACACTCCACCTTCTGCCACACTTTCTTACTCTTAGCAGTGAACAAGGAGAACTGACTCTTGACCAGGCATGCTGGAGGTGGAGGGGAGTGCCCTAACCCCTTTTCTCGTTAAAGCTCTGGAACACTCTGGTGTCTTCATGCAGGCACTTAGAACCCCTATATGGGACTTCACAGATGGCCACTCGAAGAACTACAGTTACAGGTAAGTAACCTGTCTATCCTCTGCCTGTGGTCATAAACAGGCAGGCAGCATGGTGAAACATTAACACAAATGGAGTATCTTTCCTTGCTTCACATTTCCCTGTGAATCCCTGTCTGTTTAACTAAAGCAAGTTGCTTACACTTTAAGCACAAGTGACCTGCCTAGCATGGATAAGGAAGGATGGATAGATGGCCATATGTTCCGCTCTTACGAAATGTCTACTTGTGCTCCTTGTGCAATTTACATTGTTTGGCCAGGGAGATAGATGACCTCTGAATGATGCTGTCAACTCCAGCTCCAAACACAAATGGATCACACTTTCAAGTTTTCATTGGCAATGTTGGATGTTGAAGTTATGCTCATACTTCTGACCTCTTCTAGGAGAACACCAAGTGAAAAGTGAATTTTTAGTCAGAATGAATCTGTTCACATACACATTTCATTTTTCCCCACTTCAACAGAAGCAGGAAAGATATCTCAGTCCAGGCAAAAATAGACGCTAGTGTTTATTTCACATGTAAAGTTTTGGATCATGCCTCAATATTTGTTTATTTACAGCACAAACCTTTTTCACTATACAAAAGCAGACTGTTTCACCTCTATAGATTTATGTGGAAGCATTTGCCCCTTCTGATTTGTTAGTTGTCACACACACACACCAGTCATATCTATAATTCCAAGTTTTCTAAGACCAGAAAAGTGACATAAAATCAAATTTCTTTTTTTAAAAATATTTTTATTAGATTTTAACAACAAAAAGAAAAGCGTTAAAAATAATGAAACAACAAATAGTTACAAACAAAAAACATTTACACACTACATCTTACAATATTAAAAATAAGAAAAGAAAAAAATACAAATCAATATAACATATTATTATGTAATGTAATAACATATTAATTCAATAAAATCAAATTTCTGTGGCATTATCTAAATTGCATTTTTGAAAGCCAGACGGTCCTAGCAATCTGATCTTTCTAACAGCAGATGCTTTCCAGAGCCTTATCTTAAAGCACTCTTAACAACAGTAGCAGAGAGTAAGGATCCTTGCCTCTGCCCTGTAGTACAACTTCAAGCATTACCAATGACAGAATGTTTGCAGAAACCCTGTGCATAAAAGCGAGAAGGGTGTGAAATGTCTAGTCACTGTTGCAAAGATTATTGAAAGCAAGTGGGGCTTTGAGGTGATTTTGACTTGCCTTCTAGAGAATGCAAAATGACAAACGTCGACCTAAATGGCATTGCTAACTTTTCAAAGACACTTTTTTTACATACCCACGTCATGCTTCCTGAGTATAAGAGCAATGACTATCTGTGCAAATGGCAGAATTAAGGGAAGTTAAGAAGGGAGGGGAAGTTCTGCACGGGCATTTCTGCTGTAGGTGCTATGCCTTCTTTCTTTTATACCAAGTTCTACTGCATCAGATCATGCTTCCTATAACATTTCATTCATAGACCTGAAAGACAAGACTTGGTTAGCCTCTTACCTTGCATGGTTTCTGTTTGCACATGATGGTGTTAGAATTGCATATGCTACAGTAGACACCATTCTGCCCATCTTTCTTAGTTGCTTCTTTGCTGGTTCTGCAGGGTCATCCCCAACATCATCTCAGAATGCCACGCTGCCTTCATCGAGTGCCTGGCCGCTTAGTGCCTCCGGCTACAGTAGCTCTTTCAGCAGCATTGCATCCGCACCTAGCATTGCAGGTACGACCAATGGCCTTTCTACTTAGAGTCCCTCTTTATCCATAAAGAGAATAGGTTCTGCAAAGGCCTCTGTGCTCTTGGTGGGAATGGTGGTGCTAGAGGTGTGCTGCATGTCTTTGAGTAGTGTACTCCTTCAGTCAAATAACTGTCCTTCCTAGGGGTATGATAGTGATGAGTATGGGATGGGGATGACTGGAATTGGAAATGCAGGTGGAAATGGGGGAAAAACTTTCAAAGGAGAAACACAAAATAGATTGCTACTACGACTGCCATGATGACTCTAGAACAGATTTCTTTCATAAAAACAGACTAGATGATTGGATTATAAATTTCCACCAGCAGAAATTGTGAAATAAAGAGCCTGGCCTCTGTGATATTAGGTTTGAACAGTATATTTCTTATGTTCCTTCTTATATTTACAATATGGCCAAAGCTCAAGTGGTTAAGATGCTGCCTGGAAGGCAGGAGGTCACCAGTTCGATTCCTGAGTACTGCAGGACAGAATGAGCTCCTGTCTCTGTCCCAGTTCCTTCCAACCTAGCAGTTTGAAAGCAAGAAATTCCAAGTAGATAAATAGGGACCACTTTGGTGGGAAGTTAAACAGCATTCCGTCCACTCCGGTGTCTAGTCATGCCTGCTACATGACAACGGAAACTTCTGCAGAAGCAGTCAGCGCTGGCTCTTCGGCTTTGAAACAGAGATGAGCACTGAATTCTAGAGTCAGATACAACCGGCTTTCAAGCAAAGGAAACCTTTACCTTTATGACGTCTTCTGTTTCTCCTACCCTCTCTGCCCTTCCTAATTTTGCCTGCCTACCTGAGCAAATGCCCAGATTAAAATGAAAATGAGCAGCCTGGACACTTCAGTTTGTGAGTGACTGTATAGCCATTGCATTTTCTCTGTGCATACTTACATTTTTGAAGATTCTGACTGCTATCTTGTTCATTTCAACAACTGCTCCATAGCAGCTGTGGAGCACCATTAGGGACACACTAAGCAAAGTGGGATCAAAATTGCTGGGAGAAACATCAACAATTTGAGATATGCAGATGATACCACCCTAATGGCAGACAGTGAGGAGGACCTAAAGAAGCTCCTGATTAGGTTGAAAGAAGAAAGTGCAAAAACTGGCTTGAGACTCAATATAAGGTAAACCAAGATAATGGCAACAGGACCTATCAGTCCCTGGAAAATAGATGGGAAAGAAGTAGAAGCAGTGACAGATTTTACTTTCCTAGGATCAAAGCTCACTGCAGATGGTGATTGCAGCCATGAAATAAAAAGGCGACTGATTCTTGGGAAACAAGCTATGAGAAACCTGGGGAGCATAGTGAAAAGCAGAGACATCACATTGCAAACAAAAATTCATATAGTCAAAGCAGTGGTATTCCCTGTGGCAATGTATGGTTGTGAGAGCTGGACCATTAGGAGAGCTGAGCGCAGAAGAATAGATGCCTTTAAGATGTGGTGTTGGTAGAGAGTTTTGAGAGTCCCCTGGACAGCGAGGAGAACAAATAGGTCAATCTTAGAAGAAATCAACCCTGACTGCTCCTTAGAAGGTCAAATAGTAAAGATGAAGCTAAAGTACTTTGGACATCAAATGAAAAGAGAAGACTCACTTGAGAAGGCCTTGATGCTTGGAAAGGCTGAAGGCAAAAGAAGAAGGGGGTGGCCAAGGATGAGATGGCTAGATGGTATTGTGGACGCAATGGGCACAGAGCTGGGCGAGTTGAGGGAGATGGTGGATGACAGAAGTGCCTGGCGGACAGTGGTCCATGGGGTTGCAAAGGGTCTGAATCGACTGTGCGACTGAACAACAACAACAACAAAGCAAAGTGGAGGAGACAAAGATTGAGGAAGTGGCCGTGTGGGCATTCGGCTGTGGGAGCACAGGCATGTTTCCTTGACCCACATGATGCAGCTCTGCCAGTAAGCAGGGGATGGGGGGAGTGGGGAGCTTTTTGGGGGGGTATCATGGGCTCGGTGGTGAAAGGACTATCAGTCTGGCCCTTTAACAGTCTGAGGAGGACCACTGCCCAAGACCAATGAGTGCAGGTGGGAGCAGTGGTGGGCTCCAAAAACATTTACTACCACACGGTGGGCATGGCCAGGGGGAAAGCCCTGTGTTGCACTTGAATTAGGACTACTTTATTCCAAAACTTGGGTGGATGGGGCCAGCCAGAAATTCTGGCAAACTGCTGCGAACCTGCTGATGCCCACCACTGGGTGGGAGTTTGATATATTTTATGAGGAAAAGGAAGGGGGGAAATAGCTGAAAGCAGAAACAAATTGCACTTTGTGCTTTTTGGTCATCCCTAAGCTCTGCAAGGGACTGCGGTGGCTTAGTGGTTAAGAAGCTGAACTTGACGACTGGAAGGTCAGAAGTTCATGACCCGAGTTCTGCACACCGGACTGAACTCCCATTGTCTGTCCGGCTCCTGTCAAACTAGCAGTGTAACAGCAAGAAATTACAAGTAGATAAACAGGTACCACTTTGATGGGAAAAGTAATGCTCTGTGCACTCTGGCACTTAGTCATGCCTGCCACAAGTCCATGGAAACCTCCGCAGACACAGACAGCGCTGGCTCTTTGGCTGTAAATGGAGATGAGCACCATAATCTAGAGTCGGATTGACTGCCTTTTGAGCAAAGGGGACCTTTACTCAAACTCTGCAAAAGCAACCTTAAACATGATCTTGTGATGTGATCATTTGTTTTTTTTTAAAAAAATAACCCTATATTCTTTGGTAAATTTAGTTTTCAAACAATAAATCACTTCCAGTATACAGGGTCAGTTAAAGTTCATATCATTTGATGCTAAAATAATTCTCCTCAGCTCCCTGCTCTTTAGTGGAGAGTTGATGAACAAAGCAGCCCAAAGCACCTCTAGTCTCACTTTTCATTGGATGTCTGAGAAGAGACAGTGCTGGCAGATGCCTTCATGAGAGTCCTGCACATGAGGGAGTGGGGAAGACTCCTCCGACATTCTTCAACATGCAGTAGATGGGAATAAGCGAAGCACTTGAACCTTTCTGTTTGTGTAGAGCAGGGGTACCCAAACTATGGTCCACAAGCCATATCCGGCACCCGGCACCAATTCATCCAGCCTGCTCCACTCTCATTGCTCCCGGAAGCGGAAGCAAAATGTGCCCATATAAGCACATTTTGCTTCTGCTTCCAGGAGCGACGAGGGTGGTTCAGGCCGGATGATTTGGTGTCAGAAGTTGGATGTGGCCCATGGGTCATAGTTTGGGTACCCTGGTTTAAGCAGAGAAAATTGCAGCTTAAAATCAATTTCATCCTGTTGCAAAACAGACTGCAAGGTGCGTTATACTTCTGCTTCTGTTGGGAGGACCCACGTGACTGGCCTGCTGAACCACATGACTGGCCTGCTGAACCACGTGACAGACCCATGGCCCAAAAAGTTTGGGCACTCCTGGTGTAGAGCCAGTGAGAAACCCTGGTCTCTTCTCTCTTGCTTTCCTCTCCTACCCACATAGCTTTGTCTGATACTCTGTACTGGGATGTTACTCTCCCAGCAGAGACAGAGGGATGGGACTGGTGCTCCCTATCAATTTGCCTGTTGATTTGGAAGAAAGGAAGCAATCTTCACACCTTTGTCTCCAACGTGGAGACAATAGTCCTCCTCTCCCCTTCAGAATGCCCATCACAGTGTCATCACTAAGTAAAAATAGGTGCTGGCTGCTTTCTTCTTTCTTGGGTTACACCCCTGAGTGGGAACTATACGTGCAAATACTCTCTTGATACCATTGCCATTCTCAACTGGTCTGCTGTAAAGGTTCACTGCTTCCTTCAGGGTGGAACTAGTTCTGGACATCCTAGAATTAAAATAGAATATAATTTCTGTTGATCCCTGAAAATGCCGTCAGTATTGTACTTACAAAGTATGTGCTTATAAATTGTTGGTGTGTTGAAAAGTAAGGCGGTTGATATTGAATAAATTAATTGAGCTCTAATGATTTTAACATGGGTACAGCCATAATCAAAATATTAACATGTTGTCGTGATACTGTTCTTATTTCTGTATGTATCCTGAAGCCTTTGAGTTATTGGGTTTCTCACTGATGAAAATAGAAAGAAATGGGAAACTTTTAGATCTAATATTTCTGTTTCTGCCCTAAAATATAAATATTGTGGACTTCTTCTTTTTTCTCTTTTGAAGGGAAAAATTTGTCCATATACTTGTCAATAATTTCTTGCGCAAAGAATAGACGAACATCTAATCCAACTGCCATAGCTGGCTACAAATTTAGATAGACTAAATAACACCATCAACAGTCCTTCATGGGTAGAACAGGCAGTTAACAATAAAATCTGAAAACTGAAATAGTGAGACCTCAGCTTGCTCACTTTTGTTCGTTTTGTTAACCAACATTGCCTACAACCCCAAGACATACATGTACCAAACACACGTGCAGAGCTGGGATATTTTGACGTATTTAAGATATCACTGATGTGTCATCCACCTCACCCACCTCCAAAATTGAATACAGTATTTTATTTATTTATTTATATTATTTATATGCCACCTTTATTCCCATAAGAATATGGCAAGAGGGGCAAAGCAGAGGCCAAAAGTTACATGTGCACAGGGCTGCGTGTGTTTAAATGATCTGATGTGGAAACTGTTTTCCAATCCAATTTTGGCATAAATGGCTGGCACAATTGCCTATCAGGCTGTTATGTGTATTCCTAGTACACCAGTAACTTAAGCAATGGGGAGAATAATATTAATAATTGTTACCATTTTGGATTTCTTATGAGCTGTTGAACAGCAACATTTTAAAGTGTAACTTTTAAAAAGCAGATAGGTTTCTTTTAAATAAGGAATTATTTTATAAGGAAAAAAAGAACAATTTCAATTCCCACTGTACTTATCTTTAATTCTAACAGCTATGCATTCCTCTTTTGTATGGTTTTTCTCTTTCTTTCCCGATTTTGTAATTTATATACATTGACTATGTGGGAATCAATAACATAATGTCAAAAACATCTTTAAGAAGGATTAACATATAATAGTTCTTACTAACTGAATAATAACAAAATACTGTATGCCGATACACTTCTTATGACAATACAGCAGATCTTACAATATTTATTCCTCCAATTTTGTTCAAAAATGCATATAAAAAGGAGCCAGGCATACTTAATCTTTCTATATTAATTTCACACATGCCACAACTGTGATATGTTTGCAGGGTGTAAGTCTTGGTTCCAATTAGGACTTAGATCTGTGGTTCCCAACATGGGGCACATGCTCCATGGGGGGGCTGTGTTGATTGGGGGGGGGTGAGAATGAGTTGTTAATAGTGAATGGCCTTTTAGGCTTCCTCTACGTGAATAGGAGTTCACTTTTTGAATAATAAGAATTATATGTCATGGGGGCATCAGGATTTCAGAGATGTTTAGGTGGGGCATGGCCAAAAAAAGGTTGGGAACCACTGCCACTGACTTAGATGTTTGGTGTTTATTTGTTTATTTGTTGTTGTTGTTTTTGGAAGAATGTTCAAGGTAAATGTTCATCCCAATGCAAAAGGATTTTATCTATGGTAAATATATTTAGGATTGGAATCTTAATCTGTTTATCAATCATATTTCAGTGGATACAGAAATATCTTAAGGATTGGATTTTGTGGGTTTTCTCCTTTTGACATAATTTCCATCCAGCTGTGACTGACATTTGATTATGTACATTTTAAAAAAATCAATTTTCAGATGTTTAGAATTAGGTTGGACAACATGTGCACCTCCGGATGTTGATGTATTGTGGCTCCTGCCATCCTACAACATTAAATCTGTTAATGAGGACTAGTTGGAGTTGAAGAATTCTGGGAATTGGAGTTGAACAATACCTGGGGAGCCACATGTTCCTCATCCATGCTTCAAAATCATTATTTGACCTGGCAACTAAAAATGTGTTGATCTTAATACATTTATCATGGTGATGATGAAAATGAGTTAGAAAGTGATGTGTGCTTGGAGAAGTAAATCTTGGGCCATGGCTTGTCCAGCTATAAAAATGTTTCAGAGTAGTAAAGGAGATCTGCCCATTTCATTATATAGAAATTTCTGGAAAGAGACAGCCATTATTTGACTGTTGTAGCAAGAACAACAGGGTCCTATGGCAAACTGACAACTTTTATTTGGTTTTAGCTGTCATAGACTGGATCCTTGTGTATATGTGGAAGTGAACTATAGCCCGTAATAGTTTATGCAGAATAAAATTTGGCTGCAAGACCTGTGTTGACCATAATCTAGAAATTGGTTCAGACTGAACCTAAACCACAGTGGGTAATTTTGATCCTGACTGTCAAATTGTTATAATCTGTTCTTTGAATTATCAGACCTGAGAAAGGAGACTTTCTTTCTCTTCTTTCTTCTGGTGTCTGAATGTTTAAGCAGAAGAATCAAGGAAGCAAAACATAATGACTTAAGAGGAGCTGTCCTTTGATCATAGCAAAATGATGTTTTAAAGGCATGGTATTTCTTTTGCTGGAGGCAGTATAAAAAGCATTATGATTATTAGCCCAGTAAGGTGAGATGCTTTCCCTGTTGTGTGCTGCCATTTTTTATCCATTACCACAGACAGTAGAAAAGGAATCTGCTAATCTAGTACTATCCAGAAGCAAGTAAATTACCATCCGGACCAATTGCTGCAGTATACCTTTCCATATCAACAGGTCAGTTATTTCTGTGGAAGGAGGAGGCAAAAAAGGAAAGAAACATTGTGATAGGGACAGTGAGACTTAATAAAATATCACCTTTTAGACTAGGAAAGGACATATATTCCTTTCCCCTACCCTCTAAGGCAGTGATGGCAAACCTTGGCACTCAAGCTGTTCTTGGTCTTCAATTCTCAGAAGCCCTGATCAGCAGGTGTGCTGACTTTGGGCTTCTGGTAATTGAAGTCCACGAACAGCTGAAGTGCCAAGGTTGGCCACGTGCTCTAAGATATGACACCCAAAACAGAGCTTAGGTTCTCAGGATCTGCTAATCAAAATGGTGGCTTGAGGGGGCCAGTTATAGTACAGCTCATAAACCATGCACTGGGGTGACCATATAAATCTGCAGGTGAGTTAGTCCAGATTCCAGAAGATCAAGGAGTGAATTAATGTAGTTTAGCCCATAAAAGTATGGCTGTTAAACAGGTGGGAGTTGGAACTTCCTGCTAATATTAGTGCAAATCACTTAGAAACTTGACAGTACAGTATATCCAGACCTTTCTTATTTGCAAAAGGAGCAAAAAACAACACAAAAAACAAGTGGGAGGGGAAAGAAACCATCCAAATAACTAGTTTTCTGAACTCAAGTCTCAGATCATATACAATAATACCCCGGATAATGTTATGACTTGGTTCCACAAGTCATTACGTTATCCGATTTTTAGCATTGTCCGATGCATGCATCAAACAGCGCTAAAAAAAAGCCCTGACTTCAGAGGCAAACCGCTTTAAAGGCAAGCAGGGAAAGAAAGCCACCCCCCACAAGCAGCAGTCTTTGCGACTGTAGTAGGCTCGGGGAAAGCGCCTTTCCCCCGAACCTACTGCAGTCGAAGTCTGCTTACCCTGCTTACCTTCAAGCTTCTCTTGCTTTTTCTCTTTATTTCCCTCCCTGTATTGAAACTACAGGGAAGGGGGAAAGAGAGAGAGGTGATTGGTTCTCTAGAGTACGTAGTTTCAATACAGGAAGGGAAAGAAAAAAATACAAGCCTCCCTCTCCCTGTAGTTTAAATACATGGAGGAAAAAAGAGGCGAGGCTTGTGTTTTTTTCTTTCCCTTCCTGTATTGAAACTACAGGGAGGGGGAAAGAGAGAGAGGTGATTGGTTCTCTAGAGCCAGGCACTCCTGTCCTCCACCATCCCCCTCAACTCGCTCAGCTCTGTGCCCATTGTCTCTACAATACCATCTAGCCATCTCATTTTGGGCCGCCCCCTTCTTCTTTTGCTCTCCACCTTTCCAAGCATCAAGGCTTTCTCAAGTAAATCTTCTCATTTGATGTCCAAAGTACTTTAGCTTCATCTTTATTATTTGACCTTCTAAGGAGCCGTCAGGGTTGATTTCTTCTAAGATTGACCTATTTGTTCTCCTCGCTGTCCAAGGGACTCTCAAAACTCTCCTCCAACACCACATCTCAAAGGCGTCTATTCTTCTGCGCTCAGCTTTCCTAATGGTCCAGCTCTCACAACCATACATTGCCACCGGGAATATCATTGCTTTGACTAGACGAATCTTTGTTTGTAATTTGATGTCTCTACTTTTCACTATGCTCCCCAGGTTTCTCATCGCTTGCCTCCCAGAATCAGTCGCCTTTTTATTTCATGGCTGCAATCACCATCTGCTGTGAGCTTTGATCCTAGGAAAGTAAATTCTGTCACTGCTTCTACTTCTTCCCCATCTATTTTCCAGGGACTGATAGGTCCTGTTGCCATTATCTTGGTTTTCTTGATATTGAGTCTCAAGCCAGCATTTGCACTTTCTTCTTTCAACCTAAACAAGAGCTTCTTTAGGTCCTCCTCACTTTCTGCCATTAGGGTGGTATCATCTGCATATCTGAAATTGTTGATGTTTCTCCCAGATATTTGATCCCAAATTCTGATTCCTCCATCCCTGCATTTCGCATTATGTGTTCCGTGTATAAGTTGAATAAGCAGGGTAACAAAATGCAGCCTTGTCTTACTCCTTTTCCTATTCCAAACCACTCCGTCATTCCATTTTCTGTCCTAACTGTGGCTTCTTGATTCATGTACAGATTTCTCATGAGGCATATAAGGTGTTCCGGTATTCCCATCTTTTTAATTACCCACACTACCGACTGCTATTTCTATTCAGTAGATGTGAAAGGCTTTAATACAAAAAAAAAAAGAAGATATCTTACCCAAACCTTAATTCAGCTATTCATCCAGTACTTCATAGCTCTGAAATACCAGTTCCACACTCACTTTCCAGTTTGGATAATATCCTGAGTGATTCAGAGGACAGAAACACATTGCCTTCCCAGGACAAATATAGCTCAGATTTTTCAGTTGATGAGGTACCTCAACTTTTTTCTCAGAGCGAGCTCAATGACCTAGTTAGAGATTTAGGCCTTTCCAAAGATTCATCCGAATTGCTGGGGTCAAGACTAACAAATAAAAACCTGCTGTCACCTGGAACATCATTTTTGTGGTACAGGCACTGAGCAAAAGAATTCACTCAGTTTTTCTCCAAAGATGGAAATCTCTTTTATTGTAGAGATGTTCAAGGGGTAATGAACTGCTTTGAAATAGAATATGATTCATCTGAGTGGCTCCCATCTAAAACAAGCTTCAAAGTAGGATTGCTGCATAATGGAAATACATTTGCATCACTTCCTATAGGACACTCGGTGCTTTTGGATGAAAACTATAATGATTTAAAAAGATTCTTGACAAAATCAAATTTCAGTAACATCGCTGGACAGTTTGTAGAGACTTTAAAATACTAAGCATGTTGTTAGGCCATCAGGCAAGTTATACAAAATATCCCTGCTACCTATATTTGTGGGACAGTTGAGCCAGACACCTCCATTGGACAAAAACTGACTGGCCACTTCGAGATGCCTTAATCCCTGGTGAAAAAAACCTCATTAATGTGGCCTTGGTTCCAACAGAAAATGTTTTATTGCCACCTCTTTATATTAAATTAGGGCTTATGAAGCAGTTTGTTAAATCACTGCCAAAAGATGGGAAATGTTTCAGATATCTGTGCTCCAAGTTCTCAAAACTATCTAAAGCCAAGTTGAAAGAGGGAGTTTTTACTGGCCCCGACATACGAAAACTGTTATCCGATCCCCTCTTTTTAGAAACAATGGGAGAAAAAAGGAAGCATTGGACTCTTTCAAAGATATAGTTCACAAGTTTTTAGGGAATACAGGTACTAAAGACCCTTACTACAAAACCATTGTACAATGCATGTTGAATGCATATAAAGCTCAAGGATGCAAGATGAGCTTAAAAGTTCATTTCTTACACTCCCATGTCAACTATTTTCCTGAAAACTTGGGAGCCTACAGTGAAGAGCAGGGTGAAAGATTTCACTAGGATGTCAGTGATATTGAGAGACGCTACCAAAGAAGATGGAATGTCAAACTGACTACTGTTGGATGCTCAAATGGGAAACAGAAAATGGAAAGCGAAAGCGTGTTCAGAGGGGCATAAAAGAAGAGAAAAGGTTTCACAGACAACAAGAGTGAACACGGAATGTTAACTGTACAGTCAAACCTCACATAACGAATTTAATTTGTTCTGCGATGCTGCTCGCTATGCGAGTTTTTCGCTATGCGAAACAAACTCGCATAGCGAAAATTCCTATGGGAAAACTCGCATAACGAGTGTTTCTAGGGGGAAAACTCATGTAGCAAAATAATTTCCCTGCAAATTTTACCCATAGAAACACTAGTTATGCAAGTTTTCCCATAGGGAAAGTCCGAGTCACATAGTGAAAATTTTCGTTATGTGAGTCGGATCACTTTGCGAAAAATCCACTCATTATGTGAGTTTTTCGCTCAGCGAGGTTTGACTGTATATTATGAAGAAATTGTTTAATTATAAGAAATAATATGTTTAGTTCATTGTAATAAAATGGTGATTTTTCTCAACACTATTATGCTTTTTTTAATGAAAACCCCTCATACTTTGCAAAAAAAAAAAACTGTACGTGATGGGGGAAATTGAGGTCACTTTTGGAATCAGCACTAAAAAAATTACCAAAAATATCCTATGCAGCTGGTTTTGTTGTTGTTTGGCAGACCTATGTTATTAGGGCTTGCTGAAGAATACACAGTGCTTTCTATGCTGCTGTCAAGTTTAAAGTAAACCCGGAGGTGGGATGGGGGTGTTCAACATGATCTTTATATGCTGCATTCTAACAAGTATATGAATTGCATTTCTCTGTTACAGGTAAATTGTCAGACATCAAATCAACGTGGTCTTCTGGTCCAATTTCTCACACACAAGCCTCTCTGTCCCATGAACTGTGGAAAGTACCCAGAAACACTACTGCTCCTACAAGACCACCTCCAGGCTTAACAAACACCAAGCCATCGTCTACCTGGGGTGCCAGCCCACTAGGCTGGACCAGCTCTTACTCCTCTGGTATTTCTGACTCCTATGTCTTTTTTCAGTGCAACAGTAGACTGTTTATATCTCTGTGTTCAACTTATTTGAGGTATAAATGTGCAGAGTTCACCAGGCAAGTCAAACACATTAGTTTGGAGGAGCAGTCCTAGGATAAAAGATTCATACAGTCAACCAATCAGAGCACTTAATTCCAAAAACTAAAAACTTCCCTGGGTAACATTGTATGCAACATACACATTTTCACATACTTTGGGAGGGTTATTATTTTTTTTTTGTTTGAAGCCACAACGGGGTAGAGGCTAGAATTGTTGAGAGTAAATTTCATTGTACCCAGTAAAACTTATTTCTCAGTAGCTGTGCTTAGGATTGTACTGTTAGAAAGCAAACAAATGTGTCCTGTAAGAAAATGTATTGTCAAGTACAGTATTTCTGTTCAGGGCTTCAGCCTGTGACTTATTCTGTCCTTTCAGCTCCATTTCATTGGGTTTCTGCTTATTTTCCATTCCCCTCCCCCAAGAATCAGTCAGCATTTCTTGGCCATGGAATATGCTTTCTGAGTTTCTCCACCTCCTAGGAAAGAAGCAACATTTGTCTGTAGCAGTGAGCAACCACAAAGGCTCTTACGGAATCCGAAAATTTAGACAGCATTCTAATTAGAAATCCTTATAGTATCCTTATTTCTCATGCTCATGTTCTGTATATTAAATTACCTTTGATCACTTGTTTGGACTTTCCTTAATCTTTCCCCTTCTTTGTGGTGTAGGCTCAGCCTGGAGTACAGACACCTCAGGAAGAACAAGTAGCTGGCTGGTTCTCCGTAACCTCACACCCCAGGTAAGCAAAACTTTTTGATGAAATCAAGGATGTGTTGTGGTCTAACTGTGATATCAGGAAGGAACATTTTGCCCTTGCTTCTAAAACCTTATCACATTAACTCATCATTGTCGTTGGCTGCTACTCGTATCCAAGTATACATTTTTCCTGGGCAAAGAGGAAAAATGCCACTGCCATGAATTTGTTTAAGGTGGATCCCAGCTTGCCATGAAGTGACCCACACACTGTGATCATGGAGCCATCTCCTGCAGCACATATGAAATGAGACATGCAGGATTTAACACTGAGACTGCAATGGTCTGCCACAGCCTTGAGGATATTAACAAGGTACATGAAATTGCATGAGAACTTTCCAAAATCACGTGAGAACTTGTGCAGAAACATGCCATTCTGAGGGGAGTGATCCAGCCCCTACTCTGAAAAGGTTGAAAAAGCCTTATTTAGAGGTACATGGAAAAAATGGAATAATGGTAGCAAAAAGCCACATACACCAACAGAATCTACTGGCATACCTGGATTTCTGGGAGATTTCTGTGGCTCTGCAGAGAAGAGAGACATTGACCTGCAGGTGTACTAAGCCCTAGGGAAGTGATGAGAAGTGGAACTGAGGTACAGTCAAACCTCGCATAAAGAGTGTTTCGCTTAAAGAGTAACTCGCTTAAAGAGCAGAATTTCCTCTGAATGGTCGCTTCGCTTAACAAATAAAGCCAACCAAAAACTCGCTTAACAAATAAATCGGAGTTTGCAATCTTCCCCACAATTTGTCACTTACAATGGTGTTTCGCTTAAAGAGCAAACTCGCTTAAAGAGCAATCCTGTGAAACGCATTATGCTCTTTAAACGAGGTACAACTGTATATGTTATGGACTGGCCTTCAGACAAAACATATGTGAAAGCTTCCTGGGGAGCATCCGCAGCTCTCAGTAGGTGGGTCCATTGCATCCCTTGAAGAGGGGCTGCTGGGGCAAGCTTCTGCAGGTTGTGCAGTGCTAGTTACTTCAAGAAGGGTCGGGAGTGTTGGGGAAGGAGCCAGGTTGGGAGATGCGCAGGGCTTAAAGTGCGCCGAGGGGTTGTTGGGGGGGGGGGGTAGACTGACATAAAATATGGATATGTGTCTGCTGCTGTGTGCCGCCAGGTATTTGAGACAGTCACTTGTTTCATATGAGATTCAAGCAATAATAAGTTGCTAGTATGTTGCTTAGGAAGGCACATGAGAGTTTATTATTTATTTATTTATTAGTTCAAATTTATATTGCCGCCCACTCACCGTGGCGACTCAGGGCGGCTTACAGACAATACATTACATTAAAATACAATATGTTGGGGTGGGCACAGGGGGAGGGCCGGCGAGGTCTTCAACCTGCCCTGGCTTCTTCCTCCCCTGGCAGTTGGTGTAGGTGCAGGGGGAGGGGCGGCAAGGTCCTCATCCTGCCCTGGCTTCTTCCCCTGGCAGTTGGTGTAGGCACAGGGATAGGGGCGGCAAGGTCCTCATCCTGCCCTGGCTTCTTCTTCCCCTGGCAGTTGGTGTAGTTTTGTGGCAAGATTCATTTGACAGCCTTGGGTGGGTTTGTATTGGTTCTGTGGCCTATTGCTTTGTGGTGAACTTAGACATGAGGTCCAGGGTTGTTGGTTTTTTTTTTTTTTTGTTTTTTTTTAGAATATCATCCAGTCCAACCTCCTTCTCAGTTAAATGTTTGTGATTGTCTTCAGGCTTGCATACATACCTGTTATTTCCCCACAAATAAACAGTCTAAATTTGGCGTCGTTATCTTCAGAGTTTCAGACAAAATTGAATCTTTGATTTAAAATGTAGATCTTTTTGAGTTCTTTTATCGAAAAAGCCCAACCTGAGGTATTTGAAACTTTACACAATTTCCTGTCAGAGAACAAGTGACAGGAAATGAGTGAGAAAATAACACCACTTTGAAAGGGCTAAAATCATGTTTTGAGAAATACTTCTCAAAACCTGGAAAAGAGAACAAATGGATTATAAATTTGTTTGAAGAAAATTCTTCCGAGCTGGCAAATTATCAGTCAAGGAAAAAAAAGAGAGATTGATTGATCTTTCAACTGCTACTACTTTAAAAACTAAATTTAAAGGGGAAAAAACCCTTATTAACTTTTGGGCAGCCTTCAGCAGAGAATATGAACAATTATCTGGGAATGCACTTAAGTTTCTGTTGCCATTTACAAATACAGAGCTGGTGGAGATGGCTTTCTCTTCTTAGAATTTATTAAAAGAAATACTATCGTACTGTAAAATATATATATCCTAGTTCCAGATGAAAGACTGTATCTTAGATTTTTTTAAAATCAGTGTGTCTCAGAACCCAACATCTGTTGGGTATAAAATATTTGTTGTGTGTTTCATAAATTTTATTTCCAAACATATTGAAGTTTTTCGATTCTTAAAAAATTAAGTAGCAAGTACAATGTATTAATTAATGTCATCTAATTTTTATTAATGTTATTTGTAATGCATTTACTTGAATTATATATTTGAGTTTTGAAAGTAAATATATCTGCAGTTGTTCACCTTATTTCATTTATTTTTAATCCCATTAAATCCCATTATTGGGCTATTTGTTTAGATACAACATATAACTTTGAAATAACTTCAACCATATTAATTCACAGATATTTTGCTAATTTGAGTGTACAGTTTATGAAAATAGGCTGCCAAGGATACGCAAGTGAAAAAAGATTGGGAGCCAATAGTGTAGAGGCTTACAGCAGGGGGTCTCAATGTTTTTTAGCCACGGGTCAGACCACACCCCCTCAGACTTACTTACTTAGTACTCATATTTGCTATCCCGCCCCAATCAGGAAAACCCGACTCTGGGCGGCTTACAGCATAGGATAAAAACATATCAATATTTAAAATTTTTAAAAAATTCATAAAAATTCATAAAAATTAAAACAGTATCGAAGGTATGATCAGAGAGGGTGGATTACCTCTAGATTAGCCACCCCACATGGGACCCCACATTCTTGGATCCCCACACATGTCCTGCCAGCCAGGTTTTTAAGCTCTTCCGGAAGGACAGGAGCTCTGTCTGCAGGCGCAGCTCAGTTGGGAGACAGCTGAGTGGGCCGGACTGGTGGTTCTCTCTGCTGTAAACACTGCCGTAAAATGCGTCCATGGCTGTCGTAAACGTGTTTGCGACAGTTGCAGACTCATAAATGCTTTTACAAAGGCCATGGATTCATTTACAGCTGTCGTAAATGCATTTATGATGGCCGTAAATGAGTCCAGGGCCAATTCTGACAACGGCGGCTGGAACAAGGTCAGGGGCCAAATTATTTGACCCCACGGGCTGTAGGTTGCGAACCCCTGGTTAACAGAGACAGTTGGGTCATAGCGAATGTTGATAAAGAGTATCAGGCAAAGAAGGAAGCAGGTCCTACATTCCCTACTATGCTCAGCCTCCAGAGGGGAACATACGTGAATGCAGAAAGTGTTAGGTAAAGAGTGAATATTACAGCTATGCTACAGGAAGACCTTCTGCATGAAGCCTATAAAATCTGCCTGCAAACATGATATATAATATGTATATTCTGCCTGTTGACTGCTTCATCTCTGATAGAATAAGCTGTTCTTCTGTTAAAGTAAATCATAATCTAATGAGCTTTTTAATATTTAGTTGAGGATCCTATTTTGATTGTCTTGTTAAAATGTTGCCTATCTTTAATGAAGGGAATAATGACACACATCAGGGGGAAAATAGACTAAAACAAACTCATTTTCCTCTTCCTTCTCCAATTAGATTGATGGCTCTACACTGCGTACTCTCTGCTTGCAGCATGGTCCTCTTATTACATTCCATCTGAACCTGACTCAAGGGAATGCTGTGGTCCGTTACAGTTCCAAGGAAGAAGCAGCAAAGGCCCAGAAGTCTCTGCATATGTACGCAATCTATTCTATTCTGGCTGTGGTTCGGTATTAGCTCTACCTTCTTAGTTTGTAACGTGTCTATAATGATTGCCTGGGAGCAGCAGTACGAGAACTGGTTCATTCATTTATTCATTCAATATGTATAGCCGCCACAATCAACATGTGACTGTGGGCAGCGTACATAAAATCCCCAACGTTTAAACTAGAAACCCTTAAAATTTCTAAAAACACTGAATAACTACCTCCCACCCGCACCAATTAAAAATCTAGTTAAAAACTATTAAAAGCATGAGTGATCCTCCTCTAAATGAGCTGGGGGGGGATTGTTGCTCCTTCTCCATCTCCCCACACCTGCCCTGCCAGCCAGTTTTCAGCTCTTTCCTGAAGGGCAGCAACTCTGTCTGGAGACGCAGTTCAACTGGCAGGAGGTTCCATAGGGCCGGAGCAGATACCGAAAAGGCTCTTTTTCTAGTGCTAGAGAGGTGAGCCTCTCTAGCAGTTGGTATTTTTAAAGAGCACCTCCAGTCTGCTCTAGTGGGACGGGCAGATGTCCTTGGAGTGACGCAGTCCTGGCCCACTACCATGTAGGGCTTTAAAGGTAATTACCAGCACCTTGAAATTATTTATTTATTTATTAGTTCGGTTATATATTGCCACCCACTCACCGTAGCAACTCAGGGCGGCTTACAAACAATACATCACATTACAATATGTTGATGGGGGTCAGGGGGAGGGACAGCAAAGTCCTCAACCTACCCTGGCTTCTTCTTCCCTGGCCGTTGGTGTGGGTGCAGGGGGAGGGGCGGAGAAGTCCTCAACCTGCCCTGGCTTCTTCTTCCCTGGCCGTTGGTGTGGGCGCAGGGGGAGGGGCAGAGAAGTCTACCCGGAGGTACACTGGCAACCAATGCAGCTCCCATAGCAGGGGTGAGGCATGGGCATAACACCCACATCCCATCACTACATGGGCAGATGCATTCTGAACCAGCTGCAGCCTCTGAATGGTTGTCAAGGGCAGCCCCATGTAGAGCGCATTACATTAATCCAGTCTGGAGGTAACCAGAGCGTGTGTAACCGTAAGCAAGGAGTCCCAGTGCGGGTGTAATTGGCAAATGACACGAAGTTGTGCAAAAGCCCTCCTAGCCACAACTGCCACCTGCTCATCGAGCAGGAGTCCTGAGTCCAAGAGGACCCCCAAATTACACACCGGGTCTTTCTGTGGCAAAAAACCTCCATCCAGCTCCAAAGATGGTAGCTCCCAGGATAACGTGGGGGCCCTGACCCACAGCCACTCAGTCTTGCCAGGATTTAGTTGTAGCCTGTTGCCCCCCATCCAGACCCTAACAGCCTCCAGACACCTGGATAGGACTTCCAACTGCATCATTTGGATCACCACGGGCTGAGATGTATAGATGAGTATCATCTGCATATTGATGATACCTCACCCCGTGGGAATGGATGATCTCCCCAAGAAGCTTCATGTAGATATTAAATAGGAGAGGCGAGAGCATTGAGCCCTGAGGAACCCCATATTGGAGAGGCCTAGGGCTGGACCTCTCGCTCTCCAACCACACCGACTGGGTCTGGTCCTTCAGAAATGAGGAAAACCCAGGACCACACTGTGCCCTGGATCCCCAATCCTTGGAGCCGTTCCAGAAGGATACCGTGGTTGACGGTATCGAAGGCCGCTGAGAAGTCAAGGAGAGCAAGGACGGACAGATGACCTCTGTCCTGCTCTTGCCAGAGATCATCCAGCAGCGTGACCAATGCAGTCTCAGTACCATATCCAGGCCTGAATCCTGACTGAAAAGGGTCAAGATAATCCATTTCATCCAGGACCTCCTGTAACTGCTGTTCCACTGCCTTCTCCACAGAAGTAGTCACCTTTATGAAATCGGACAAGCCTAGGTCAAGTGGCAAATCCAAAAAATGATCAGCTTATTCCCATTATGTAAAGACACATAGCAAAAAAAAAACAAAAAACCTAACAACATATTTCTCTTAATGGTTTTAGACTGGTGTGCTAGCTTATTTTAATATTTTTGAACTTCATGTATTCAATAGCTTTGTGTCATTTGCAATTTGGACAAGAAACCCATCAACAGCCGTATTTAGCTCATTTATTAAACATGTTGAACAGCCCTGAAACACACTACTCAAAATGCTGTAGCATTTTAAAGACTAACTGTTATATTTCAGTGTGAGCTTTCATGGATTAAGTCTGATGAAGTGGACTAGATTTTATTTATTTATTTGTATTTATATCACTGCCTGCTCACCGTGGCGACTCAGGGCAGCTTACAATCAGCAAAACACTGATACAGTACAAAATTAAAAAATTAATACACTTTTCTAAGTAAATAATATATTTCTCTCTTCCCTCTAGCTATTGGTGGGGGCCCAGAGGGTGGTGGCAAAGTCCTCAGCCACCTGTGAGGCCATGGTGACTCTCCCCTCTGGCTGTTGGTGGTGGCTTGGTGGGCGGCGAAGTCCTCAGCCGCCTGTGATCTGTGAAAGCTCATATTGAAATATAACAGTTAGTCTTTAAAGTGCTACAGAATTTTTGTTTTGTTTTGTTTATTCTCTGATATGCCTGAAACACAGGCTAACACAGCTACTATTCCAAAAAAATCAGCTACTCAAAATGTTCCTCTAAGACAGTGATGGTGAACCTTGGCAATCCAACTGTTCTTGGGCTTAAATTCCCAAAAGCCCTGATCAGCAGGAGTGCTGATTTGGGCTTTTGGTAATTGAAGTCCAAGAACAGCTTGAGTGCCAAGGTTAGCCATCAGGCTGTAAGAAAATGCAACACTATTAATTAGCACTGATTGAGCATGGTCACTCAACCTGTTCCCTCTGTTTTCAGGTGCGTTTTGGGGAACACTACCATCTTGGCCGAGTTTGCTGGAGAAGAAGAAGTGAACCGTTTTTTAGCACAAGGCCAGGCACTGCCCCCCACCTCCAGTTGGCAGTCCAACACTGGAACCACCCAGACGCGCTTGGGCTCCTCAAGCAGCTCCCACGGCATGGTGCGCAACGATGCAGGCCACTGGAATAGCCCCTGCCTTGGTGGGAAAGGGAGCAGCGATCTCCTCTGGGGCGGCGTCCCTCAGTACTCGAGCAGCCTTTGGGGTCCGCCCAGTGCCGACGACGGCAGGGTGATCGGAAGCCCAACGCCTTTGAATACTCTGCTCCCAGGTGACCTTCTCAGCGGGGAGTCCATGTAGGACACCAGAAAAAAGAAACAAAATGGAAGTAACAATCATCAGCACTAAAGAAAAAAAAAAGAAATGGTAACCCTTTCCAGTCCAGGGCATCGCAAAGAATCCAGCTTTAATAGATCAGACTGGCAGCCCTTTTCTTAGTACCTCTGTCCAATATCGACTACGAAACTCCGCCGAAGTCCTTGTGAACTGTTAGTGCAACAGTATGGGCTCCCTTTGGTCAGTGTCATGTGCTAATGATAGGTTTTATGTGGGTTTTTTTCCCCCCAATGGCTTTTTACTTTTTGTTTTTATGTTTGTATGGTGTTTTTAAAGACGTCTAAAAGCTGCTTAGACTAGTTCTATCATGAAGGGCACTTTTCAGAATTTGGGCTGGAAAGGGTTATTTTATCAACTTTGGGAGGGGGCGGGGAGGGAAGGGGGGGAATGTGAGAAAGCCTATTTAAAAATGAGCCTGTGATAATTATGCACATTACCAGAGGCGGATCCAGTAATCAGTAGGGGGTGGCATCAGCAGCATTGGGGGGGGCGGGACACAAATCTTAGCACCCCTCCGCTGTACAACTTGGATTGAGAGGTGGGGGTGAAAATAACCACGTCCACTGCTCCTGTGGGTCTTGCCTATGCACATTACACTTCTTTCATTACTTTTCGTGTCATTTGTTTTTTTTAAAAAAAACCTCCCATAGTAAAAAAAAACACCATTTAAAAAAAAAAACACACACACACATATCAAACATGCAACTATACTTGAATCCAGCAGGCCAATAACAAAATGTGAACACTTTCTATTATGACACTTCCAGGTTGGCATCAGAAGACAAATGAACAGGCTCTAGGATTATTGTTTTGTTTTTGTTTTTTGGAAGAAAAAAATTGTTCTTTCTTATATGTATGCTTTGGGGAGAAGATGGATCGACGTGTGAGTGTATGGATGTGTGTGTATGAGTGCCAGTTGTGCAACTTAACAAATTATGTGACTTCATTTCTTTTTCTTCTCAGTATATGCTTTTGATTTGCTCATTGGTCAAACGTTTAATTGTTATTAGCTTCTAACTTTGCACTGAGTGTCCGCAGCCCTTCTTGTAGCTAATCCTTGTATTTTGTTTTGTTTTTAAATGAAAAAAAACTGATAGGAGGGGCTGGCGACAATTCATGTGTAAATGTTTACTCAAGGACTCTTACCGCATTTAAAAAAAAACTTACAGTGTGTATCTCTGGAGAATAATATGTATATCTACCTTTAGCAGCTTTTTATTGTGGACTAATGCAAGGAAATAATTACCGGAGTATTGCACCATTTCCCCCCCCCCCCCATTCAGAATATAAAGTTTTAAAAAGGAAAAAAAAACTTGTTGAACTGTGGCCATAAATACTTGTAAAGAGTGGATGGTTCCCTGCAAGCCGGAACGGAAAGAAGCACTTGGACATAGGTTTTGACTGCTTTTAGAGGAGCCTATGTTTTCAGCTCCCACCTGTTTACAGACCTTTTTTTTTCCTCCTTCAAACTTTAAAATAAAAAAAAGGAATTGAAAAAAAAAGAAAAAAATAGACTTCCATCATAAAGAAACCTATTTTCAGAATGAAGATATGCTACTTCAGAGCTCTGGGATTGAACAGTGTTCGTTGTTACTGTTGTTACTGTTGTTTATCCTTTTCTTTGGCCATTGCTGTGTACTCTTTTTGTTGTTGTTAACTGTTGTTGTTGTTGTTTTCCTCCTCTTCGTCAGAGTGGCGAAAAATATTGTGATCACTATCTTGCACATGGTGGAAGATGTCTCAGGAAAGCCGGGTTTCCCGAGGAGCAACTCCACACCATTTCATGTATTTTTTAAACCCAACTCCTATAGCACTGAAGATATTATTAAAAAACAAAATGAAAAAAAAAGACAGTAAGAGAAGAAGAAAAAAATACCTAATCTAATGTGTAGCAGTTACATATTTACCAAATAATGGACTCAAAAGAAATAGATGTTTGAAGAGTGCTTTATATATTAAAAATTGCTTTATGTTTAAAAAATGATCAATGTTTTTGATTGTTTTGAAAGGAAGAAAGACAATGGAATAACATACCCTTTGCGTATGTTTTTAAAAATTATATGAACATTGTGCTCCCTGCCTGCTTGGATCAGGAAACTTGTGCATTACGTTTTGTTTTGTTTTGTTAAAGATTAGCTTTTTAATGGTTTTGTCCAATTAAAAAAGGGTCCTGCAAGATTGCAAATCAACAAAAGCTGGTTTTCTGGAGGATCATGAACTATGCACAGATTGGGTTCCAAACTTGTGTTCTCTCAAGTTTTCATAGTGTATTTAGCTGAATAATAATACCCTTTTCTCAGAGTGATTGCATCTCATTCTCATTATACGCACTCTACATATGTATTGTGTATATATATATCTCTTAACACACACACACACAAACAAACACATATTTATATATAAAATACATATGTGCCTATGTGCGGATTGAAATAGTCAAAACAATTTTCCATGCTAAAGTTTAGTAATGAGTCGTAGAAAAATAATTCCCAGTCATTTAAAATTGGGAATGGACATTTAAAGAAAAATCCTGTTGATTTTTTATTTTACTTTAATTTTTGGCCTTTTCTTTTTGAATTCAAGATGTCTGTAACTCTGAGATGAAAAGATAAAAAAGTTTGTGGCTTTTAATGTTATTTCTCCTCATAGAATGTGATTGTTAAAAACATGCACCAGAAGTTGCTTTCAAGAGTACGAAGATTCTTTGAAACTTAATAAACTGCAGTTTTTCTTGGCTGTTAAAGATGGCATCTGTATTTTTCTTTTGTGTAGAGATGACTGTTAACAGGTAAACATCTAGTTTAGATCACAGCCTTTGTGGATAGCATTTTTAAGGCTTGCCACATGTTCATATGCAAACAGAAAATATCTGATGTGATTAAAATTCCACTTACAATGTGTATATGCTTTGCTTCACATGACATATTCCAATTATAGATTGTGGACTTGCTTCTTGCCATTGATTACTTTTACTATTTGTGTTGCTTGCTACTCTTCTAATCTTTTAACATAAACATTAAGATAAGAGTGGATTTTCTATGAAACGATTGTTGTATTTCTGTTAAAATATTATGGATTTATTTTTACTTTTAATGTACTATGCAAAGCCTTTTATCACTGCTGAAAATATGATACAATATAGGGACAGAATTTAGACTACACAACCAGCAAGTCACCCCCATGTTCCTGGCCTATACCTATATTTTCAGCATTATTTGCATTTGGAAAACAAGGATTTCAGTATTCAGAATTAAGAATGTGAGTAAAGAGTGTCTGGAAAACAATATTCATATTTATGAACAGGCTCTCAAGGGAATTAACATTCCCCTGGTTTTCTTTCTTTTTTGTACTGTAGTTCTTGTAAGACCACTCTTTTTCCTCACCTCAACATTAATCAGAGCCAAAAGGATGTCTTTCTACAATAATGGTTTCAAATAGAAATACAGTAATACCTCGGATAACGCTAAGACTTGGTTCCACAAGTCTTGGTGTTATACGATTTTTAGTGTTATCCGATGCATGTTAAAATCCTATGGGATGTATCGGATAACGTTAAAGCTCCATAGAGATACATTGTAACCGCACAGGCTTTAGCGGTGGTTATCCGATCCATCCCATAGGACCTTAACGTTATTCGATCCAATTCTCCTCCCCAGATTACTTAGTGTTATGCGATTTTAGCGTCATCCGAGGTATTACTGCACTGTAGTTAGAGTATTTGGTTTATGTGGTGTTAAGCTGTTTACTTGACTCCCGTTGGAGTCAACCTTTTTAAGCTGGGTGCCGGGTCTCACTCCCTCAGGCAGCTTTGGGGGCCATACAGCCATTTTGCCCTTTCTCCATCACATGGCACTTCCGGTTGTGGTGGAGGGGGGGAGCACATGAAATGGTGCAGTGGGCTGCATCTGCCCTGTGGGCCGCAGGTTGAGAAAATCTAGTATAGAGATTACAGACATTTTTAAAACACCTACATAGTCTTGGCCAATGACATTTGTGAAACGTTGATAAACATGTCTAAAAGTGATGGTTCTTTTGGTCAGACAGTATTGTCTTCATTACTGGTGTGACAACCCACCAACCAGTTAGTCGGTCTTCTGTATATATTCACGGACCACAAAGGAGGAGGATGTTTTTCTTACCTGTAACTGACTATGCGACTGAACAACAAAAAAAGTACTACTTCAAGTGGTCACTTGTGAGCTGTCCCCATCTCTCCTCTACCTGCCATCCCTAGCAACGAGTTATTTGGGACTGTGTGTGGCAGACAGAGCAGAACTGAGGAAAAGCTACTAACAGCTGTTGGATGTAGCGAATAGGACGGTTGTGCTAGAACAGTCAGTCTTTCCCTACCTTTAGTTTTTGGACTTCAATTCCCAGAAGCTTACATCAATTTCCCAAAGTACTGATAAGGCAATGGTACTGAATTAGGCTTTGGGAATTGAAGGCCCTCCTGTGGGGCATGTGCCCCACATTGGGAACCAGTGTGCTTAAGGCTAAATTTTCTGGAACATCCAAAGGCTCCTGCAGACATTCAGAAAAACCCAGATGTGCAAATTTATATACAACTAAAAGAATTCATTACAGGTAAGTAACCCATTCTGATTGGTCTAATAGCAGCCTTCCTCATATCCATGGAGTCCACTTATTAGAAGGTAAGAATTTATTTTCCTCTGCATAGTTAAGTTTAATGTGCATGAATCTGGGCCCACCTATAGTACACATACTGGGATCCTTAACCACCGTGTAACAGCAACTAACCCAATTAACTACTGAGCTTTTTTTTTCAAGCTTTGTGAGCTGGCCACTGTTTATTCCCCAGTGTTCTAGTTGAGATGCCCTCTTTCTACTATTTGCCAAAAAGTGGAAGGGGTTTCCCGTTCAGAATCTGCCCTTCACTGAATTTTTCTATATACAGTTAATTATACCAAATGGTTTCAGAGTGTTTATGTAAGTTGTTGGAAGGTTTGCCTGAAAAGCAGATAATTTATCAGAAAAAATGAACAAGAAACTCATGCTAGATTGCACACACCCTGTTGTCCCATTTTAAAGAGTTGTCACTTTCAACAGATACACAGGACACATGAACACTAAAGAGCCACAGGTTTCCTTGGCATGCAAATACTTTGTATGTGGGAGTTTCGGCTCCCTTGAAATTCAACTTTAACTAGCATGTTATACACTACACCACTGCTTCAGAGGTTTTGAGCATCTCATTTAAATTGGGCATTAGGGGGCATCTAGATGAATATTAACCTAATGGTAGTTACTCAAGATTATGGTCTGGTATAGGGGCTGCAGTGGCTCAGTGGTTAAGAAGCTCACCTTGTTAGCTGGAAGGCAGGCAAATTGGCAGTTCTAGACCCATGTACTGCATGACGGATTGAGTGCCGATCTCTGTCCCAGCTCTTGGGGACATGAAAGGAGCCTCATTTGGGCGCCCCCTGAGCAAAGTTTCTCCAGCAAAAAATCATCAATCCAGAATAATTTGACACTATATTATTATTAATATTAATATTATTACTATAGCAGCCCATAGTCTCTCATTTGGAAGTCTGGTGCAGTACAGGGAGGCACTGCAATCTTAGGGTTACTATAAGTGAAATCTACAGAAATTATATAAAGTAAGCTTTATAAGTAACTTGTGGGTATTTAGTAGACTAAGAGCTGGTCTTTTTTTAAAAAACACAAAGCTGTCAAACATAATCTCAACCAACTGAAACTAATCAAAACTTTGGGGGGGGGGGGATACAGTAATTCTAAATACAGGATGGGTGAAATATGTCCAGCCACTGCAAGTCCTGTCAGCCCTAACCCCCCAAACAGCCAGTGGTGAGGAATGCCTGACCTGGACGTCCTTACTTTACTCGCCTATCGTAATGCAGAGTGTACCTGATAGAGATGATTGTCACATGAAATGTAATTGTCACTACTATAGATGTAGTATTTAAGGATTTTGAGACATGCACTTAACAATAGCCTAAAAAAGAGCTACTTTTGGTTTGGTTTGATCCGTTTGCTTTTTTGACAAGGGTATAGCAGGGGTGCCCAAACTACAGGCCATGGGCTGTATCTGGACCCTGATGCCCATTTATCCAACCCGTGAAGCCCTCGTTGCCCCTGGAAGCAGAAGTAAAACACACCTGTATGGGCGCATTTTACTTCTGCTTCCGGGAGCAACAAGGGCTTTGTGGGCTAGATTAATTGGTGTCAGGGCCAGATCTGGCCCACTGGCCTTTGTGACCGGGCCACTGAATCATGTGATCAGTCCCACAGCCTGAAAAGTTTAGTCTCCCCTGGGCTATAGCTTTGCTTGGAAATGGCCTTATTAAGAATTTATTTAACATTTGATCATAAAAAAGTTGAGTTTATCACATCTAAAAACAAAATAGAATTAAAAGGGCTAGATGACATCTGCCCAATGTTAGGCCACATCAACAGCATTTTGTCTTGCCAACATAAGGACCTCCTCAGTGCACGTTGTGGGGCATTGCATGCATTGCATCATATAGGAGTTAGTTTGTACTTCTCCGCATTCACACAGGCTGTCATCTACAGGGAAATCCCACTTTCTTAGATTAGCGCTTGATCTTCCTATCCCTGGACGCAGTTTTTTTTTAAGTATTTTTTTATAATTTTCAAACATACATAAAAACATCAAAAACAAGAAAAAAAACAATTCTACAATGCTACATTGTTAATGCAATATTTGCTTCTTATTACAGTCATCTAATATATTTGTTAAATCAAGATAAGAACAAAAAAACAACATATTCATACAAATATCTCAAGACAGGGTTAAATACAATTTAACTAATCTTTTATATATATATTTTTAACCCTTTCAGTTTGATAATCATTAATATAGAATTTCACCCTTGTGCTATATACATTGTCCAGGAATTGTCAATTTATTTTTCCCAAAAGTAAGCTTGTTCTGGTACAGGTTTAATCCCTTTATCTTTTACTATCACATATTCAATAAATCTTTTCCATACTCTCCAGAATCTATTTTCACGAATTCTACCCTTTTTAACATTCATCTCCCATGTCAGTTTGTCATTTAGTGCCAATTGCCATATTTCTTTATACCAGTCTTCTATTTTTATAGTTAACTCATCTTTCCATTTTTTTTTGCTATGCATTGTCTAGCTGTGGACATCATTATTAACAATAATTCTTTATCCTCCTTACACATTGAAGATTTTTCAGAAACTGTCAGTAGGGCTGACAGTTCTGGTCCCAATTCAAGTTTTTGTCCCAGTATGGAATTCATTTCTTTCTCAATTTTAACCCAGAATCTTTTCAACACATTACAGTTCCACCACATATGTACATATGTTCCCATTGATTGTTTACATCTCCAACAAATATTACTTTTCTTATTGTCTATTTGATGTAACTTGACTGGGGTCAGAGACCAGGACGCAGTTTATTTAAAGCAGGGGTTTTCGGCCTTTTTGAGCCAGGGGCTGGGTCATGCTCCCTCAGACAGCTTCGGGGAGGGATGGCCGTTTTGTCCTTCCTCTACCACATGGCACTTCCTGGTGTGGTGGAGGAAGTGGGAGACCACATGAAATGGTGCCGTGGGCCGCATCCGGCCTGTGGGCCACAGGTTGAGAATCCCTGTTTTAAAAGCTTTCCACACAGGCCATGGTTCTTGGGCAGGTGGGGACACTGTACATGTACTGTATTTGCTCAGGTACATTACCAGAACTGGCCACTAGAGGCCACTGCCAAAAATGGGGAAACTTGCTTCCTGTTGTGAAAAACCAAGACAATGTAAACCTAAAATTACATTAACTGAGGCATTCGTAAACCAAGGTACCAGTGTATCTGACTTCCTATAGATTCAAGCCCATTATTATGTGTCCTGCGCCCTGGGAGGATTGAGAACAGATCTTGCTCCTTTATGACTATCTAGTATTTGAAAAGTACAATTACATCTCTCCCTCAGACTTCTTTTCTCAAGGCTAAACATGTCTAGTTCTTTCAGTCTTTTATCATAGGGCTTGGTTTCCAGTCCCCTGGTCATCCTTGTTGCCTTTTTTTTTTTTTGAACTTTTTCAAGTTTGTTAGCTTCCTTCTTAAAGTGTAATGCCCAGAACTAGATATAGTACTCTAAATGAGGCATAAATTAGTGCTGAATAGAGGAGAATCTCAATTTTCCTGCTACCCTGTTTCCCCGAATATAGGACCTCGTATAGTAAGGCACACACACACACACACCTATTTTTCCCCACTTCGGAAATATAAGGGCCTCCCCAAAAATAAGGCACTCGCCTAAATCTTGCCCTGGTGATCCACTGTATCAGCAATAAATGTGTACTGTATTCTTCTTCGTCATGGAAAAATTAGACATCCCCTGAAAATAAGACCTTGTGCATATTTTGGAGTTTTTAAAAATATAAGACAGTGTCTTATATTCAGGGAAACACGGTATCTGTTGGGAGACAAATACAGTATGTTCAAATACGGCTCTTTCAAGAAACTCCCTCAATGGTCCATTCCACTTTTTCTGCAAAACTTCACATGTCACCTGTTTGAGCCTATGGTGACAACTCATTTCCATCTACTAATTTATAAAATGGTGTTCCTGACACAAATAGCAATTCACTAGATTAAGTGATAAAAGTGCACCGTATATATATATATATATATATATATATATATATATATATATATATATATATATATATATATATATATATATATATATATATATATATATATATATATATATATATATATATATATATATTTATATTTATATTTATATTTATATTTATATTTATATTTATATTTATTTATTTATTTATACTTACTACCCCGCCCCAATCGGGAGTACCCGACTCTGGGCGGCTTACAATGTGGATTAAAATCACAAATAGATCCTTAAAAGTTCTTAAAAAATTAAAACAATATAACAGATAAAACCAAATATCCCAAACGTCACAGGGGGTGGCTGTCCCCTTAAATCAGCCAGCCTACGTGGGATCCCGTGTTCCTGGGACCCCACACTTGCTCCGCCAGCCAGGTCTTCAAACCTTTGCGAAAAGGTAGGAGCTCTGTTTGCAGACGTAGCTCGATTGGGAGAAGGTTCCATAGGGCCGGGGCGAACACAGAGAAGGCCCTCCTCCTAGTGCTAGAGAGGCGAGCCTCCCTAGCCGATGGAATAACAAGAGAGCCCCTCCGATCCGCCCTGGTGGGACGGACAGACATTCTTAGGGTGACGCGGTCTCTTAGGTATCCTGGCCCACCACCATATAGGGCTTTAAAGGTAATGACCAGCACCTTGAATTGCACCCGGAGACATACTGGCAACCAGTGCAGCTCCCGGAGCAGAGGCGCGGCGCGAGCATAGCGTCCGCACCCCATCACTACTCGGGCCGCTGCATTTTGGACCAGCTGCAGTCTCCGGATGGTCACCAAGGGCAGCCCCATGTAGAGCGCATTACAGTAATCAAGTCTGGAGGTGATTACTGGAGTAATCAAGTCTGGAGTAATCAAGTCTGGAGGTATATATATAGTAAAGGTAAAGGTTTCCCTTGCTCGAAAGCCAGTCGTATCCGACTCTAGGGGTCAGTGCTCATCTCTGTTTCTAAGCCGAAGAGCCAGCGCTGTCTGCTTCTGCAGACATTTTCATGGTCATGTGGCAGGCGTGACTAGACACCGGAGCGCACGGAACGCTCAATTTGGAGCAATACAGCCTAAATGGGATCCCAAGACCCGGATAATCTGCTCTTTGACAAGTTACATATTGCAATTCTACCTAATTCTACAAATTATACATTGCAATTTGTTTGTTTGTTCAGATTTATATTGCCGCCCACTCGCCGACACGACTTAGGGCGGCTTACAGTCAAAACAGCAACAGTACAGTAAAAATCAAAATACAACCTCACAAAACAACCAAAGCAGAACACAGACTAACTCCCCTCTGGCCTACTGATTTTTGTTCTCCATGTACTCCATTTTGATTGTTCATGTCATCCTACCTGTCTCTGCAGTAATGACAGCCCTACACATCCCATTGCCCAGGGCTGAGCCTCAAAAGAAGTTTCCATGTTTGAACCATTGTTAAGAATGGGTTGGATTTTAAACTTTGTGCTTCACACAGCCCAAAGCTGAATGTCACAACGAATGGCAGTTCCCTTTAGAGATTTGTTTAATGGAAGGCCTTGACTGGTATGTGTCCCCACTCTATTCTCTTCATCCTTCAAAACAGAGAGTAATGAATACCTCAAGTCAAAATACTCTTGTTTTTAAAACATGCTAGGCATGACCCAAATCCTGTAACAACTGTAAAATGCCTGTGCTGCTCCCCCACCCCACCCCAAACAATGAAATATTTTAGAATATTTTGCAATCAGGTTCGGTGCATGGGTAGTTCAAAATGTTCTGAATGAGGGAAACCTGACAATGGGACACTTGTACTCTTTTTCCTCTCAAAATTTGGGCCTCCTATGGACACTGTGCAGAGTTTAGAAAAAGGCATTAGAGATCACCATAGGACTTGAGGCCAAGGGAAAACTCCAGAGCACATACATGGCAAAACATAATAAAAACGCAGTTTACTGATAAGGTATATTAATATATGAGGAGGCCAGAAAAAGCAGAAAGTATTCCCTACACTGGAATTTTAATTCTGCTAAAGAGAACTTGCTCAAGCATGAAAAGGCTGTCCATCCATGCATCAAGCTACTCCTCCAAAAGAAATCTTATTTCCATAAAATGTTTGTTTAGTTAGTTGTAAAGATATTGCTACTGTTGGAGTATGACCGTCTTCAGTCAATGCTCAGGTTGCTAGGTGGTATGTGGAGGCAACTCAGGCAGTTGACAGAATTGCTCCTAAATGCCCTCTCCACTGTAGAGCTGTCCATCTCCATGGTTCACAAAGGAACTATGAGTGATGAAGCAGCAAAGGAGAAGGCTAAAGAGCAAGTGGAGATGAGTTCTCTTGGATGAGAACTTGAGACTAGTGAAATAAGCAACCCCAATATACCTGCAGCATATAAAGAGGGCTAGAAAGTATTATGTCCGAAAGATCCAAGAGGCGGAGCTGTATAAGATAGTCCATGGCCTCACTACAGGAAGTTACTCTAGTGGTCCTCACCACAGTCTTCAGAGCTGTGAAGATTTTGCTAATCATTTTAGAGCTAAAGTTGAGGCCATCCGATGGGACCTTGACTCCACTTTTAATACAATACATCCTGTTGGGATGTCCAGTGAACAGTCTGGTCTTGATTCTTGGGATCATTTTCACCCTGTGTCATCTGAGAAGGTGGACTTGTATGCTGTACCCACAACGTTTCGATTTTATCCTTGTCGGACCATCTCTCCCTCAGAGCAACTCCCTACATCACCCAGTCATCACATTCAGCGCAGCTCCAGGTGCCAACCCCAAGGATGGCTTGAAAGTCTTAAACTAGAAACAGAGCCTTCTTGGTAGCTGCACCAACACTGTGGAACACTCTACCAGTAGAGCTGTGCCAGGTCCCAATCACTGGCTACTTTTAAAAAACAATTTAAAACGCTCTTCTTCAGGGAGGCTTTTCTGGTCGTTGTTCTCTTACCAATAAAATTAGCCATTTGGGTTCACTCCCGATGCCCTCAGACGCCAATTAGTTTAGTTTGTGATGTATTTGTCGGTGGTGGGCTTTGATTTGTTGTAAGTATTGTTATTGGTTTTCTGTCTGTTCACTGCCTAGAGTGGGATAACACCCAGATGGGTGGTATAGAAATTCAATAAATAAATCCATTCCACCCTACACCCCCACATTTATTTATTCACTTTTTTAAATGGTCTAAAAAAATCCTCTTGTTCCTTCTAAGGCAGGGATTCTCAACCTACAGCCCATGGGCTGGATCTGGCCCATGGCACCAAATCATCTGGCCCGCCCCCTCCCTCCTGCCACCACCACCACCAACTCAATCCTTGTCCACTTGGCTTGGTATGTCCCTAACAGGGCTCTGTGGCAGGGCAGATGTTGTGAGGCTTACAACATCCGCCCTGCTATGGAGCGCCATTAAGGACATGCCAAGCCAAGCAGAGGGGACAAGGACTGAGGTGGTGGAAGCTTGAAGTGGCTGGAGCAAGGTTGCAGGCAGATCATTTGGTGCCATGCAGCACCTCCAGGCTGGTAAGCAAGGAAGCAGCATGGGAGGAATAGTGGGTGGCTCAGGGTGGGCCGAGGCAGTGTCCGTGAAGTGGTGGGTGGCTCACAGTGGTCCTTCTGCACCAGTGGCGGTGGCGGGGGAGTGGTGGGAGCTTGGGGTGGTCCTGCCACCACCTGTCCAGCCTGCCAACAGCCTGAAGGGGAATGTTCTGGCCTCTGGCTTAAAAAAGTTGAGGGCCCTTGTTCTAAGGGACTGAAAATGATTGTCCATGTTCTAGCCCCTCTCCCCCTTTTTTCTGGGACCATCATACTCCCATTTTTTTAAATGGCCACTAGATGGTAGAAGAGGAATATTTTTGGCAAGGAGATTTAGGTACAACTTGAGCCTTGCAAGTGTCAATGGTTGGTTTTATGTGTCCCTCAGACTTCTGGCCCTTGCAGCCTTCTGACCTGTATGATTCTTTGGCACCCAGAACTGAGCTCTGCATTGTTAGCTACCCATTGTTTCTTCAAGAATGACATGTTCTTTGTTACTCTTTCCCTAAGAGTACTTAGCAAGGGTCATGCTACATGTTACATAGAGCATACAGTTAGGAAAAGGAATTTCTTCAGTATAAAAAGTGGCTCATGGCCAGAGCATTCCCATAATTGTGTTCTGTTTCGAATTGTTTTTGAAGTGTTCCTGAAATGTTTATATGATGCCTTGATTTTGTAATTGAGATAGGGGATTTCTTGAAATGTTTTTGATATGTGATATGTGATATTTTGATATGTTTTTGATATGTGATATTTTGTGATATGATATTTGTAGTTTGTGAGACATTGTTTCGCTGTGAGCCGCCCAGAGTCTCTATAAGCAAATGGGGCAGCATATAAGTCGAACAATACAATACAATACAATACAATACAATACAATACAATACAATACAATACAATACAACTTGCAGTTTAGTTTGTCATGTTTTATGGTTGGCCTTTGTAAACTAAACACAGGCTTCATTTTTAAGACCAATTGCTCAGACACTCACAAGTGCAAGTCTGGAATCATGCTTTTGGAGCACTAGTGTAATATCAGCTACTGATGACATGTAATCTGCAACGTATAGTTTGGCACTCACGCAACATGTTATAAACATGCTTTCCCTGTATTTTTTTTTTAAATATTGTCCCAGCAATTCTCTCAAAATTCATGTTTCTGAAATAATGAGTACACATTCTTAATTGTCAAGATCAAGTACAGTCTGCTTTCATCTCCTTTCATTTGGGTGAGAAGTACCATACATTTATACTGGGACTGATGTTCAGCTTGCTGACAGAGGAAGAATTCACTCATAAGCAAATGCAGACCCATTTTTTTGCAGAGCAATGAAATTGTATTCAGGGAATGGATGATGAATCCCCTTGAATGTGTGAGAGGTATGTAATTTTCTTGTACTAAATGATCTGTGCGGCTTTACAAGCATGCTGTGTTCTTCCCAACATTGCACATAAATATTTTAGCCTTGCAGATATTTTCCAATATTATTCCCAAGTTCCATCTATCCATCCTTCCATTCAGGCTGGGCTTCTTTCTGACATGTGCTGACTTCTCTCACCCTTGGCCATTTGGCCCTTGGCTTCCCCTCAACAGAAGAAATCATCTGGAGGAAGAACTGACCAGCCAGGCCTCACACTGCACGTGACACATGTTGCAGAGACTAACACCGCAGCTGAACTGCACTTTTTGTTTTGCCCTAAGGTGTGGTGGATTCCCAAGTCTCACAGTTTGGGCATATTATGTTCACAGGATGAAACAGGGCTGTGTTTGTTTCACAGTTGCTGCTTTTAAAGAAGCCTGTCCTGAATTTTAACTGCAGGCAACTCTCAGACTTGACTAGAAATCCCAGATAAATGCAAACTGAGAACTTGCCCTGAAGGAAAACAAGATCATAGGCAAGTAAACACATTTGTTTGTAAGGTTGGCTCGGCTGCATATATGATGCACAGGTAAGCCACTAGGAAAAATGTGCAGGATGGGTTTCTGGTTCCCAAAGATCTGAATGATCGAAAGAGATTAGAGGGCAGTTTGTAGTCAGGTTACATGCTGTGTAACCTGCTATGTGGGCTGTACTGAGACACTTTGGTTGCCCTGAGCATTTTGTAGATCTGGTCCAGGCGCTTCATGATGGCATGTCTGGGAGGGTTCTCCATCAAAACAGCATATCGGATGCCGTTCCAATCACCCACAGATTGAAGCAGAGTTGTGTGCTTGCTCCAACCCTTTTTGCCCTTTACTTGGCTGCCTTGCAGTATGAAACATCTAATAACAACACAGGCATGGAGATTAAATACTGCTTCGATGGGGGACTCTATAATTTGGCTAGACTACGCTCTCAAAGACTAACCAGTGTTAACAGGATAACAGAAATGAAATATGCTGATGACACTGCATCACCTGCTCTCACACCTGAGGAACTGCAACAGTCAGTCAACTGTTTCAAGAATGCATGGAATTGTTGTGGCCTCGCCATAAAATGCTCAGAAAACCAAGGTACTTCCACAAACTGCCCCAAGGACAGCCCTTCCAGAGTTCAGTATTACCATCTCAGATTTGACACTGGAACAGGTAGACCATTTATCTTACCTTGGTAAGCATCCTGTCTAAAAACTGCACCTGTGAACAGGATATGATGAAGAGAATCTGTGCTGCCCATTCTGCCTTTGGCCATCTATCACACTGAGACTTCATGAACAAAGATTCAACAGTTCATACAAAGCTCATGGCATACCAAACTGTTGTTATCTCAGCGTTATTGTATGGCTGTGAGACATGGACCCTCTATTGCCAAGACATCAAAAAGCTTGAGCGCTTTCACCAACAGAAGCTAAGGTCCATCTTGAAAATTGAGTGGGATGACTATGTCACCAACATTGCAGAGAAGGCACATGTAAATAGCATTGAAGCTTCCATCATAGGCCATCACAGGGCATGTCCGCTATATCAACAATTTCAGGTTTCCTTGTCAAATTATTTATAACTTAGCTCTGGTACAAAAGCTCATGGAGCTCCTTTGAAGCATTATAAGGACCAGCTGAAACAAACCTGGGAGGCAGCAGCAGTAAATCACCCACTTTGGTGCCAAACCATCTCTGCTACTACCCATCACTTCGAAGGAGAGCGCTGCAGACATGAAGAGGCTAAGTGACAAGCTTGGAAGCTTCGTCAAACCCAACTATGCCCTCCACCATCTATTCAATGTAATATGTGTGGTTGCATGTTTCATGCCAGGATCAGCTTATTGAGTCACCAGGGACACATCCATCAACTGAGAAAATTACTTCCAGGAAAAATGTATGCTCAGATATGAGTAGCAGTTGCCTCCGCCAACATACTGTGAGGTTGAAATCAACTTACAACAACCTTAATAGGGTGAGCTTTCAAGGTAAGTGAGATATTTAAGGAGTAGTTTTACTAGTTCTGTCTCCTAATGAGCTTCCATAGCTGAGCCCAGGTCTCTGCAGTCCTTGTCTCACTCTGACTGATAAACCACACTGGGTAGCCCATAGGATGGTGAACCTTTTAGAGACCGAGTGCCAAAGGACAAGAAAGAGGAGGGAGGGGGGCAGAGGCACTGTGCATGCCCACACACCCATGTGACATCACCAAAATGCCTCTGGTGAAGTCACATGGCTACTCCCCTCATGGGTTCTTCCCACCCTCCACAGGTGCTCCCCATCCCCCTGAAGGTGCTCCCCAACCCCACAAGTGTAACCTACCTCACCCCACCACCACCTCCTGGCAGGATTGCAGCCTCCCCTCTCCTCCCCATTGGTGGAAGGAGAGGGTTGGTGGGGAAGCAGTGCTGCCATTGGCACCACCTGAGCTAGGTGGAGCTTCCCCTTGACAGCACACATGCCAGCAGAGAGGCCTCTGCATGCCACCATTGGCACACATGCAGTGGTGGGTTGTCAAAAAATTTACTACCCAACGTGATGTCATCACAGTGTGGGCGGAGCTAACATCATGACATGATGTAGTGGGCGGGGCCAAAGAAAAAATTTATAGATAGATATATAGATATAGATATATAGATATAGATAGATAGATAGATAGATAGATAGATAGATAGATAGATAGATAGATAGATAGATAGATAGATAGATAGATAGATAGATACACACACACACCTCAACCCACCCACCCAAAACACAAACCTGTTAGTATAAGTGCCTGGGCAGCACCATGTTGCAAGATGGATATGGTCATCGTACTAGTTCTGTAGGATAATATTTTTTTGTTGTTCAGTCGCACAGTCGATTCCGACCCTCTGCGACCCCATGGATCGCTGTCCGCCAGGCACTCCTGTCCTCCACCATCCCCCTCAACTCGCCCAGCTCCGCGCCCATTGCCTCTACAACACCATCCAGCCATCTCATCTTGGGCTGTCCCCTTCTTCTGCCCTCGACCCTTCCAAGCATCAAGGCTTTCTCAAGTGAATCCTCTCTTCTCATTTGATGTCCAAAGTACCTTAGCTTCATCTTTACTATTTGACCCTCCAATGAGCAGTCAGGTTTGATTTCCTCTAAGATCGACCTATTTGTTCTCCTTGCTGTCCAGGGGACTCTCAAAACTCTCCTCCAACACCACATCTCAAAGGCGTCTATTCTTCTGCGGTCAGCTTTCCTAATGGTCCAGCTCTCACAACCATACATTGCCACAGGGAATACCATTGCTTTGACCATGCGAATTTTTGTTTTCAATGTGATGTCTCTACTTTTCACTATGTTCCCCAGGTTTCTCATTGCTTGCCTCCCAAGAATCAGTCGCCTTTTTATTTCATGGCTGCAGTCACCATCTGCAGTGAGCTTAGATCCTAAGAAAGTAAAATCTGTCACTGCTTCTACTTCTTCCCCATCTATTTTCCACGGACTGATAGGGCCTGTTGCCATTATCTTTGTTTTCTTGATATTGAGTCTCAAGCCAGATTTTTCACTTTCTTCTTTCAACCTAATCAGGAGCTTCTCTAGATCCTCCTCACTTTCAGCCATTAGGGTGGTATCATCTGCATATCTCAAATTGTTGATGTTTCTTCCAGCAATTTTGATCCCAAATTGTGATTCCTCCATCCCTGCATTGCGCATTATGTGTTCTGTGTATAAGTTGAATAAGCAGGGTGACAAAATGCAGCCTTGTCTTACTCCTTTTCCTATTCCAAACCACTCCGTCATTCCATTTTCTGTCCTAACTGTTGCCTCTTGATTCATGTACAGATTTCTCATGAGGCCTATAAGGTGTTCCGGTATTCCCATCTCTTTAATTACTTGCCACATTTTGTTATGGTCGACACAGTCAAAAGCCTTAGTGTAATCAATGAAACAGAAGTAGACTTGTTTCTGATATTCCTTTGTTTTTTCCATGATCCATCTGATGTTGGCGATGTGGTCTCTAGTCCCCCTGCCTCTTCTGAAACCCGCCTGCACTTCTGGTAATTCTCTCTCGACATACTGTTGCAGTCTATCCTGTATTATCTTGAGCATCACCTTGCTAGCGTGAGGGATGAGCGCAATTGTTCGATAATTTGAACATTCTTTGGCATTACCCTTTTTTGGGAGTGGAACGTATACAGATCTTTTCCAATCCTGTGGCCATTGTTTTGTTTTCCAAATCAGCTGGCATATAGAATGCAATAATTTGATTCCATCATCTTGTAGGGCTTTGAAAAGTTCAACTTGGATACCATCAACTCCACTGGCTTTGTTGTTTGCAGTGTTTTTTAAGGCCTTTCTGACTTCACTCTCTAGAATGTCTGGCTCATGTTCAATGTTCTCATCATTGTGATTATCAGGGGTGTTGAGGTCCTTTTTGTAGAGTTCCTCTGTGTACTCTTTCCATCTTTTCTTAATCTCTTCTGCATCTGCTAACTCCTTGCCGTCTTTGTCTTTTATCATGGTCATTTTTGCTTTAAATGTTCCCTTGAGTTCCCCAATTTTTTTGAAAAGATCTCTACCCCTGATATTGTTTTCCTCTATTTCTTTGCACTGTTCGTTCAGGTAGGTTTCCTTATCTCTCCTTGCTTTTCTTTGAAATTCTGTGTTCAAGTGAGTGTATTTTTCCTTTTCTCCTTGGCATTTTGCATTCCTTCTGTCCTCTGCTATTTTAAGAGCCTCATCGGACAACCACTTAGCTTTCTTACGCTTCTTTTCTTTTGGTATGGTTTTCCTTGCTGCCTCCTGCATGATGTCCCGCATCTCTGTCCATAGTTCTTCTGGCACTCTGTCTATCTGGTCCAAGGCATTAAATCTGTTCCACACCTCCACTGTGTATTCCCAAGGAATGTTTTCTAGGTCATATCTTTCTGGCCTAATTGTTTTTCCTATTTTCTTTAGTCTAAGCCTGAATTTTGCAATCAGTAGGTTGTGATCTGAGCCACAATCTGCTCCTGGTCTTTTTTTTTTTTTGCTGACTGTATGGAAGTTCTCCATCTTTGACTGCAGAGTATGTAATCAATCTGGTTTCGATGTTGGCCATCTGGTGATGTCCATGTGTAAAGTCTCCTCTTGTGTTGCTGGAAGAGAGTGTTTGCTATGACCAGTGCGTTATCTTGGCAGAACTCTAACAGTCTTTGGCCTGCTTCATTCTGTATTCCAAGACCAAACTTGCCTGTTATGCCATTTACTTTTTGATTTCCTACTTTGGCATTCCAGTCTCCTATGATAATGTGTACATCATTTCTTGGTGTCTGTTCTATGAGGTGTTCTAGGTCCTCATAGAACTGGTCAATTGTGGCTTCGTCTGCACTAGTGGTTGGTGCGTATATTTGGATTACAGTGATACTGAATGGCTTGCCTTGTATTCTGACTGACATCATTCTATCATTTTTGAGATTATATCCCATTACTGCTTTCCTCACCCTTTTATTGACAATTATGGCTACTCCGTTTTTTCTGAGATTTTCTTGTCCACAGTAGTAGATATGATGGTTTCCAGAGCTGAATTCACCCATCCCTGTCCATTTTAACTCACTGATTCCCAAAATATCAATGCTTATTCTTTCCATTTCCTTTTTCACCACTTCCAGTTTTCCTTGATTCATAGACCTCACATTCCATGTCCCTATACACTGTATTTCTCCCCCACTTTCCTGTCCCTCCCCTTCTTTTGATCTGCTGTGCTAAGCATCCTATTACCTCTAATTTGCACCATTTGCTTTGCCTTTTGTTTTGGTCCATAGGATAATATGCCTTAATGTAAATGTAAAACAGCTGTATCTCCTTAAGGCTTCTCCAATTGGAACAGCAATTGGAACAGCACTGGTGTAGCTTATTGATGAGGTAACTCCAAGACTTTGCTTAAAAAAACCCAAGCCAGGCCACCAGGTCTTTTTAGGAACTGTGGTAGTACTTCAATATAGGTAAAGGTATTAAATAGACATTAAAATACACACAGACACACCACATCCAAAGGTGAGTCACTTACCCTGGGGAGCAGTCTATAGGGAGCTTCAGGCTAGCAGCTGCTCTTCCTCCTCCCCGCTTGGGAAGACAGCAAGGAGGCCGTGCATACGCGCCAAGCACTGTAGGCATGCATGCACACCAAGTGCTTGGCACACATGCGCAGTGGGGGAACCAGTGAAAAGGTACGCCCCGAAGGTGGTTTCCCCCCAAAAGCTGCTACCGGTTCTCTGGGACACTGGGAAAAGTTACGACCGGTTCTGGCAAACTGGTGCGAACCTGTTACATCCCATCACTGCACACATGCCGTAGGTTCCACCACCACTGTCATAGGATAATTTACACCCATCTCTAAAGTGGTCCTATTGCAGTAACTAACAGTTTTTCAGAAGACCAGCAGATGACGCCATTGTCTTGAGCTGAAGCTGTTCTGCAAGCCAAGGATTTTGTGTTTGGTTTTCAGATTTTGAGCTCCTTAAAGATAGACAGGTCTTTGGGCAAATGTGCAAAAATAGGTCAAATCAGGGCTAACTGTGATTCCTGTGCAACTATAGAGCAGAGCTGGAAGGAGCAGCAGCACAATGTGCCTTTCATATCCAAGTAACATTATGAAGGTTAAGGAGATTGTTAGCTGTTCAAACATACGAAAGGGGGCATTGAAAATAATACATCAGATTGAGCAATTAGTGCCAAAAAGTGAAAGAGGGTGACAACGGAACCCTTGATAAGGCCCAGGATCTCCTCTGACCACTCCAGCCTCAGAGGCACTATATAAGGCTCACTGTGATAGATAGATAGATAGATAGATAGATAGATAGATAGATAGATAGATAGATAGATTGATTGATTGATTGATTGATTGATTGATTAGATAGACAGACAGATAGACAGACAGACAGATAGATAGATAGATAGATTTGCTGATGTTCTGTCAGCCATTTTACAGAGTTGCAAGGCAAGGAGAAAGATTTGTATCATGTAAATCAGCATTTTCCAACTTTAATCTATCGTGGAACACTTTATAAGTCCTAAAAATTTAACAGAACACTTTGATTTTTGTAACGGAAAGAGAGATTTGGATTTTTCAGTTTTAATAACAAATAACATTGCTATTAAGCCAGCCCCTACCAGTTTGCAAATGGTTGCAAAACAAACTTCTCTTGCAAGATGATGCATCACATCAAAAGGATGGAGGCAAAACAGACCTTCTGGCATTACACATTTGCCAATAAGTTTTACCAGCATTTCATATACTTTTTCACGGAACACTTATTGACCTTCTATGGAACACCAGTGTTCCACGGAACAGTTTGGGAAACGCTGGTATAGATACACCCCACCCCACCCTGAAATATTTTTCTCTTTCTTTGTTTCCTCGCTCAATTCACTGAAGTTTACTGAAATATTAGTATCTGTTAGAGTGGTCTTTATGCATGACTGTGGAAGGATGATTCTTGTGTGGCTTGGAATATCACAGGTCACACAGTTTGGGGTCTTGAGTAGCTCCTCAGCATGGTCATTTGCCCTTGTGATGTATTTCCTTCCATTTTCAGAAATATAGTGTGTGGGTGTTTATGAAGAGCTGGAAGCACAATCAGTAACATGACCAAGGAATGAAGTGGATCAGAAAGTCTGCTAAAGGGTATAGGGTGAGTCAGCTCTGATTCACATATTCTTTATGTGGGAGTCAGGCAACTCTCCCTAATTAAATGCCTGTATTTGTGTATACAGCATGTTCAAGTTCATTTTTCATACTTAAGATGTTAAATATCTCAGACGTCCAACAGCACAAGTTCTATCTGTTGCCAAAGTGAGGCTATCTTATTATATGTGCTTAGTGATGAAGGAAGTCACCATCTTACTTCTACATCTGGTCTTGAAATTTGTAGTCCTGCGTGGTACAGTTTAGATGTGTTTGGCTAAAATGTGCTAGAGGATCCTGAACCTAAAGATAACCCAGATCACCTATTAAGTGAAATGTTTATCTGGGAGCTAAATGGTAAGAGGTAGGCAGACCATGAGTTCAGAAGAGTGCAATTCAGAATTTACAGTAACTCATGGAATGGTAATAACAGTAGTTATACAAGAGTTTTCTTTTAAAAGAATCAATACTTATTCCCCCAGATCAAGTGGAACATCATCCTTCCAGTCCAACCTTCTTTCTGTGGCTTTGGTTCATCCTAGAAGCTTGCAACTCAAGTTTGGAACCATATAATAAATGAGCACCCAATTTTTAATAAATCTTGTCCATACCTTTTTTTTTTTTTTTTTTTTTTGGGGGGGGGTCTGGCACCAGACAGCCTCACATGGTATCTTCAGCAGGAGAGAAATCGCTGTTGTTAAGAGCTTTTGATCTTCTTAAAGGTACAATCTTCTTAACAATGTCAGGTGGTGACTCCCATTTTGGTTAAATTCTAGGTTATTGTCCACGTTTTACAGAAATTACCCAGGATGATAAAGCCTTTTTAAGGAAAGGTTTCATTACCTCTCAGCTCCTGTAAAATGCATTCACGGTATCCCTGAAATTGGAGTGACCAGCCACCAACAGTCTTTAGCTAACTACTGGGAGGTTTCTTTCCAAAACATTACCAGAATAATGCAATGCATTCTACCTGGGGTTATACTTGAAGGATGTCCAGATATTTGCAACTAATGCAAAATGCAGGATCCAGATTCCTTTCTATTGCTTAGCTTGTTATTCGAATTCAGCCTTATAACAGTTATGCTATCTTCTAGTTTGTTTCTGGTTGATGTATTGTTTCTGAGCCAGTGGAGATCTGAAAGACTACCTTCTCCCATATGAATCTGCCTACAACTGTAGGAACTTCAGAGTGCTTCTTATCTATCCTACTACCAAGCAAGTTTTGACTAGTGAGAGGACAATCTATGCTTAAGTTATAGAAGAGAAAAAGCTTGCTGGATTTTGTTTTTGGCTAGCACCAATCTGGTGGTTAGGACTGTTTTACCTGTGGCAGCTTTTGAGGATCTTCTAATAACTTTATTCCACTCTGTAGATTGGAACATTTGTTTGTCATAAAGCATAAATGTCTGAATAATATATATATTTAAGAAGCAAAATAAAGTATAAACCCCGCAGATAATCCTCTAATGGAACTCATTTTAGGAGAATGAAAAATATAGTAATATAGGAAGATCAATCAGGAGCATAAACTCCAGCCTTCTTCTTTCCTCCAGCTTTAACTGCGCTCCGTATCAGTCTTTATTTTTATTTCAACTCATGAAATATTGTTCCATGTCTCTCCATCCTCCTTTGTTAAACAAGACAAATGACACATATATGATTCCCAACTTGGCAAAATGGTAACAGAGAAGTGGTTGCTATTAATTTCTCTATGGCACCTTGGTGCCATGAACACAGCGCAGTCACAATCACAGTCCCCTGATATCAACAGGGCTTACTTCCCAGAAGAGGACTTTAGGGTTTGGATGCTAATGTGCTACATTATGTGCAGTGTTCTTGGACAAAGCAAGTTTGTTCATTAATACCCTCCTTCTGCATCTTCTAAAAGCAAAACTGACAATATTGTCCGTTGGCTATTTATGCTGTGTTACCAAGCCCAGAAGAGTATAACCAAGTACTCAAGCTCAGCAGGATGGGTGCCTTACCAAGGCATAATACCCAAAGCATAAGACAGAATGTGGAAGCAAGAAACTTTGTAATTACTCAGGTTGGTGTGAGTATCCCAATCACATCTCTTGGTAGCAAAGAATAAAAATATAGCATAATTCCTCATAATATTTAATATATATTTTATTAAGTGCAACACTTGAAATGCTTTAAAAATACACACACACACACACACACACACACACACACAAATCAAACATACTTGGCCACAGACAGGCCCACTGGCAGAGACCTACAATACACATACAGAAATAGTTCACATAATGGTCATCTCTGTGTAAACTACTTTTCTGAGCAGTAGCACATACATGAAGATAATCAATGCAAACATTAAAAGTGAAACTAACTAGTTTAGGAGTATGGATAAACATGTGCACAAACCTCACAACCTGTTCAGGAAACACAGAAGATTTTTTTATCTGCCCATCTTCAGGCATACAAAGTCTGTTGGGTCAGCAGGTTCCTACAGATGTCCCAAGCTGTTGCCTTCTAAAATCATGCCACACAATTAGTTGACATCAAGCCACGTTGCCCCAGACAGCAGTCCCTTTGGCTCTCTTCCCTCCTTTGCCCTGGTCAAGTCACATCTGTGACATTGACATCTATGACCAAGGAAGGGCATCTCCTCCTCCTCCCACCTACAGTTCCTCAGCCTTTGTTTGGGTCAGAAAAAAAAACGTTTGCTTTAAGCTGTTACGTGGCACACAGGTATCAAGACTTTTCATATGTTGGGTTGCAAATCAAAATGAATGCATGGAATGGGCACAAAGATCTGTGACTTCGGGACCCAAGAGCTGAAACCACCATGTCATGACAACCAAGATTTGCAATGGCTCCTGAGTCCCCAAGTGACTGAGTACCACAACCTGGTCTCTGAATGCAGACTGCCTGGGCTTTTCCAAAACAAGAAGCAGCTGCCAATCTCACATCATTTCAACAGACAGTACAGCTGTTGGCTTTGTTCATAGGAGGTCTGAAGGAGGGCTCGTTGGGGAAGGTCTCCCTTCTTCTGCGGAGGGCAGAACTCAGCCGACTGGGTAGGTTGGTTTGCTCGAGGAGCTCACTGAAGACCTCTTTCACATTCTCATTCTCCTTAGCAGATGTCTCCAGGAAGCGGCTGTTCCAGTCAAGCTCCACCAAAGAAAGGGCATCTTCAGGTGGCACCTGCCTAAGCCCACCAGCTTCTGCCTTATTTCCCACCACCACAATAGGTGGAAGCTTATCTTCTTTCAGCTCCAGGATCTCCTCGTGCAAACTCTTCACACACTCGAAGGACTCTGCATCATCCACAGCATAGACCAAAGCAAAAGCATCGCTGTTCTGGATGGAGAGTTTGCGCATTGCTGGGAAGGAGTAGCTCCCACTGGTGTCCAGGATCTCCACCTTGATGGTGGCTCCACTGAACTCATACTCCTTGCTGTGCAGCTCCTCTACGGTCCGTCGATGCTTTGGTTCGAATGTGTCCTGAAGGAAGCGCCGGATCAGGGATGTCTTGCCAACCCCAGCTGCGCCCAGGAATACCACACGCACTTGGCTCTTCTCCTTCACTTCCAAAGACATGATTCTTTGTCTGTGTTGGGCTGATGGGCAGGAGCCGAAGTTTTATCTGTTGTAGTATGTGAGCCACAGCAGAGAGTGCCAGCTAGCTTTGGTGCAATCTTTGTGTCTCCCCTTCCACTGTCTCTTTGCAAGTTCACCTCCACTCCGGCTCACCAACTTCTTCCAGTGGAATTGTGGCTGTTGGCTGTCTCAGGGCTTGTTGCATTTATTTGCACTCTTTCCTGCCACACACACACATACACAGAGCCTTGCCTGTCTCCTCCAATCTCTGCTGTGGGGAATGTTGGGGTGGGGGGAGGCGGGCAAAGCGCAGGAGACAGAAGGATGCTCTGGGCCAATCAGCTGAATGCTGTCCTTGAAATCCAAGCCCATTCCCTGGAGAGAAAGAGTCTCACAGAACTCATGCTAGACCCGTCGCTGGAAGGAGCCTCTCTGCCTTTCAGTGGCTGCGTCCTCCCCAACTCTCTTTACAAACTAACCCACTTTAACGGACAACACCGTTATGCTCTTTGCAACTCCAAGAACCTTCACATCCATGTCTCATCCCATTGTTGGCCCAATAGGCAATAATAATAATTTTGGGTCAGAAATTGTTCTGGGTTGAAAGGATTTTTGCTGGAGAAACTCCACTTAGGGGATGCCAGAATGAGTCTCCTTTCATGTCCCCAAGAGCTGGGACAGAGACGGGTGCTCAATCCATCATGCGGGACCAGAGTCTTGAACTGGCAACTTGCTGACCTTCCAGCTAACAAGGCAAGCTTTTTAACCACTGAGCCACTGCGGCCCCTAATAAACAATAGCAGAGAGGAAGGGAGAAATGTTCTTACAGTTTATTTCCTATATTCTTACGGTTTGGAAGAAATTCCAAAGAAAGCAAATTCGTAGCTTGACGTTAACATGAAACCCAAGGGAGATTTGTTCCATTTTATCATAGGAATTGGTGAAAGGTAGCTAGCATCAGACATCAACTCTTGTCTATTAGATGTCACCAAGTCTTTCCCAAAAGGCTCAAGATCTTTTACAGCTAACAAGATACCAAACATATTCTGTGAGTCATTCAGTTGGATCTAGTTCATCACAAAAGAGATGGGCATTTAGGGTATGGGATAGTTGTTTTCTTTTATTTCCCCTCTAATTAGATGTGAGTCCCCCGTTTCTTCCGCGTTTTGGATAAAATTGAAGCCAAAAAGGGTTGGACTCAACTGTGCAACTCAACAACGACAACGACAACTTGGGAATACTTTATTTAAAAGACAATTTAGAAAAGATGGAAATAAATAAAAATAATTAAAATTGCCATAAATTATGAACTTAGTAATATCTAAACAAGACAACAACACCACAAGAAAACATGGTGACATTTTAAAGACTAACTGCTATATTTTAATGTTAGCATTTGTGGATCAAGTCCATTTCATCAGATCAATGAAAACAAATATTAAAATACAGAAATTAGTCTTTAAAGTGCCACAATATTGTTGTTGTTTTTGCTTTGTTTACTCTCTGATCTGCTTGAAAAACAGACTAACAAGGTTACTATTCCAAATAATTCAATAATACTCAAGTGTGCATTTGCATGCTATGCTTATTTTATTAACTTTATATGTTTTTTATCCTATGCTAAACTCATGACATGTAAAACTTGTTCATTTTTTAAGGTGTCATAAGACACCATTTGTTTGTTGAGGGTATTTATATAAATATATAGACATTTAAAAACACTTGTCAATTCAATGTGGCAGACAGTGATGAGATGTAACAGGTTCGCAACAGTGTGCCAGAACCGGTAGTAACTTTTCCCAGTGTCCCGGAGAACCGGTAGCAGCTTTTGGGGGGAACCACCTTTGGGGCTTACCTTTTCACTGGTTCCCCCACTGCGCATGCATGCCAAGCACTTGGTGTGCATGCATACCGACAGTGCTTGGCGTGTATGCACGGCCTCCTTGCTGTCCTCCCAAGCGGGGAGGAGGAAGAGAAGCTGCTAGCCTGAAGCTCCATGTAGCCTGCTCCCCAGGGTAAGTGACTCACCTTTGGATGTGGTGTGCCTGTGTGTATTTTAATGTGTATTAAACACCTTTACCTATATTGATGTACTACCACAGTTCCTAAAAAGGCCTGGTTTTTAAGCAAAGTCTTGGAGTTACCTCATCAATAAGCTACACCTGTGCTGTTCCAATTGCTGTTCCAATTGGAGAACCCTTAAGGAGGTACAGCTGTTTTACATTTACATTAAAGCATATTATCCTAGAGAACTGGTTGGGCAAAGACTTAGTACCTAACTTCTTTAACTGTTGAAAAGTTGAAAAGTGCCAAAATGAAGCCATCTTGTGGTGAGTTCATTCTGTAGTTCCTTCTATCTGAACTAGTGTGAGAAAGATTAGCCAGAATAAGCTTTAAGCTCTGGTTTAAAAGCTCTGGTTGATTTGTGTTTGGGGTGGGTGGGAGGGTGTTTGGGTGCGTGGCTGTATTTTAATGTATTTTTATTTATTTATTTATTTATTTATTTATTTATTTACAGGTTTGTGTTGTGGGTGGGTGGGTGGGTTGACGGGTGTGTGTGTGTGCTTATTTTAATTTTGTTTTTTATTTCTTATTTGGCCCCGCCCACATCATGACATCATGATGTTAGCTCCGCCCACACTGTGATGACATCCTGGTGAGGTAGTAAAATTTTTGACATCCCAACAGTGGTGGCAGATGTGTATTTCTAGCCTTATCACCATCACATTTTATCTATTTTGCTTCAACTTTTCATCACCATGAAGACTGTATCTCTCGAAATAGCTTCTGTTTATAGACCAACAAACGAAACATCCATTTCAGCTGTTTTATTTATTTGGAACAGGCAGCACTGCAGTTAGAATGGGCTTCCAAATAAATACAGCTGTATAACTATTTAATGTATATTTATATGGGTGTAAAAATATTTAACCTAATATGCTATATTGAGTTTTTTTTAAAAAAAAAAATCAAAGATGCATGCCACATCCTACTCCCAAGGGAAAAAATGGAGTTCTTCCAAAATAATATTATCATTTCTTTAACATTGTCTGAAAGAGCCTCCTTAAAGACTACAGTACGTATATTATTTTTGAACCACAATCAGGCGTACCCTGGTAACAGCAACCTTGTGTGGCTGGCTAATCTTTTTCGGGTGAAGGGAACTGCAGAATGAACTCACCAAAAGATGCCTTCATTTTGGCAGCTTCATGTCTGGCCTAGACATGGAAGAAGAACATTGAAACTTCTTTCCAGGAACCTGATCAGACACATCTTTCTTTATTTTACTACATTCCTCTGTTATAGCATTTAAAGGTAGGACAAAACAGCATTCCTTTGGTCAAACAGAGAAGAGTTTATTATGCATAATAATGATTCTCATAAGTGTTGTCACTCCAAAGCTGAGAATAACATCCATTGAAAGACAGAGCATTTTTATACAGTTTTCCCCTCATTCTTGTTTACCCAAAACATCTTGACCTGATTGCTGTGACATGTTAGTGTCAGGTTATACAAATTATTATTTCATACTTTCATCATAACATTTGTTTACCCATTACAGGGGTCTCAAAGGAAACTTAAGCAACATCTTCTATTTGCAATCAGGGAACATATATTTCTTATGACCCAAGTCCAGGTCATCTTCACCATTTCTGAACATGGGTTATTTGTATAACATTTGGATACCTCTAACAAACATAAGATTCAAAAGTGTTCACGCAGGGACTTTGCTATTATATATTTAAGCAATAGTAAAGTTCATGTCACCCTCTAATTTCCTTGGGGTACTTTCTACATTTAGTTCTAAGTAAACATTACTCATTTAATCATCAAGACCTTATTCTGGTCCACGTAAGCAGTTTATCTAAAAATGCCATGTAGCCTTAGTTTCTTTTTTAGCAGCAAGCAGCGTTTTGATTTCCATTTTATTCACACTTTATTTCTATTATTTATTATGCCATATCACCTCTGCATGTATTTCTATGTTTTCTTTGATTTTTACATAAAAAAATTGGGAGAGGACAGATCACTTTATAGTATACATCAGTGATTTTGTCAATGAAACTCTCCAGTGCTTCACTCATAAAGTAACTCCACTGAAAGGCAGTAGCATGGTTTGTTTCTTGCAAAGCAATCGGACAGAAATTGAACAGGAATAGTTTTGCTTCATATCTCTACTGCTATATAGCTGGAGACTTTTATTATGAGCCCTAATGGTGCAGTGATCAAACTGCTGTGTTGCAGCCCAAGCGTGAGATTGACCCTGATGGGGCTCCAGGTTGACTCAGCCTTCCATCCTTCCAAGGTTAGTAAAATCAGCATCCAGCATGTTGGGAGCAAAAATGCTAATTACCTTGTGAACCATCCAGAGAGTACACTAAGTGCTATGGAATGCTAATTCATGTTGCCAAAAAAAGTTGGTAATCACATGTTTGTCATGTGAGTGTGTGTGTGTGTGTGGGGGGGGGGGGGAAATTAACACAACACCATATGGTAAATCGCTTATTGTACCTGATTCTGAAGAAAACCAATCTAGACCTTGAATATCTGAGATAAAAGGATCAATGTCGTTTCTGTTTACTTCCTTATCTGGCAATTTCATAAAAGCAGCATTACAATAGGTCGGGGGAAGGGGAGCACCTTGGTGTAAGCCAGTCTACCAGGTGTTAGATTTTAATTTGACGCTCTCTGCAATATAGACAAATAGATCGTTTTTAAGGATTAGAAAGTAAAAGAGTGGCTGAAATCCTGTTGGCACAAATTTGCACCCTGCCGACTGGGTGATGACACCACCCTGTCCTCCCCTGCAGGTCGTAAGGTTCCCTAAGGGTTTCTTTGCCCTTGAGAAGAAGCCATTGGGAGCCTCGGGACAAGGGGCGAACCTTTAATATCAGAAATCCATCACCAGAGTGCTGCTGGTGGTCCTAGTCTGGCAGTGATTTTTCTCATAGCAAACACTTCCACCACCTTATGTTATTGTCATTTTTTAAAAAAACTAATTAAAGTTGCCCTGATGACTCCAGCAAGAAAAGCACCCCCCATTCAGATGAGTTACCCCCCCCCCCAATCAAAAATAATTGCAGCTGTTTGCTTGCTTTTTCACTGCTGAATGTGTTCTCCCTTGTGACACTGGAATGGAATTGTGCTTCAGCAGGCATCCAATAACCAAAAAATAAAATAAAATACAGATGAACGGTTACACATTTTAAATTTGGGTTAGTTTTCACAGTGTTGTGGGTGATGTATTGTAGATTACTCAGATGCTTTTAATATTTTTTACATTTAGTAATTATAGGGCATTCTTAAGAGATATTTCATATATACATTTTACTGGCTGTTGATTTATTACATTATTAAAGGTGGAAAGCTAAAAATGAAAATCAGAAAAACTGCAAGAACAAAGGGAATGTTGTCCATAAGTAATAAAAGAAACCATCTTCAGAAGACCTCATAATATCCCAGAACTGGGGTCTGTTGTTAAAAATAGGACACCCACACCCCCACACTGAAAGTCAGAACGGAAACAAGTAACACTTACTATATAAAACAGACACCTGCTCATGGATTTGGTCCTATCTTTTCTCCCTGTGACTCTTTTTAGGTGGAAAGGTATCTTCTAGTTCTTCTCTGTTTCAGCTCAAGCATAATCTCTTCGGGCTAAAACATATGGCTTCAAATTAAAACTGATCAATCTTGAGGATGCCTAAGCCCAGAAACACAATCACCTGATGTGGTCTTTCAAGGTACATTAAACAGCACATTTCCCCCTTCACTGGTTAAAATCACTGAGCTGGAAGGTGCTGTTAGCAAATTTCAGAAATGCTCTGCAAAAGTGGCAGGAATCACCTGAGCTCAAATTAATGTGCAGGGCCTGTATTTGGCAGGTTGTGGTGTGCTAAAGCCAGCCTAAATTGATGTGGGTCCCGATGAGGAAGCAGTCTTGTGACTTTTCTAATGGGAAAGCATTAATGTAAGGCAGCAGCTGCAGTTGGATGTGGGCTGCTGTTCTCTGCTGATAGACTGCAACAGGGGTTCCCAACCTGTTCAGGCCAGGGGCTGGGTCACACTCTCTCAGTCAGCTTTGCGGGCCGGACAGCCATTTTGCCCTACCTGCACAATGGGGGTGAACATTTTGTCCCAACAGTTTCAAAGTGGTGGCCATTTTGTTTCTCAAATTCTCTTGGAGGGGCGAGGGCCCACATGAAATGGTGCCATGGGCCAGATCTGGCCCATGGGCCTTAGGTTGGGAACCCCTGGACTACAACATGCCACATATTCACTATCAGCCCTGTGTACCCTGGGCTACCCTACCACCTCTCACATGGAAGATTAGAGGATGTTATTTCTCCCTCATCACCAGTGTTAAGATACAGTTAACAAATCCCATTTGGAACTTGGCTCTTCTGCAGGAAGTGAGCCATTTTCATAGAATTACTGAGTTGGCTACTTTTAGGCCATCAAGACCAACACCCTGCTCAGTTCAGGAATCCAAATCAAAGCAGATATGACAGATGGTTGTCCAATTCTCTCTTGAATGCTTCCACTGTTGGAGCACTCACCACCTCTAAAGGCAGTTAGTTCCACCGTTGTTCTGCTTTAAATGTTAAGAGAGCTTTCCTAATATTCAGCCTATATCTGGCTTCCTGTAGTTACAGCCTGTTATTACGCATCCTGGACTCTGGGATGATGGAGAACAGATCCTGCCCTTCCTCTTTATGGTTGGCTTTCAAGTATTTGAAGAGTGCTATCAGATCCCCTCTCAGTCTCATCTTCTCAAGGCCAAACCTGCCCAGTTCATTCACTCTTTCCTCATATGGCTTGGTTTCCATTCCTTTGATCATTCTTGTTGCCCTGTACCTGCTCTAATTTATTTGCAGCTTTCTTAAAGTATGGTGCTCAGAATTGGACACAGTACTTTAGATGTGGTCTAACTAGTGCTGAGTAGAAGGGGACTAGTACCTCATGGGTTTTGGAAACTATACCTCTGTTAATGTAGCCTAAAACAGTGTTGGCCTTTTTTTGCAGCCACATCGTACTGTTGACTCATATTTAGACTGAGATCAACAACAATTCCAAGATTCTTCATGGCTGTAGTATTACTAGGCCAAGTATCCCCCACTTGTAACTCTGCATCTGCCGCCGCCGCCCCCCGGTGTGAAACGGCACTTATCCCTGTTAAATTTCATTCTATTGGTTTCAGCCCAGGATTCTAGCCTAACAAGATCTTTTTGAATTCTGCTCCTGTCTTCCAAGGTATTAGCTATTCCATCCAGTTTTGTCATCTGCAAATCTGACGAGAATGCCCTCCACTCCCTCATCCAATCATTTATTAAAATGTTGAAGAGCACAAAGCCCAGGACCGAGCCTTGTGGAACTCTGTTACTCCCTTCCAGTTTGAGAAGGAGCCATTAATAAGAACTCTGAGTACAATTCTGTAACAAACTATATATCCGCCTGACACTTGTGCTATCCAGGCCACACCCAGTTATCTTGTTAATCAGAATATCATGAGACACTTTGTCAAAGGCTTTACTGAAGTCAAGTTATATTACATCAACAGCATTCCCACTGTCCACCATGGAAGTTACCTGATCAAAAAAATGAAATCAGATTAGTCTGGCAGGATTTGTTTTTGACAAAATCCATATTGGCTTCTACTTATTACTGTATTGTTTTCTAGTTTGCAGAGCAACCAGAATTTTCCCTGGTATTCTTTGATGTCAGGCTGACTGTAATTCCCCAGTTCTTGCTTTTTGAAGATAGCTACATTAGCCCCATTTGGCACTTCACCTCTCCTCCATGATTTCAAGAAAATGATAGATAGTGATTCTCAGATCTCTTTAGCCAATTCCTTCAATACCCTTGGATGCCGTTCATCTGATCCTGGGAATTTGAACTCATTCAAAGTAATAAGATATTCCTTGACTGTTTATCAATCTAAAGATGCAATTCTGCCCCTTCCCCTTGTACTTCACACTTGTCTGGAGGGTTGTATGGTACCTTTTTTTTTTTTTTGGGGGGGGGATCGAACTGAAGTAGGAATTGAGCACTTCTGCTTTTTCTTTGTCATCTGTTACTATTTCCCCATCCTCATTGAGCAGCTGAGCTACTGTTTTCTCTCTGTCTTTTATTTTGTACATACCTGAAAATGTCTTTTGGTTGCTTTTTGATAACTTGCCTGGAGGGAATCTATGGCCATTGCAAACCATGGAAGTTTAACATGATATAGCTGTGTTTCTTTATGTGGAAAAAATGTGAATGCAGACTGGTTCACTACCATTTTCTGAATTGTTTAGGAACTGTATGTAAGTAGGGCATGAGATGCAAAGTCACAATATCACACACCTAGATAATGGGAATTTTTGACTTGTTTTGTTGTGTAACCACCCAAAGACCAGCTACACAATTCCTGTATCTTTTAAACACCCAAATCTTTGATTTTTCATAATTTTAAAGCCATTATCTCTGCAGTGGGGGAAAATATTCCATACCAATTTGAAGCCAGGAGTAGGACATGATGTTGTGATAGTACATTGCAGACATCAAGCCCTTAATTTTGTAGCCTGAAATTTTGGAGCATACACATCAAGGTGAATGTACAACACCATCCAAATATAGGTTTAATGGAACAGAGGAAGGGTGAGAATAAAGCTTCTAATCATATGAAGAGACACAGTGGGCTGACCCAAGTGTCACATCTGATTTGGGGCACACATTTATCCTTCAAGAGTTTTTAATCACACATTCTTCTGATGCTACCATAAATTGACCTTTTAAGTTAAATCAAAAATTGATGTTAGATCCATAAATACAACACAAAATTAGATCGTCAGTGGCTACATGCTAACGCACCGTGCTATGATTTAGACTTGGATTCTCTTTTCCAAAGGAAATTTCAGAGTCAGGGAATAGATCCTCTGGCTCAAAATTTTTATTCAGTTCAGCCTTTAGGTATCTAACATATAGTTTGGTAATAATGGGCAGCATGATAATTGGTCTTTAGTTTCCATTATCATCTGGGTTTGACCTTTTATAAAAATGTGACCTAGCATAAACCTAGCTCAGCCCTACTTAGACATTTTCTCTAGATGAGTCACATTTAGGAGTCTGAAGGTACACATCTGTCAAGTGGAACCCTCACAAAAAATTATTGCATTTGTAGTTCAAAAATTAACATGCCTAGTGGAATCATGCTCATAACAGTGTTCCAAGTGAACAAATGATTTCAACTTCATGTTGATGATTCCTCTGATATAGTAGAACCTGATAACCTTTTAAAGGCTAAAATAGCTAGTAGGAAGATTGTTTAATCAGAACCTTCTACAAGTAATATAGGATTTAGGGAATTCACAGATATTTTGAAGCAATCATACTACTTCTTAACAAAGCAAATGGTCAGTGTTGGTGGCTGCCAAAGGTTAGTAATAAACTTAGAGGCATGAAGTTTAGTTTGGTTTCTAATGGACATACATACACCCATCATTCAAACCTACAATAACAGGGGAGTCAGTATACCAGGAGAGTGAAACTGCTGTTTTCTGTTTTCATAATGCATTAGCATACAACAGACCAGCTACTAAGGGGGGCTTCCATCCATCAACAAAAGAGGCTGATAGCATAGGCCTACCTCATCATAAATTAGGGATGTTCCAGCCCTAGATGTTGTTACTGGTGGAAATACTCTGAAAGGAAGGATCAGCCCTGATCCCTTGAGGCTCTTTGGCCTTCTGCAATAAGGAAAACCTCTCCCAGATAAGACAGATCTGGTCTCCCTTATCAGTCCATCTCCCAGAGACCAGATGGCTGGCCCCTTCACATTATTCGGCTTGCACCACTATAACTGTGGTGTTTGTCCCATCAAACAAGCTGAGATGACATGAACTGCAGCAGTTCCCTCCCCCCATTCTGAGTTTTCAATGCCTATTAATGCAACTAAACTGAGGGGTGGTAATTCGCAAAGTTAAAAGTAGCCTTGTCCAGAGGCACCATCATGCTAACTACTATTGACAGGCGCTCATCACAACCACAGTTGACTTGGCTTCACAGAGTCAGCTACACAGCGGGGCCTGCTAAGCAACTGAAGGAGGCTTGCAGGCTTGTCAGGACACCTACTTTCTAGGACAGAATCAACATGCCTGGGTAATTGGCAACAGCATGCTATTTTCAGCCCTGTAGGTCTTCTGTTGGGGAAAGGTGTGATCCATGTAGACTTCCTGCTCTCCTTGGTTCTATTTTGTTCTTAGCTTCCATCAGTTGCTTTGTCCTATTGGTTTTAGGCTTTGGCATGTATAAGCCATGCAGTGAACTTGCATCCATTTTGCCATTCTAGCTCTCTGTTCTCACAGTGGCCCATGCAGAATCCCATGTGAGGTAGCAATAGCACTTATCTTCCAGAGCTTGGAAGTTACACAGAGGGATTGCAACATCCAGAAGCTGTGCTGGCTGGGGGACAGGAGAGAGGCAATCCCCAAAAGTAACTTTTCTAAACTGTGTATTTATTTATTTATTTACTAACTAGCCATAGTTTGCCAAACACTAACCAAACCAGGGTTGCATTAAGACATTTTGCAGCATAAAGTAGAGAAAATTGTACCTATGATGACATGTGTAAAGTAAAAATATGACAAATAAAGTAACAAATATTTTTTTGCCAATTCAAAATACCCTCAAATCAGTTGCCTTGGTGGGCCTCCTCCCTGTCTAATGGCAAAGCTACCTACAATTTTCATTCAGAACATATATACTGGATAAATTTGCTGCCTCAAAACAAGAGGGTCTGGTGTCAAATGATTCTGTCCTGGAGATGCAACTCGGTTGGCAGGAGGTTCCACAGGGCCAGAGCAGATTCCGAAAAAGCCCTCCTTCTAGTGCTATAGAGACGAGCTTCCCTAGCAAATGGCACCATCAGGGAGCTCCTCCGGTCTGCTGTGGTGGGATGGGCAGATGTCCTTGGGGTAATGCAGTCTCTTAAGTACCCTGGTCCACTACCATGTAGGGCTTTAAAAGTCAACATCAGCACCTTGGGAGCACACTGGCAGCCAATGCAGCTCCTGCAGCAGGAGTGAGGCATAGGCACAACGTCCACACTCCATCACTATACAGGCAGCCATATTTTGAACCAGTTGCAGCCTCCAAATGGTCATCAAGGGCAGCCCATTGTAGAGCATGCTACAGTAATCCAGTCTGGAGGTGACCAGAGCGTGAGTGACCATAAGCAAGGAGCCCAGGAGTGGGCATAATTGGTGAATAACACGAAGTTACGCGAAAGCCCTCCTGCTACCTGCTCTTTGAGCAGGAGTTGTGAGTCCAGGAGGACCCCCAGGTTACACACTGGGTCTGTTTGGGGCAAAACTGCCCCATCCATAACCAGAGATGGTAGCTCCCGAGATAACACAGGTCTCCTGACCCACAGGCACTGAGTCTTGCCAGGATTCAGTTGAAGCCCGTTGTCCCCCATCCAGACCCTTACAGCATCACAGCACCTGGATAGGACTGCCACTGCATCGCTTGGATCACCACAGGCTGAGATGTACAATTGAGTATCATCTGCATATTGATGATACTTCACCCCATGAGAACGGATGATCTCACCCTGCGGTTTCATGTAAATATTAAATAAGAGAGGCAAGAGCATTGAGCCCTGTGGTACCTCATATTGGAAAAGCCTAGGGCTGGATGTCTCGCCCTCCAGCAACACCAACTGTGTCTGGCCCATCAGAAATGAGGGGAACCAGGACCACACAGTCCTCAGAGCCATTCCAGAAGGAGATCATGGTTGATGGTATCAAAAGCCACTGAGAGGTCAAGAAGAGTAAGGATGGATGGATTACCTCCGTCCTGCTCCCGCCAGAGATCATCTTATAATCTTTCCCCATTGGGTATGTTGACTAAAGCTGATAGGAACGTTGAATCAAAAACATTTGGAAGAAGATATTTACTGACTCTGGGGTTAGATTGGATTGGGAGCTGAGTGATTCTGGATCAAATCCTCACTGCTCCATAGACTTTATTCGGGTGATCTAGGGCCCCTGTACTCTCCCTAACTGTGCTGACCTATTTATTTATCTTATATCCCATCCTTCTAGGAAAAGCTTTCCTACTCAGGGTGGCTTACAGCATAAAATTCAAATACAAACACACAAATATTTAAAAAATTCATATAAACCCCCTCAAAACCCAAACTCCCTCATAAAAAAGCCTACATTGGAAGCAGTGGGGCAGAATAAAATGCCTAACAATCAGCCGATGGTAAAATATTGCCAAAAGCCTCTTTAAAAAGGGAAGATTTTGATTGCTTTTTAAAAGCATGGAAAGATGATACCACATGCAGCTCCACTGGGAGGGGATTCCACAGCATTGGTTCCACCACCAAGAAGGCCCTCTTCATTGTTACAGCCTTTCTAGCTAATCTCGGGGTCGGCACCTGGAGCTGCATCTTCATGGAGGAGCGAGCGATGCGGGCTGTTGTCCTGAGGGTAAGATGTTCCACCAGGTAGGAAGGTCCCAAACTGTTTAGGGCTTTGAAAGTTAGAACTAACACTTTGTACCTGATGCAGAAAGAAACTGGGAGCCAGTGCAGCCTTGCCAAGGTTGGGGAAATATGATCAAATTTTCTCATTCCCATAACCAGCCTGGTTGCTGAATTCTGAACTCGTTAGAACCTCCATAACAGGAACAGGGGAAGCCCCACATAAAGAGCATTACAGTAATCAATACGTGAGACTACCAGTGAGATAACTAGTGTTATGAGAGACTGTCTGTCCAAGTAGGGATGCAACTGAGCAATCTGGTGCAGTTGGAAGACAGATGACCCAGTAGGATACCGTGGTTGACAGTATCAAAAGCCGGTGAGAGATCTAGGAGAACCAGGAGAGATGAAGCCCCCTATCTGCTTCCCAGAGAAGATCATCCTGCAGCATAGCCAGCACAGTTTCAGTGCCATGGTGTGGCCTAATGCCTCACTGGAATGGTTGGTTTCATCCAGGGGGCAGGATCACTGCACAGCAGCACTACACAGAGAGTCCTGGCAGCAGTCTATTCAAGGAGAATCCAAATAGCAAGCCAAGGTCTGGTTACTGGTTGCTCAAGTGGGCATCTAGTCCAAAGGATGTCTGGGGATATGGTCAGGGTTGACAGAAAAGTCAGGGTCATGGCAGGCAATCACAAGACATATCCGAAGTCAAGCAGGGTGTCAGTCTTCGCACAGAGGAAAAATTGTACCAACGCTTGTCTGGTGAGACAAGCTTGCTTAAGAAGTCTCACACCTAATTGGTGTCAGCTGGGAGCCTCCTCTGATAACGAGCTCTGTCTTTTTTACATCCCAGCTGCACATCTTTTCAGCACCATTTCTTGGCTGAGTGCTGTCAGAGTCAGATCTCTGATCTGACAGGTCATTTGCCTGAGGAGTCAGAGTTGGGCCAGAAGTAGGCTTAGGTTTCTGGTTCAAGACATCCTCAAGTTCAGCTGCAGGCTGGGGTTCAGGTTCGGCTGCAGGCTGGAAGGCAGAACTGGGCTGAGCATAGAAAGTGCTGTTTGGGCATCCCTGGTACCCTCTACATGAAAGAGGAAGCTGCTACTTAGATCACCATTTAACACACTGAAGTAAAGGAGGAAAGTATCAAGCTCATAAATGAAATTTTTTTAAAATAAAATAAAACTCAGGGGAAACTTGGGTTTCTTTCAAGAATACATACAGATGCCTTTTTCCAAGAGCAAGAGGCCACTTAGATCTTGACTTGTATTTTTATATTATAAAGTACCACTCGGAATTAGGAATTCTAGAGAGAGATTTTGGCAATAGAGGTCAAGTTCTCTGAAATAGAATGAATGTACCATTGCAATGTGCCAGACCGAGCACGTTAGCAGCTGTTGTTCCACTGACTTTGCTGTTTCTTTAAGAAAAGGAAAGAGAAACCGTACAAAGCAGCTGTGAGCCACACTGTCATCCCTGATTTTGCTTACATGTCTATATGCATCTGCCCTCTATTGCAGCTACAACTGGGTGATGTGCCTTTCATTTTCATATTCTTTCCTGCTTGTCTACTTGAAAGAAACCCAACTTGTCATCTGTAGGACAAACACATCTTTTCTGAAAATTAACTGGTCATGTGATATGTTAATCACAGCTCTCACCATACGTTCAACACAGCAAACAGTTTTATTTGGCTGTGGTCAATTATATCATATGTTAAGCCAATGCTAAGGCATTCACAGCGTCATGCATGCATCCATGGATTCTTTTCTCTTGTTTTTGCAATGCCCTTGGCCATGTCCAGCAAGAGGCTGAGAGATGGTTACGGGCACAGGAACATTTCATGGAAGAGGAGTAGCATGCAGTCGAGTCTTCAGAGTCTACCCACGCCAAATCCAATTCTCTAACCCAGTGGCTCCCAATGTGGGGTACAGGCCACACAGGGGAACTTCAGTTCCCCGAAGCCTAAGCCAGTATATTGACTGATCAGTGCTTTGGTGAATTGACTTAAGCTTCTGGGAATTGAAGTCCAAACACCAGCATTTGGGAAATACTGCTCTAACCACTGTGTCACCATGCATCTTTGCTGTTTGGCTTATTCATGTGATGGTTTAACTTAAAATCAGGCCATTAGTCAAGATCAGCATTTTGTATTTTGTGAAAGCATTCTTGATGTTGTGAGTCCCTGGCTCTTCCTACTTAATGTTATTCCTTGATCCCAGCAGGACAATGTGCCCAGGATGTCAAAATGTAGATGATATGGCAGCTGCTGCCTTGCCCTCCTCTAGAATTTGCACCTACGGCACCAATTGTGAGTTGGAAATAAAAGTGGTGTGCAACAAGAGGGTCATCACAACACCTGACAAAGGTCAGGATCTTATTTCAGAGAGTGCCCCTCCGCTGCTACCCTGTTATGTGACCTTTCCTTCTCTAGAGTTGCCTACCTCTAAGTAACGATCCTGTCATTCTGTGGCCCTGAATTGCAGCTGCCATCTTATCTTTGCCTTTTCCCCCTTATGGAGTTGTCTGCCCTGTCCTGGTAATCCATCCACCCACCAGTAGACCCTTCACATATCTTCTTCCTCTCTACTTCTTCCTTCTAACTTCCTTTTTCCATTGACTTTTATTTTCCTTCACTTGCCTGACAGTAGCTGTGGTGGAGCTACAGGGACATACTTCTCAGGTGAGAGGAGGGCCTTGTGCTGTTCGCCAGTGGTGGGCTTCCAAAAAAATTTACTAACACGCTGTGATTGTGGTATGGTTGGGCATGGCCAGAGGGAAAGTCCTGCATTGCACATCTAGGCTCTGTTTCCATGAGGCTGGAGTTCCTGTAGCAAGATGAAGTTACAGTATTGTAATTCCCTGAGAACAACACACAACACTCTTGGGCTGAATTCCATCTTGGATTTCTTTAGGCTAGAACATCAAATGCACCCCTTGGTGTATTAAAAGCATGCTGCTCACTTCCAGAATGCTTTGCTTGCTTACAGATAGATTGCAGCAAAGGTATTAATTAGTTCAGAGGTGAGCAAGTCCAAGATCAAGCCCAAGAGAGACAGAGATATAGGATTAGTCCAGACAACAAAAGCATAGTCCAAGCAAGCCAGAAGTTAGCTGGCAGAAAATAAAGGCAGAGTACCTTCAAGGGACAGAATAAGACAAGGATGGGGTTCAAAAAGAAGGATCCAGTCAAGACTCAACAACAGTCCATAGCAACAGGCCAGGGAGTCTTAGGAGCCAGAGGTCTTCTAAGACAATAACAAAAAGACAAGGCAAGTAATCCCTGAGCCAATGAATCAACAGCAAGTCTACTAACCTTTATTACTAAGGCTTCTGGGAGGAAGGGTTGGTTCTTATACAGCTAAGCCATACAGCCAGGTCTGTAGCCAGGGGGTGGCCAGGGTGGGCATCGCCCAGCCTGAGTTAGCAGTTTGCCCCACCCTCAAACTCCTGGCTGCTTATATATAAAAATCTGGAGCTGATGAGGAGTAAAATATATACTGGGGCAAGACATAATTAAATGTCCAGCTATTCTTTGTGAAAGAAATATGATACACCATTGTGAGCTGTGAGGTAGGCAGTATGTTAAAACATAGACAATTTTATCTCCAATTTCTCTTGGCTATGGTAAAACAAGACTGAGTATCAGGAAAAATTATAATAAAGATGGAGGGTCTCTGCCAGTGACAAGCACACTGATCCTGACACAAAACGTCTTCAAGGATGTGTCGATGAGAAAATGTCTTGTGGAATCTAAGAGTGATTGGGGGGAAAGCTTTGTGGCTGGTCCTCCTTGCCACTTATCAGGCAGCCTGGAAGAATATCTGGCTCGTCATATATTTATTATTTATTTATTATTTATTTACTCATATTTACTATCCCGCCCCAATCGGGTAGACCCGACTCTGGGCGGCTTACAACACAGATTAAAATCACAGATTAAGTCTAATATAATAGTGATATTTAAAACCTTAAAAGTTCACAGAAAATCAAAACAGCGCAGCAGATAAGAACAAGAGCAGGAAGGGGTGGCTGTCCCTTAAATCAGCCAACCTACATGGGATCCCACGTTTCTGGGTCCCCATACTTGCTCCGCCAGCCAGGTCTTTAAGCCTCTCCGGAAAGGCAGGAGCTCTGCCTGTAGGCGCAGCTCAGTTGGGAGAAGGTTCCAAAGGGCCGGGGTGAACACAGAAAAGGCCCTCTTCCTAGTGCTAGTGAGGCGAGCCTCCCTAGCCGATGGAATAACAAGAGAGCCCCTCCGATCCGCCCTGGTGGGACGGACAGACGTTGTTAGGGTGACGCAGTCTCTTAGGTATCCTGGCCCACTACCATATAGGGCTTTAAAGGTAATAACCAGCACCTTGAATTGCACCCGGAGACATACTGGCAACCAGTGCAGCTCCCGGAGCAGTGGTGTGGCACGAGCATAGCGCCCACGCCCCATCACTACCCGGGCTGCCGCATTTTGGACCAGCTGCAGTCTCCGAATGGTCACCAAGGGCAGCCCCATGTAGAGCGCATTACAGTAGTCAAGTCTGGAGGTGACCAAAGCATGTGTGACCATAAGCAGAGCGTCCCGGTCTAGGAGTGGGTGTAACTGGCGTATTACACGAAGTTGTGCAAAAGCCCTCAGGGTATCATTTTGCCCTCAGACTTTAGCTTCTAATTTTTCAGTTGATTAGGCATGTCGAAGTGACCCCATTTGTGCTGAAAAGGTTTGGCTCTTCAGTGTGATCTCTTCTGCCTCATATTTGAGTGCTTCTTCCATTCATATAGGCAATGTTGCTTCTCTCATCAGCAGCCAGAGAGCCCTCCAGATTACTTCAATTTCTCTCTTTCTCTCTCTCATTTACTCATGTTCTCTCCCCCACCCCTTCAATGTCTTTCATTGGGCTGTAGCACCTTCCCCTCTTTTCTTGTTAATTTTCCTCCCAACCAGTTGTCACTGTGTCAGATACAATACAGATATGGAAAAACAACCTCCAGTGTATCTAGAATTGCACTGCATAACTTAGCGCATCTGATTGCTACAGTTTGGGATACACAGAAAGAGCCTCCTTGAAGAGTGCGGTATTTTTGAATCACAACTGGGCGTACCCTGGTAAAGGCAACCTTGTGTTGCTAGCTAATCTTTCTCACACTAGATCAGGTGAAAGAAACTGAAGAATGAACTCTCCAAAAGGTGCCTTCGTTTTGGCAGTTTCACATCTATCTTAGACATGGAAGAAGAAGAAGAATTGCTACAGTTTCAAACTATGGTGGAAAGGACAATCCTGTAGTCAATGAGAAGGTGTCTTGGATATTGGTCACAGGTTGCTACTGAGGCAGGTAGAAAAGGAGATCTGTCTACAGAGGGTTTCCTTAGCTGTTGGTCAAGCTTTTTGCTGCTGTGGCTAGGCCATGGGCTGTGCTCTTTACAGTGTCAAAAGCCAAAAAGAAACATAACAAGAGCAGATTAGCAAAAGGTTTAGATTCTCTGCCACCATTATGAAGCCTCTTGGCAGGGTTGGCAGATCTCAGGTTTTGACCCTGAGACTCAGGTTTGGAGGTCCATTCTTTGGGTCTTTCAGACTTTGGATCTGCCATCTCTAGTAACTGGATGCTGCAACCTGCCAAGCTAGATTTAAGAGATCCTTGGGTCATGGTACCTTTCCTCCTTGCTCTAGTGGGAACCTAGCAGGGCTTTGGAAGTGTTGGCTCTTTTATTGTAGATTCTTCTCCTCTGCCCCCTCCATAGAATTGCTCTGCTTGTGTCTCTAAATGTTGCCCAGTTCAAAGACATGAATGAATACACTGGTAAAAGACAAAATACTGGTAAGGCAACTCACTTGCTGGTGTTTTCACGTTCTTTTTTAAAGTTTATTTTGTTGCAAACAACAGTACAGGTGAATGTAACCTATAGGAAAGGTTACTAGACTTGGGGCCTGTGCATTAAGTCCTGGCGTGACTTACTGACTTAACACTCATGTGCAAAACGTGCCCATGAGATTTTGCTGCCTGAGGTGATAAACAAGATGGTGACCCATTCCATGTATGGAAGCCAAATACAGTAAAACCTCATATAACACTAAAACCTGGTTCCACAAGTCTTGGTGTTATATGATTTTTAGTGTTATCTGATCCTCTATGGGATCCATAGAGATACATTGTAACCACACAGGCTTTAGCGGTTGTTATCTGAAGCATCCCATAGGATCTTAATGTTATCTGATGCAATTCTTCCCCCCAGATTCCTTAATGTTATGCGATTTTAGTGTTATTCGATACTAATGTTATATGAGGTATTACTGTACCTGATTTGTTTGTCCTTCAGGACTGGTAATGTGACATCACCTTCCACCTCACCTGAAGGCACCAGTCTAACTTGGAGGCCTTGCGTAGACTGTTCAGCACACAACTCTATGATCCTGGTTTGCATCAGTTGCCTAAGGTGTCACCCTCACTTTGGCAAATGGCAGGGCCAGTCCCTTCCCTCTGTCATCACAAGCAAATCACCACCTCTCCATTTTAGCTCTCAGTTTCTTATCTATAAAATAGTAGTAATAAGAATCTGTCTTAATATGTTATAGGCAGGATCCATGAGACAGAGATTAGTTTGTGGCATTCAGTTAAAGTGGTACGAAACAATAGCTAATGTGATCCAAATCTACATAATGACCAACAGTGCACATGCCAGCAGACCAAATTCCTACTCTCAGGCTATTTCCCCTGTGTGGTTCGTCTCCGGTCAGTGGCAGACAACTCTCCATGAAATGTTGGCATGCTTGACCCATCATTTTGCTAGGGACGGCACTAATTTTTGTTAAAGAAGTGGCATCATGTCATTTTATTCTCCCAAAAACAAAAAGAGAGAGCTGTATAAGGCAGTTCCATGAAGCAGAAATGACATGTTTTGGCAGCTGACATCCCTAAGGAGAATTTAGCATGAAAACTCAACCTGCCTACAGCAGGCAAGCATATCACTGACAGGCTGTTCTGTTGACTGAAGGCACCCCAGTGATGCCCGGATTGGGACAAGAGTGCCAAAGTGTTTGCCCTGGGTCTGCATGGCAGACAGCAGTGCCTCAAGGGCCTCTGATAGCCAGATGTATGTCGTTTGGCCTCCTCTGTCCCCATCTCTTGCTGTACTCCAGTGTAGTTTTAGCTTCTTGCGATGCACGCAACGAGAACAAAAGTGTTCCATGCACCGAGGAGGCAGGGGATTCATGTCTAGGGCCCAGGAATGCATTAGATGCATCTTCACTCCTGATTGAAAAAATGGCTCCCCTTGGTGTCACAGGGAGTTTTTGTGCTTGAAACATCTGAGTAGGCACCAAACAGAAATGTAGACTAATAATTCACACCTGCCAATGAAATTTCAGAAAAGTAGATTGGGTTTACAAAGAAATGTTTGTGGGTGTGCTTCCTGGAAATAACAAAGAGTTGTGGCAGGGCATGAAAGGCTACAGCTAGCATCCAGGAGGCTTTTCAGGTTTCAAATAATTAAAATGATCAAACAAATAAAACTGTTTAACCTGACATATCATTGATTTGGTTTTGGTTTCATTGGAAGGCTGAATCCATTGACCTTGGTAGCGTCTTTGCCTGGCTAAATTATTTCGAAAATGGCAGTTTGCTATGAAGAAAAATGACCACAGATTATTTTAAATCATATCAAGGATGTTCAAGAATGAGGTCAGAGTACTCCAAGAGATATCACAGAACTCTTCTGTCTAGGTTGTAGTTTGTATTTTTCAGCATCTGTGCTACAGTGATTTTATGTAAATCAGAAGTAAATCCACCTAGAAAAGACCCATTGAAACTGTGATACGTACCTTAAAATGAACTTACCAAGTCCAAGTCCAATTTATTCAATTCAGGTGTAGGTATATTAGCTATATTAGTCCCCAGGAGCAATTTAACATGGGTCACTTTGCAACAGGGGGGCTTGATTAGATAGTTCTAATGAGGTACCACAATCCCAAAGCCAGTATCAGGAAGTGGCTTAATAAGGAAGCCACTTCTAGATACAGTACAGTAATACCTCGGATAACGTTTACCTCAGATAACGCTGAAATCGTATAATGTTAAGTAATCTGGGGAGGAGAATTGGATTGAATAACGTTAAGGTCCTAAGGGATGGATCGGATAACAACCGCTCTAGCCTGTGCGGTTACAGTGTATCTCTATGGAGTTTTAACGTTATCCGATCCATCCCATAGGATTTTAACATGCACCGGAGAACACTAAAAATCGGATAACACCAAGACTTGTGGAACCAAGTCTTAGCGTTATCCGAGGTATTACTGTATTGGCAAATTGTTCACATCCTCTGCTTAGCTATTTTTTCTTTACAAGGTAACAGTTTCACCATATCCAGTCACATTAAGCTGACTCTAAGGGTTGTGCTTATTTCCATTCCTAGGCCAAGGGAGTCAGCGTTGTCTGAAGATGCTTTCGTGAACATGTGGCCAGAGTGACATGTGGCTGAAGCACATGGAATGCTGTTACCTTTCCTACAGGAGTGGTATCTATTTATCTACTTGTATTTGCATGTTTTCGAACTGCTAGGCTGGCAGGAGCTGAGGAAAGGACCAGTTAATAATCCCAGCCTCTTAACCTCCAGATACCTAGACATCAGAAAAACAAACAAGTGGGTGCTAGAACAAAATCAAGCTTGAACTTTCTTGACAGGCAAAAATGATGAAACTGAGGCTGTTATATTTTGGGCACACCATAAGAAGAAAATGCTCATTAGAGAAGACAATAATGCTAGGAAAAACTGAAGGCAGCAGAAGAAGAGGGAGACCAAATATGAGATGAAATTAGTAAGATGCTTCAGTTTGCAGGAACCGAATGAACCTATCGTTGATAGGACTATCTGAAAGTTGTTCATTCATAGAGTCACCATAACTCAGAGGTGCTGTGATGGCATATAACAGCAACATTAAAAATATTTAAACATGAAATACCCTTGCGGGCTGTGCTTTGCATGCAGGAAAACTGTTTCCTGAGATCAAGTTGTATATTTCAGATACAGTAAAACCTCGGATAATGTTAAAACCTGGTTCCACAAGTCTTGGTGTTATCCGATTTTTAGTGTTATCCGATGCATGTTAAAATCCTATGGGATCCATAGAGATACATTGTAACCACACAGGCTTTAGCGGTTGTTATCTGATGCATCCCATAGGATCTTAATGTTATCCGATGCAATTATCCCCGCCAGATTGCTTAATGTTATGCGATTTTAGTGTTATTCGATACTAATGTTATATGAGGTATTACTGTACAGCATTATGAATGTTTACTGAAGTTTAATCCCCATTGAATTTATAGGACACAGAGAGTATTTGCTCAACATATGTAAATTGGCTGTTGGTAGAATGGAAATAGCCCCTTCAAATTTTGCAGAATGATTTCCTACCATTTTTGTCAACCTAGATTCTTTCCTGGCATATATCTTCATTTGGAGAGCACAGGACTGGTAGGGAGTAGAATGTATACTTTCTGCATCTCAAAGAAGGATATGCAGTAGGTTTCTTAAAAGTGGAAGAGTGATAGATAGATAGATCCAAAGGACAAGAAGGTAATACGAACCATCAGCAACACTCTAAGTATCTTTACTACGATTATGCTTTGGTGGAGCCTTTTTCTATCACTCCTTTTATGTCTTTGATTCTTTCTACTAGCCCAACATTGTGTACCTCTGTCTCATCAGCTGATATGTATAAATGAATGCCATGAAGTCTCACTTTTATGTCTGAGGAAGTAGACTTGATCCATGAATGCTCTAACATTAAAATATAGTAAAATTTAAATATAGTATTTAGTCTTTAAAATGCCACAGTGTTTTTGTCTTTTTTTGTTTTGTTATTAAATTGGCCCGCTCCCGGCGACTGCTGGATCCTGATGAATTCCAAAGGGAACTGGGGGATATTCCTCTGGACCGGCGTAACGATTCACCTGAGGAGCTGGTTGACCTCTGGAACAAGAGGGCAGTGGCGGCCTTGGATGTAATCGCTCCACTACGACCTCTCCGTGCTCATGGGCACCATTTGTCTCCGTGGTTCACGGAGCAGCTTAGGGTGCTCAAACGGGCTAAGAGACGCCAAGAGTGCCGCTGGATGAAGACACGAAGTGAGTCTGACCGAACACTAGCTAGAGCTACTATTAAAGTCTACTTAGTGGCGATGGAAGGGGTGAAATGCCAGTATTTCACCTCACTCATTGCCTCCACAGATAACCGCCCAGCTACACAGTTCTGGGTGACAAGGTCCCTCCTCGGTAGGGGGGCAGGTGGCAGGGGTCAGCTGAGGTTTTTGCGGATTATCTGAGAAAATCGCTCAGATTCGCCTGAAGTTGAATCCTGGCGTGGAAAACATAGAGCTGGGGTTGTCTGAGGTTCAGTCTTGCCATGTTATCTGGGATCGGTTCGACCCAGTTGTCCCTGAGGAAGTGGACAGGCTCTTGGGAGCTGTCCGTGCTACTGCCTGTACATTAAATTCTTGTCCCGCCTGGCTTGTTAAGTCTGCCCGCACGGTGACTGGCGGCTGGGTCGAGGCAATTATTAATTCCTCGCACCTGTGTCGGGGCCAGCCCTTCCCAGCCCGGGAAGGGATAAAGGGCGGTGAGACTCACGGTGGGACCAAGACCTCCCCGCCGCCAACGCACCTGTGTTGGGGCCAGCCCTTCCCAGCCAGGGAAGGGATAAAGGGCGGTGAGACTCACGGTGGGACCAAGACCTCCCCGCCGCCAACGCACCTGTGTCGGGGCCAGCCCTTCCCAGCCAGGGAAGGGATAAAGGGCGGTGAGACTCACGGTGGGACCAAGACCTCCCCGCCGCCAACGCACCTGTGTCGGGGCCAGCCCTTCCCAGCCCGGGAAGGGATAAAGGCGGCTTGAATCACCTATACTGTGTGGAATGGCCATGGCTATAACATCCCCGCCACAGCCACCGTGTCCACCAACAGACTCTCTCCAGCCAGTCGGGCTGGGGAATGGGAGGCAGTTGCGTGGGCTGGCTGGCTGGCCAAAGATTGCCACTGCTGCCACCACAGCTATTCCACGGCCAGCCCCCTCCCTGCTGGGAAGAGATAAGGACTCTCTTGACTCTCCTTACTGTACTGTATTTTCTGTGCTAGTGTATTGTATATTTTTGCTTTTTTGTATTGTATAACTGTGCTAGTATGTGGTAATAGTTTTTCTCAGCAGGCGGGAGTTGATTTTTTATATGCATTTTCATTTTTATGTTAGATTTACTGACTGTATATGCTTATGTTGTATTTATTTGATATTGTAATATATGATGCCCGTGTTATGTTAGCCGCTCTGAGTTGCTTCGGCAAGTAGAGCGGCATATAAGTCTAAATATAATAATAATAATAATAATAATAATAATAATAATAATAATAATAATAATAATAATAATAATAATAATAATAATAATAATAATAATAATAATAATAATAATAATAATAATAATAATCTTTCAAACATGTATTGGTGTGCCCCCTCCTGAAAAAGCCTTCCCTCGACCCAACCATAATGGCCAACTTTCAACCGGTATCCAACTTACCCTTTTTGGGTAAAGTATTGGAAAAGGCAGTGGCATGGCAGTTGCAGGAGTTCCTGGATGAAGCGGATTATCTGGATCCTTTTCAGTCAGGATTCAGGCCCAGTTATGGGATGGAGACTGCATTGGTCGCGCTGGTGGATGATCTCTGGAGGGAGCGGGATGGCGGACATCCAACTGTCCTGGCTCTTCTTGACCTCTCAGCGGCGTTTGATACCGTCGACCACGGTATCCTTCTGGGAAGGCTTCGAGGACTGGGGATCCAAGGCACAGTGTTGGCTTGGTTTTCCTCATTTCTGAGGGGCTGGACCCAGTCGGTGTGGTTAGAAGGTGAGATGTCCAGTCCTAGGTGGCTCCAATACGGAGTGCCTCAGGGCTCGGTGCTCTCACCTCTCCTATTTAATATCTACATGAAACCACTGGGTGAGATCATCCATTCTCATGGGGTGAGGTATCATCAGTATGCAGATGATACCCAACTGTATATCTCAGCCCGTGAGGACCCTAGCGATGCAGTGGAAGTCCTTTCCAGGTGCCTGGAGGCTGTCAAGGTATGGATGGGGGACAACAGGCTACAACTGAATCCTGGCAAGACTGAGTTGCTGTGGGTTGGGGGTCCTGTGTTATCTCGGGAACTACCACCTTTGGTTCTGGACGAGGCAGTCCTGCCCCAAACAGACCCGGTACGTAACGTGGGGGTCCTCCTGGACTCGCGACTACTGCTCAAAGAGCAGGTGGCAGTCGTGGCCAGGAGGGCCTTTGCACAACTTCGTGTGATTCGCCAGTTACAGCCGTTCCTAGACTGGGACTCCTTGCTCATGGTCACACATGCCTTGGTCACCTCCAGACTTGATTATTGTAATGTGCTCTACATGGGGCTGCCCTTGGTGACCATTTGAAGGCTTTAGCTGGTCCAGAATGCAGCTGCACGAGTAGTGTTGGGATGCGGGCGTTATGCCCGTGCCTCACTGCTGCTGAGGGAGCTGCACTGGCTCCCAGTTTGCCTCCGGGTGCAATTCAAGGTGCTGGTTATTACCTTTAAAGCCCTTTACGGTAGTGGTCCAGGTTACTTGAGAGATCGCATCGTCCCAAGGACATCTACCTGGCCCACCAGAGCGGACCGGAGAGGCTCTCTGGTTGTGCCATCTGCAGAGAGGCACATCTCTCTGGCACTAGAAGGAGGGCCTTCTCGGTGTCCGCTCCAGCCCTGTGGAACCTCCTCCTGGTAGTGCTACGCCTGCAGACGGAGTTGCTGTCCTTTAGGAAAGGAGTGAAAACCTGGCTGGCAGGTCTGGTCTGGGGAGTGGATGGTTCAATTTCCCCAGCCAGTTGGATGGTTTGACCCCCAGTACGTCCAAGTTATAATACCTAGCTTTTAATTAAGTTTTTAAGCTTTTTAAAGTTTTTAATTTTTAAAGTGTTTTTAAAATTGTTGGAAATCCCCCTGGGTCCCTTCGGGGAGGAGGGCGATAAACAAATATAAATAAATAAACAAACAAAATGAGAAACAAAAAGCCCCCCCTTTTGAAGCTGTTGGGACAAAATGGCCACCCCCAACGTGCAGGCAGGGCAAAATGGCTGTCCGGCCTTCAAAGCTGACTGAGGGAGCATGTTCCGGGAACCCCTGGGAACCCCTGTGTTAAGTGGACATCTGATGTTCTTAATTCGTAAGTATTCCAGAGTAGTGTAACAACTTTCTATTTTTGTGCAATCAGTGATGGGATGTCCCCGGTTCCAGACGGTTCCCTGGAACCGGTAGGAACAATCCCAGAGGGTTCTCCGGGAGGGGAGTCTACTTTTGAGGCGTCCGGTTCCGGACGGCTCACCGAAAGAAATTTTTTAAAAAAAATCGGAGCCAAAATGGCTCCGATTTACTGCGCATGTGCAGAAACTCAATCTGCCGCATTGCGCATGCGTCAGATTGAGTTTCTGCACATGCGCAATAAAATTGGAGCAATTTTATCTCCAATTTTACTGCGCATGCGCAGAAACTCAATCTGACTCATGTGCAATGTGGCAGATTGAGTTTCTGCGCATGCGCAGTAAGTCGGAGCCATTTTAGCTCCAATTGTTTTTAAAAAAGACCGGCAGCAATAGTGGCGGTGGCGGCAAGACCGGCAGCGATAGCGACGGTGGCGGCAATGAAGGCAGCGGCGATGGCGGCGGCGGCGATGAAGGAGGCGGCGGTGAAGGCAGTGGCGATTATGGCGGCGGCGATGAAGGCAGCGGCGATTACGGCGGCAGCAGCGGCAGCAACGGTGGCGACGGCGACAGTGGAAATGACGGCGGTGATGGCGATAATGGCGGCGGCGTGGGCAGGCGGCACCAGCCCTCAGAGGAGGGCACCGAGCCCTCCACAGGCAAGTTGAGGCCTGCCCTGCCCTGGCCGTCCGCCCCTGCCGAGTCCTCCCAGGGGTAAGTGAGGGGTTTGTGTTTGGGGTTGTATTTTTATTTAATTTTAATTTTATTTATTTATTTATTTGATTTATTTACGGGTTTGTGTGGTGGGTGGGTGGGTTGGGTTGAGGGAGTGTGTATGTGTGTGTATTTATTTTATTTTATTTTTAAGGCCCCGCCCACAACGTCATGACGTCATGACGTCAGCTCCGCCCATGACGTCATGACGTCATGACATTGGCCACGCCCATGACGTCGTTACGTCATGGAGTGGTGGTAAAAAATTTGTCATCCCATCACTGTGTGCAATGTATTTTTAAATAAAATTTTAAGAATCAGGTGCAAGCTATATATTTTGCTTGCTTAGAATGATATCATTTTAAGTCTGTAGTGGGTTTTTTTAAAAAAAAATACATGATGTGCAATCAATTGTAACACTGCAACTCTATAGGGCTTTTTTTTTAAAAAGCATCCAGTTTTGTAACTATTTTCTAAGCTGATTTGGTTCCCAGGACTGGAAGCAACATGGGCTATTGAATAAAGAAAAAACCAATAATAATGGAGCACTGCTTTTATTCACAACCTCTTTCTGAAAGAAGGTCTCTTCTGCAGCAGCAGCAGCAGTTTGAAGGTAAGCAATGTTAATTTGGCACAGTGAGAGATTTAAAGCTCGGCAACAGTGATTTTGGCCTTGGACACATCTCAGAATTATCTGAAGCTAAAACCATGTAAGTGGAAAATTTCCAGGGATAGGCCTTTTGTGTCTAAATGAAAGACTCAAAACATAAAAGAGGATCTTGTGTAATTCTGTTGCTGAATGAGAATCTCTGAGCATGAATAATTCGTGTGTTTCAAATGCTTCATGTCATGGTTTTTTGTTTCATTTTTCTTTTGTTTGCTTTTGATCCTTTAATTTCTTTTACTGTATTATTGTAGTTGCTGCCTGGTCTGCCTGCTGGACTCAAAGAAGTGAAGAAAAGGCACCGAAAGTTAAGGGGAGAGAAAACTCTCACCATATTATAGTAGTTATAGATTGAGGGGACTTAGATTTATTTTTTGTATTAGTTTGCTTACTTTTCCTAGTTTTGAGGAAAGGAGGCTGTGTGTGTGTTCTGATATTTCTTTATCTGTGAGGGTTCCTTTTCTGTATGAGAGACTTTTAAAATTGTTATTTGGTTAATTTACTATGTATTTATTTTGTTAAAATTGTATACAGTATAGCCATCATTAGACAACAGAAGAAAAGAAAAAATTATCTCATAGTCTTGAGGTGATTTCTTCTTTTCTTCTGCTGTCTAATGATGATGAATGTGATAATATAAACTAGTGCCTGCATAAATCTGATGATGATTTTTTTCTTTCTCATGAATTGTTATCTGATTTTAGAATAGACTGAGAGCCTGGCTACATAGGATGAAATGTGGGAAATACTACAGGTCTGAGGCAATCTGATTCATATTCCCCCCTGTTGACTCCATGTTGCAGTGGGAAATGTAAGTCCCACAATACCAACTGATAGTTTTACTTACCCACCAGAGACCCTTATACTTTTTGAAATTTCAATCTTTTCACTTTGGTTCAAAGCATGTGACCCGCTGCAGACAGGAAAGACTAATCAAGAACACACAGAGAAAGAGAGAGAGAGGTGCTTTGGCAAAGCACCTTCCCCTTCACCTCCTGCCTCACAATTATGTCTAAATGTAGGATGGAGGCATCCCACATTGTTTTTCATTGCATGTATCAATATATTGTTGATCCAAAAATAGAAAAAGCTCCTTTTGAGGTACATGGGGATCTAAATTCACTTTAGGTTTTTTATTGCTGTTTTGTGCTGGGGGGAAATATGCCAGGTTTGCTGTGGAATATCACCAAAACCTGTAGCAATCAAAATCCACCCTTACACATTTATGTTTCAAACCATGTTGATGTCTTTGTTTTCAGTGTCTAAAACTACACCACTGAATTTTAGGAAAATGGGTGGTAAAATATGACAAACCCCCCCTTTATTTCACAAAATGTTTCCTTAAGAGTCAGTGCTGTTGACTGGGTTTACAATGTTTTCTGCTTGGCACTTTCTTTCTCCAGCTGTCTCACTTCGCGACTCTACAGAGACACTCTATGGCAAGCCTCTCTCTTTCTGAAGGACAAAGCTACCCATGACTCCATTGCTGCCTACAGCATGCTTGAGGCAACTGTAGGGTCCTGTCAGTGTGTCCTACTTGATTTTCCAAATGGGACAAGAACACAGGCAGCTCCTTAAATGGATTAGAATTGAGACTCTGATGGATTGCCTGATCCAGCGTCTTTCCTTCCTTCCAGTCTAATAGAAAACAGCCAGGCAAGGGGAACAAATGGTGCTGACAAATGGGCTCAGGTCACAGTGGCCTTGGGGTCAAAAGGATGGTTTGGATTTGAGCTCTGGGTGGGTTTGCCATGGTCTCTGCTCCAAGTTATTGTTTGCTATCCTCCCAGGATCTCTCAGCCAGTATGGCAAGGAGGTTGACATTCCAAAAAGTATTCTCAGAATAGTAGGGTTTTTAAAAACCCTGTGGTAGACCCAGGATAAGCAAATAATAGAAAGGGGCAAAAATCCTGAATAAATTCCTTCCTTTTGTCGGGGGCTACTGTGACAGCCAAGACGTTGCTGTCAGTGCTGTGCAGCTTCATATGTGACATATATGTCAGCAGGTCAATGGCTTTACAGATTCTGCTTGGTGTGCCTGGCCACACACCTGACCAAGTATCAGGTTTCCTTCTCCTCAAATTGCCTGTGAGCAGAGAGATCCATCCTGGACAAACTGTATGAAAACAAAAAAAGAAGAGTTTGCACATAGAAGGTATAATAAATAGATAGATAGATAAATAAATAAATAAATAAATAAATAAATAAATAAATAAATAAATAAGTAATAATAATAATAATAATAATAATAATAATAATAATAATAATAATAATAATAATAATAATAATAATAATAATAATAATAATAATAATAATAATATCATGTCAGAAATTATTCTGGGTTGAAAGGATTTTTGCTGGAGAAACTCCACTCATGAAATGCCCAAATGAGGCTCCTTTCACATCCCCAAGATCTTTTCCCACCAAAGTGGTCCCCATTTATCTACTTGCAATTTCTTGCTTTCGATGTTCTAGGTTGGCAGGAGCTGGGATAGAGATGGGTGCTCATTCCATCATGCAGTACTCAGGTCAACCTTCCAGCTAACAAGATGAGCTTCTTAACCACTGAGCCACAGCAGTCCTTACTTAGAAGATGATACAGTGTTATTGCTGAAGAGACACCTGCTACAAAACTACTCTGTTTATAGAATCAAAACATGAAACAAAACTTTCCTATGACAAGTCACCCAATAAAAGAAAGCCAGTTTGCTATGGTTCCTGGGCATCAATCAAAAAATGTGCTTCAAGGCTCAACTCTTTTTACTAGGCAACCAGGGATGGAGTTGATGAGGGAAGATCACACACACACACACCACTGGGCCAGGAAAAGATCTGGATGAGAGAAGAAAACTATTTGATTTTGGAAGCTTATTACCAATCTGAGCCATTAAAATACGGATTTTAAAAATGTATGTACCAAATTTTGGGGACAGAAACCACCTAGATTTGGAAATTATTTAGCAAAGACTAATGGACCAGAGACATGCTATTTTGAAACATAAGTTCTTCACTGATGTTGAATTACAAGAGATTATAAGCAAAGCAGTACAATAACAGGCCTAAACATAATTTATAAGGCTGTTAACTTACAGAGTGAGCAGCAAGTAATGAAGGAAAGAGAGGAGACCAATAGGGCTACTGAAAAACAAGAAGTAATAGCTCAGCTATTATAGCTGGGAAAGATTTTGAAGAACCAATGGTAAATGACAAATTAGCTGAGAAGATTAAGGTTCAAATGAAAATGATAGAAAGAATTAGATTGCCAAAACTGAACCAAATTAGTAAGAAAAATTTAGCAAAAATATTGAAAAAGGTGAATGACACTGTCTAGATTATTCCAACAGAAATAACAGCTCAAAAAATTCTTCTAATATACGCAGCAGTTTACGTTATTACTGAAGAACTGGGTTTGAAAGTCCAAAAGAATCAAGGGATTAAGAAAGAAATACTAAAATGGAAAATTCACTTGGAGTTGAAAATTAAAAACATTTTATTGAATTGGAGTAATCTGAAAAATATGAGACAAAGAAAGATAGGAAGATCAAAAGTAGCCTGATAACAAGGTACTTGAGCAACAAGGGAATTACAGTTATAACTGAGGAATTGAAACAAAGAGTTGTGGCCATTGCAGAAAAGATCAAGTGATATGATAATCAAATACTGTACAGTAAAACCTCGGATAATGCTAAAACTTGGTTCCACAAGTCTTGGTGTTATCCGATTTTTAGTGTTATCCTATGGGATGGATAGTGTTATCCTATGGGATGGATCAGATAACGTTAAAGCTCCATAGAGATACATTGTAACCGCGCAGGCTTTAGCGGTTGTTATCCGATCCATCCCATAGGACCTTAACGTTATTCGATGCAATTCTCCACCCCAGATTACTTAACGTTATGCGATTCTAGCATTATCCGAGGTAAACGTTATCCGAGGTATTACTTGTAATGCAGTTTTAGCAGAATGCAGTTTCAAGTTAATCAACATTACTTTTACAACATTCACAGCAAGCCTCGTTTTTATCTTTCCAAAGGTTAGACAGGTGTCTGGATACATAATTGTTGACCATAATAACCAAATGTTCTTCTGAGTGTGTAGATCTTGGAATGACAAATACAGAACATCAGAACCAACCCAAGCATTAGACAGACTGAGGCTGCTATTTCAGGCTGCAGATTATGGATGTCATGAAGTGGCAGCAGATGTTTAATTTGTTTAATCTGTTATCATTGTGTATATATATGGCTCTGGCTTTGGATACCATGTGCCTTGACTGAAGGAAGGGTTGCAAAGGAAGGTACTGTGTGTTTATAGCACCAATATTTTGTTCTCTGGTACTACTGGAGGAAAACCACATAGGGTGGTCATCATTCTCATCCTTGTGAGATCAGAATCAGCTTGTTGCTTCTTGGAAGGAGAAAATTGGCCTGTTCCTCTAAGTGACTTCTCATGTGCAACCACATGTTAATAATACCTAGTCATTGTTACTCTATGCATATAGGGTCCTGCAGCATCAAGCTGCAGCTTTGGAAGGGTTTCACAGCTTTCTGTCAGAAGCTGGCTTTGCCATTTGAACACCACACATTTTTCTTGCCTGGTATTCAATAAAATGTGTAGACAAATGTTTCTCAGGCCAGTTTGTGCTCTGTGAAAGGCTATGTTGTGAAACAGAGAGGAGAAGGCGAAGAGTAGCAGTTGGTAATGCTTAGATTAAAATGAAATGCCATCTCCTACCCACCCCGACCCCCTTTGGTGCTGCCTTCTGAGGTCTCTTTCTTGCTTCCAAAGCCAGCTCTACTAATGAGCTGTGGGGTGAAATGACAGGAAGGAGGGGAGAGGTCTTGTGAGGGGAAATGTTGATGAGCTTGTTGCCATGCACTCGCCAGAGGGCCCCAATGCTTGCGTGCGCGCTCTCTCTCTCTCTACATCTCCCTGAGCTTTGGCACTGATACATGCAGTGAATCACTGAACTAGGAGCTCTCCATGGAAACAGTTTGTTAGAGGCAAAAGAAACATAAACAGTGTTTACCCTTGCGTTAAACAAAGAAAGAGAAATGCAAAAGACTTTCTAGCTAGATTGCAAGAGCTTTTGCTTCCCTTTGCTCATTTTTTTTTTAAAAAAATGTCCACATCTGCCATTTTACCAACCTTCCTTCCTTTCTCTCTTCCCCTCTCAAAAATCTATCCCCACCTTAGATGCCTTTCCTTGGTTGATGGAAGATATGTTTTTCTCTTTTAGGATAAGCTTAGTTAAGGGAGCCCCCACTATCATACACAGTTTTTACAACAATTCTAGTGGACACAAAATGTGCCCACAGACAAAACTGTAACTTTGGAAGGCTGACAGATGGGCAACCTGGAAAAGAAAATTGAATTAATGTTATGCACTGGAGAACAGGGCATTGAAAAGGAAATTTATAACAGTATAAGCATATGAAATCCCTTGTAGAATCTTAGAAGTCATCCAAGGGTTATTATGGGTTGCAAGTTTGGAGTTTGAGAAAAATTAATTTTGGTAGTAGCTGTGGCAACCAACAGACACGATTACTAGCTGAATTGGACTTCAAAGCACATGCTGCCTATGTTTCATGCACCATTCCTAGGAACAGAATGCCTTCCAATAAAGGACTCTTGGCTGGTTTTTGATCTTTCTATCTTTTAGATTTCCTTGTCTCAGATTCTTCAAATTACTCAAGTTTGATCAAATGTTTTTAAATTTCGATTCCAAGCAAATTTTCCATTTTGGGTTTCCTTTTTTAAATCCCTTGACTCTTTTGGACTTTCAAACCCAGTTCTTCAGTGGTAACGTAAACTGCTGAATACATTAGCTGATTTGTTTGAGCTAATGTTTCTGTTGAAATATTTTAGACAGCTTCGTCCACTTTCCTCAATTTTTCTTCATTCACTTTTTTGCAAATTTTTCTTACTAACTTGGATCAGTTTTGGCAGTCAGACTCTTTTTACCATTTTCATTTGAACTTTAATCTTCTCAACTAATTCATCACTGGTCATTGGCTTTACAAGATCTTTTCCAGCTATTGTTCTTTGTTTCTCAGTAGCCCTTTTGGTCTTCTCTCTTTCCTCCGCTACTTGCTTCTTTATTTGTAAATTAGCTGCTTTATATTTTAGCTGCCTTATACATTATGCTTGGGTCTGCATCTTGCACTAATCTGTTTATATCATCATCGTCATCGTCATTATTGTTGTCATTGTCATTGTTTTTGTCACGGTCATTATTTTACACACACACACACACAGAGAGAGAGAGAGAGAGAGAGAGAGAGTACCTTAAGTTCAATGGTGTTTTGCTACCATCTAATAGTATTTGGAATGTGTTGCTAGGTAATTTTCATAATCATATGTAAAGATGTAGCACAAAGAAGAGCTTATATCGCTCCCCAATGCTGGATAACCAACCACCATGAAAACATCAGTCTATTTTAAAATGTGTTTTATCTAAATCCAACTTTAATCTGTAAAAATAATCCTGAGAGGCAGTGCAAGATTAGTTTAAACATACACTACTGTTGTCATGCCCTGGGCTCCATGGTCCTTATGATTAGTTTCCCCCCTCTCTTTTATTTGGGGATGGAATATCTACTATTATTGAAAGCAAACTCTCCTCCCTGCCCTCTGCTGCCATTTTGTGTAGCCAATGCTTAGAAATACACATCTGGAGGGCCTTCTGGGCAGAGAGAGAATTAACAACAAAGAGTCATTGTGCAGCCTTTTCTTCCTTAGCGGATTTCCCATGTCTTTGTTTAAAGGAGGGGACAGGAGAAGGAGCAGGAAAACATGGGGGAGTTACAAATGGAAGATAGAACAGGACATTAAAATTCTAGTAGATAAACCAAGGCATTCTGTACTCTGAGAACATCCCAAATTAAATGAACCATGGTGTCCATGATATTTATGCACCAGAAAGGAAGCCATTTGTCTGTCAATAGTTCAACAGGTCAGACTTGATCAACCCCATTGGTCTCTTTTACTTTTCAGTTTGTCACTCAAAATGATCATCTGAGCTATTGAATTCAAGCTAATGAATCCCTGTATTGTTCTAGTATTTTAATATGATCTGAAAACCAAGCCATAGCTTTCTTAACTTAATATGCAACAATTATAATAATATTTTCTTATGATGACAGATAACACTATCTGCATTTCCCACAAATACTACACTCGTTCTGAGTAATTTATTTTGTGCAACTATGTTTATTTTGTACATGTTGACACCTTGTTGACATCTTGTACATGTTGACATCTTCTCACCAATACAGGGCTGTCTTCAACCTAGTAAAGGTAAAGGTCTCCCTTGCTCAAAAGCCAGTCATATTCGACTCTAGGGTTCAGTGCTCATCTCTGTTTACAGCCAAAGAGCCAATGCTGTCTGTGTCTGCAGATGTTTCCAAGGACATGTGGCAGGCATGCCTGGAGACAGGAGTGCACGGAATGCTGTTTACCTTCCCACTGAAGTGGTACCTATTTATCTACTTGCAATTTCTTGCTTTTGAACTGCTAGGTTGGCAGGAGCTGGGACAGAGATGGGAGCTCACTCCGTCATGCAGTACTCAGGTCTTGAACTGCTGAGCTTCCGCCAGTTGTCGAGTTCAGCATCTTAATCACTTGAGCCTACATGTTCAACCTACCGTGATATATATTTCAGCCTCCTGCCTATTTACTGTGTTTCTGAGAACTCAGGATAGCCAGATAATCAAATTAAGTGCAGCTGTATGAGAGTTTTCTTGCTGATAACTATGTACTGATAGTGTGTAAAATGGATATGTAATTAAAAGCATGTACTGTACATTATCAACAATTAGGCTCAGAGGTTTTTTTTTAATAAACAGAATCAGGTTAGCTGCTGAATGAGCATCAGCTTCATGAAATCAATGTTACAGGTTAGAGCACTGATTTTCAGCACACACCCAAGATAATCAATGTGCTGTTATTGCTAGGTCATCCATTGCTGCTATAGCTGCTCCCAGAATGATTTAGGGTAGTACACATCCCAATCTGACAACCTCCAGACTCTTCAGAGGTAGACAATTTCCCTTGCCCTCAACCTGTTATGCCTGTTATGCTGAGAAAGATGAGAGATGAAGTCCAACATCTTTTTAAGACCATATTGTGAAAGGCTACTCTAGGGCATGGTTCCTCCAGTGTAGCACTAAGTACTATCAACACATCAAAGGGGGACCAGAAAAGTAGACCAGGGTTCAAGTGATATTAAAATACATTGGGTGAAGGTAGAGTATGGGGTAAAGTGGCAGAAACAGTGGCTGCAGCAGACATAGGAAAATATTGATGGATGAACAAAACAAATAAGGTCTAGCTTGATCTTCTATGTGTCTGTTTTCATATATGTGGAATGAGCTGAAGCCAGCTGGGGCTAAGAATAGAGCTCCAGTGTTATTGGAGTGTCTGTGCGTGCACAATCGTGCCTGCTGAGGTTTTTAGCAGCATTTACAATGGGGGGAGACCATGTGTCCGGCCCACTCAACTGTCTGAGGGGGAGTGGCCTGGCCCTTGGCGCAAAAACCTTGAGAACCCCTGATCAAAGATGATAGAGGCGGTGGAAGCTAATAGTACATTGCATGTAAAGGTAGGGTAGGTACTAAGTGCAGTAGCTTAATGGTTAAGACACTGAACTGGAAGGTCAGCAGCTCTGCACAACGGAGTTTGCTCCTGTCTCTTTCCCAGCTCCTGCCAACCTAGCAGTTTGAAAGCACGAAATTGCAAGTAGATAAATAGATGCCACTTCACTGGCTATAAACAGAGATTAGCACAGAAACCTAGAGTCAGATTACAACTGGCCTTTGACCAAGGGTGACCTAAGGTACTAACAAAAGAAAGTATGAACAGTTTATTGGCCCGCATGCTGCTGAGAACAGTGAAAGGAATAAGAGTGGAAAAGGATCCTGGACGTATGCAGTCAACACCAGCTTTTTATTACTAACACTTTTTTTGAAGATTGCAGTTCACCATACAGGTATTATACATGGTATACATGGAACTATATCACCATTAAAAGTCAGATTGATTACATATTAACAGGCGTTAAAAGAAGATTTAGAATACTTGAGGCAAAAGCAATTGCCAATGGACTGTGTGACACCGATGACAAAATTGTACAGTTAACAGCAAGAAATGATAAATCCAGTATTAAAAGAAAAAGATTAATAAAAAACCAAGAATTAATTAAGATAGCAACTCAAGACTCTCATCATGAGAGGTGGTAACGGGGTGAACAAGCCTGACCTGTTGAACTATTGACAGACAACAGGCTTAAGCCAATTCCCCAAAGCATGATCAGCCAATGTACTGACTTAGGCTCCTGGGAATTGAAGTCCCTTTGTGGGGTGTGGGCCCCACATTGGGAACTACTGAGAAACAAGTATAAAACAAGTGACAGAGTTCAAATACCTAGGAACAACATTTACTGATAATGGCTAAATTGATGGAGAGATTAACATACAGTGTAATAAGGCAAACCAACTATTGGCAGAAGAGTAGCGTGCCTTGGCAGGGCCCCGTATAAAAATTTGTTTGGGGGGCCCTAGGAAGGGTAAATATTTGTTTTGCTTACGCACGTTGGGGGCCCCCGTGGCCCGGGGGCCCCATATAATTGATACGGCAGATACGGCGGTAGCTACGCCTCTGACTATTGGGACAGTTAGCTCTGCTCTTGAACACAAGGCAATACCAATCAACACAAAGAAACACAAAAGCATATTCATTCCCACCTTATGTTACCAGTGCCAAACATGGACACCTACAACAAAACATAAGTGAAAGTTGGTCACCACAGAAATGAGGTGTCTGAGGAAGGCTGCTGGCGTGGCTAGAAGGGATACGATTAGGAATGAGGTTATAAGGGAAATCTTGCACTACATACAGAGACAACAAATAAAGTGATTTGCCCATTTGGAGAGAATGTCTTGGAATGCAGTACCTTACAAGGCATACGTGGAAAGAGAAGAAGGACAAAGGCCACGAGGTTGCTAGAAGTGCTAGAGCAAGAACCTTGCATCTCTTTTGGCACCTGATGGGATAGAAGAAGAAGAAGAAGAAGAAGAAGAAGAAGAAGAAGAAGAAGAAGAAGAAGAAGAAGAAGAAGAAGAAGAAGAAGAAGAAGAAGAAGAAGAAGAAGAAGAAGAAGAAGAAGAAGAAGAAGAAGAACCACCACCACCACCACCACCACCACCACCACCACCACCACCACCACCACCACCACCACCACCACCTGGATTGTGGAAATTGCCTCTCATTTTGCTTATAAACCTCTGATGGCCTATGCAAACCGTAATGATAGTTTGGGGTTTGCTGTCCCCCATCCCAAGCTATTCTTGTTTTGCAATATCAATTAGAGAGGGGCAATTAGCTACCATCTGAGTTAAACTGAAAGCTGTGCTCATATAACCAGCTTTTGATAAATAGCGATGTTGCTACCATGGAGCAATTAACATCCATGGCTGCTTTTCTCTGATTCTAGTTTTTATAGCTTATTATCAGATGATACTCCCTGCTTCCAAGGCAGTAATGATTCTCCACCAAAAGCCTTCCTCCTCAATATTAGGGCTATTTGGCTCAATACAAGCTTTTAATGCATCACCATAACAACAGAGAAACAAAACAGAGTACTCTGGTGGAAATGGTGTGTGTGTAGGAGCGGTGGTTCCTTGAGGTGACCACTTCTGATGTTCCTCTTTTTAAGGATCATGGTAATTTCCCATCCTAAAAGATTAGGATCCTTTTTGGGGGTTTTTTGGTTTTTTGTTTTTTGTTATCATGTCAGAAGCACACAAAGGTGTTTTCTAGGTTGAAAGGGTTTTTGCTGGTGGAACTCCACTCAGGGGACCCCTGAATGAGTTTCATTTCATGTGCCCAAGATCTTTTCCCACCGAAGTGGTCCCCATTAATTTCCTTGCAATTACTTGCTTTCAAATTGCTAGGTTGGCAGGAGCTAGGACAGAGATGGGTACTCACTCCATCATGCAGTACTTGGGTCTTGAACTACTGACTTGCCAACCTTCTGGCTAACAAGGTGAGCTTCTTAACCACTGAGCCGCCGCAGCCCCTTAATTAGGGTCCTGCTACTATGCAAAGAAGCAGGATCTTCTATTTATTTATTTATTCCAACTTGTATGCTGCCCTATGTGCAGAGCGACTCAGAGCAGCTAACATAATATCGCAGAACATCACACAGTCACAATAATAAGTTCAATAATAAAACCAAACAATCCAATACAAATTTAAAAGAAGAGAATTTAAAGAGTTAAAAAATTTAAAGGGTTAAAATAGTTAAGGGAGAGCTGGAAATTATCAAATCAACCAGGTTCCATGGGGTCAGAGCGGACACAGAGAAAGCCCTCCTTCTAGTGCTAGAGAGAGACACCTCTCTAGCTGATGGCACAATTAGAGAGCCTCTCCCAGGGCTGGATTTTCCTATAGGCTAACTAGGCTTCAGCCTTGGGCCTCAAGATCAGGAGGGGGCTATATATTGATATATATCACAGTAATGATGTATTTTATTATCTCTCATGTAATTTACAAACTTAAAAATGGGAGGTGAAAGGGCCACATAAGTGGAATAGCCTAGGACCTCTTTTCATGTAAATCCAGCCCTGGCTTCTCCGGTCTGCTCTGGTGGGACGGACAGATGTTCTTGGGGTGATGCGGTTTCTTAAGTATCCTGGCCCACTACCATGTAAGGCTTTAAAGGTAATTACCAGCACCTTGAATTGCACCTGGAGGCACACTGGCAACCAGTGCAGCTCCTGAAGCAGTGGTGAGGCACATGCATAATGTCCACATCCCAACACCACCCAGGCAGCGGCATTCTGGACCAACTGCAGCCTCTGAATGGTCATCAAGGGCAGCCAGAGAGATGCGCCTCTCTACCCGATGGAACATCTAGAGAGGCGCATAAGAGTCATGATACTGCAGGTATGGGAAGGTGTGGCCTCACACTTCTTCAGAAATAACCACTATAAGAAACAAAGTCCTCACACAGAGAAAAAGAGCATGTGAGCTATCTGTTGTAATACAAGGTGCTTATAGGTGGCTGGATCTGGAATAAGTAATTAAGCACCATTAACTTTAGTCTGCGCATGTAACAAGAAATGGAAAATGCAGGTTGTTGCAGCTGATCATTCAAGGCAGAATAAGGGGGGGGGAGTGCAGGATGGAGAAGCATTTTATAGCTGAAGAAGCTGAGAGGCTGTTTTGGATGGACCATAATATTATTGTTCAGAGTGGCCACGGGGGTGAAACTGAAACAGACAAGAAGATGTCAAGCCTCTGATGGGAGCGGGAGGCAGAGGAGCAGAAGCAGGAGCTGCTTCAGCTTTATGAAAGGCCTACTCTATGGCAGAATTACATGGTAACCTACCTGCCCACAATATTGATGGGCAACTTCAAAGTAATCAATTTCCTTCTAAAATTTCAGCTTAGAATGCAGAACTCTTCAAATGTAGGACACCTTTGAAATGAGGAGTGTCCTCTGCCAGGTCTTCAAATGGAGGACCATCTTTTCTAAAGGAGGACATGTGGCCAACCTACAGGGCGTGATGGGGTTGAACACACTTGTTTTAGAGGATTCTGAGAGTTTTAGCCAGGAAAATATTCCAGCATGGAAAAGTAGAGTGTGTTATTGTGAGAGAAGCCTTGTTGCCTGGTCTCAGTAGACTAAGAAAACCATTGCTCTTCCCAAAGACAGAAATCTCAAGGTGAACAGCAGTGGCAGATTTTTATTGTGGCAGATTGTCAGGATTTGCAGCTGTTGCTCTAAATCCTGTAGGACTGAGAGCTCCCACCTGAGGGCTCTGGGGAAAGTTCTGGACTTCATCTGGAGACCCTGGATGGCTCAGCTATATAAGAACTGTCCCTTCTTCCCAGAGGCTGCCTTCAGCAAGTAAGGTTAGTAGACTTTCATTGCTTGGCTTGTGGATCTCTTGCCTTGTTCCTGTTGTCCCAGGTCTCTGCCTTGCTCTCCATTCCTACTCTAGAAGATCCCCTGTCTGCTTCCTATGGACTATTATTTTGTCTTGCTCCAGCCTCTGAGGGTTCTCTGCCATGTCTGTTCTTCTGGTCACTTGACTTATGGCTTGTTTGGACTACGTTTTCATCATTTGGACTAATCCTGCATGGGCAGGTGGCAGGTAACATGAATGCCAAGGAACCAGGACAACCAGGTAACAGGCCAAACAGTAACCATATCTCAGTCCAGAGTCCAAGTCCAAGTGAAGCCAGAGATGCAGCACACCTGTTGATCAGGGCTTCTGGGAACTGATGTCCAAGAACAGTTGGAGCACCAAGGTTGGCCAACCCTGCCCTAGAGTGCAAAACAAGTGGGCCCTAGAACAAATGAAACCAAAATTATTTCTGGTGACAAGATGATGAAGAGCTGTCCTACAAGGGTTCCCAACCTATGGCCCCTGGCCCTTGCCTCCTGGCTCCATTTCATGTGGTCTGTGCCGCCGGCGCCACATCGAGAAGCAGACACATTTACATTAGCTGTAAAACACATCTGCACATGCGTAAATGTGCCTATGACTCTCCAAAACATGGAAGTGGCTGTATTTATGACAGCCGTAAATGTGCCCGCTTCGGGGGGGGGCATGATCTGGCCTGCTCAGCTGTCCGTGTTGTGTGGTCAGGCCTATGTGGCATGAAAAGTTTGGAAACCCTTGCTCTACGAGTAGCCACAGGCTATAACTTGCAGGAGTTGAGGAAAGATGTTGCCATTTTGGAGATCTCTCGTTCATAGGGGTGGCATAAGTCAGTGACTACTTGATGTCACTCAGCAACAACCTGTCTCAAGATTACTCATCAGCCAAAGATCTCTGCTCCACTTCACCCTCCTCTCCACCTCACTGCTAATATAGACAATTTATTAAAGTGTAGCAAGAATGGTACCTACACAAAGAGAACATGCTGGCTGATTGTTTTGGAGGAGACATGAGTTGCAGCCCTTCAAATGTTTCTCCAAATTGCCCTTCCAGGAGTTGGAGGTGGGGAGATACTGATAATTCCAATACAGTAATACCCCGGCTAACGATTGCATCGGATAACGCTAAGACCGCATAACGACGACAAATTTGGGGGGAAGATTTGCACCGGATAACGTTCTTAGCAGCAGGGTGGCTGGCTCCATTCAGCTTCCCAGCCACCCTGCAGCTACAGAGGCAGGGGTTGGGAGGCTGGAAAGCTGACCGTGGGCTCCCCCGTCAGCTTCCCCAGCCACCCCACAGCTGCGGAGGCAAGGGCGGGTGGCTAGGGAAGCCGACAGGGGGTCGCCGTCAGCTTCCCCAGCCACCCTGCAGCTGTAGATCGGGTCCTCTGATCTCTCTGGAGCAGACAGGGGACACGATCCAAGCTGTTTCTGGGCTTCCCCGACGTCCTCAGCCAGTGCAGCAAGCCAAAACGTCAGGGTTCGAATCCCGACATTCTGGCTTGCTGCAGCCTCCAGGGAAACAGGGCTTTTTTTAAACGTTGTGTGATCAATGCATCGCACAACGTTAAAAACCGGATCACGACGAGACTTGTGGAACCAAGTCTCAACGTTATCCGGGGTACTAGTGTACAAGCTTTTTGCGTTGATCTGTTTTTAACATCAGGAGTGAGGACAAAATGAAGTTTATTATGAGGCTTCTATATCTCAAAATGAGGCTCTTTATGTCATCGTGAAGAACATTATAGATTTCTGGCCTCCAGGAGGAAGAGAAACTAGAAAAGGAGAATCTTCCTTTCATTTTCTCCCTCATTTTGTGTCAGGTCAATCATTTCACTGGGTAAATATTACTCCGCTCTGTCAGAAGCAATATTAGGTTATTGGAGTTTTGTTGGTTGGCTTTGCTATGTTGCCCCCTCCTTGTGATCAGGCAGCCTCTTTGCTACTCAGCCCTTCCCCTGAGAAGACTTCTGAAATAATTAAATCAAGCGGCTCAGTTATAACAGCTATTGTGGTTATATCTCCGGATCCCCTGCACTTATTAACAACAACAAAAATAATCTTAATATTTTCACTTAATATAAAAGCTTCTCTGTGCTGTGCAATCCCCATACTTACTAAGATCTATCTGTTCTTTTATAAGTTTTCATCAAAAAGCTGCATTCTCAATTATTATTACTCTTCTTACTATTATTACTATTCTCTTGTCACTCCATCAGCCAGGGATGCTCGTCTCACGAGCACTAGGAAGAGGGCCTTCTCTGTGTTCGCCCCGGTCCTTTGGAACCTCCTCCCGACAGAGCTGCGCCTGCAGACGGAGATCCTGCCCTTCCGAAAGGGCGTAAAGACCTGACTGGCGGGTCAAGTGTGGGGACATAGTAACGCAGGTTCCCACCTAGGATGGCTGATTTAAGGGCAGCCATCCCTCCCCCCACCTGGCATCTGTATCTGTATCTGTTTTTAGCTGTTTTATCGGTTTTATTGCTTTAATGTTTTAAATTTTTCTATGAACTTTTAAGGTTTTTATATATTGTTATGACCATTACCTATGGCGGTAATGTATGTTGTAAGCCGCCCAGAGTCGGGTCTTCCCGATTGGGGCGGGATACTAAATACGAACAATAAATAAATAAATTACCAGAACGAAACAAGACAAAAGGTAAGTGGGAACGACTCTTGTCCAGATTGCAAATGGCCAAACACTTTAGAAGTGCTTCTTATCACATGATGATTTACCAGTAATTTTAATCTTGTGACCCAGTGGATGCTATGAGGGAACCAGTAAAGGCCTCATTCCCCTAATCTTTTCCTTTGTGACTGTTATCTTGTTTAAATATTGTCTTTCTCTTTCTGCGCCTGGAAACCTGGAAGGCTCTCACTCTCAAATAGGGCCTCACGTGGTGGAGTAGGGCTCTACGGTTGAATGAGTCTTCTTACCTCCCAATTTAACATAGTTCACTTGAGTGGGTGGAGTCTATGACAGGTGTGGCCATCTGTTTCTCCCTCACTGCACCTTCCTGCCCATACTTTGTGGTGCTGTGACAAGGAGGAATCGCTGGCCATATGTTTGGTCTGTGGGCTGGCTGCTATTTTAACAGCAATTGAAACGGAACGGCTTTCTTTGGGTTGCAGTTGCTGGAACTCACAACTTAATTTCAGTTTCATGTGTTTAATACAGAACTCCTGTGGTCTTGTTTTAGTAAAGGTAAAAGTTGCCCTTGCTCGAAAGCCCGTTGTATCTGACTCTAGGGTCCAGTGCTCACCTCCATTTATAGCTAAAGAGCCAGCGCTGTCTGCATCTGCAGAAGCCTCCATGGACATGTGGCAGGTATGACAGAATGCTGTTTTACCTTCCCACTGAAGTGGTACCTATTTATCTACTTGCAATTTCTTGCATTCAAACGGCTAGGTTGGCAGGAGCTGGGACAGAGACGGGAGATCACTCCATCATGCAGTACTTAGGTCTCGAACTACAGATCTGCCGAACTTCCAGTCATCAAGTTCAGTGTCTTAACCACTAAGCCGCCTGATAATACCTGTAAGGCAGCACCTCACTGTAGCGTAACAGTTGTTCAAATTGTTTTCCAGTGGGATGATACCTATGATGTCTTTGCATAGCACATATATTCTCCACCCTCTGTAGCTTTGGGCAACCTACATGGTCATGGTCACAAAACACCACCCAGAAGGCAGGACTGGTCAACCACTTCTGAATACTCTATATACAGTACCTAGAAAGCCATGGGGAGGATGGTCATAAGTCAAAATGAACTTGATGGCATGCCATTATTGTTATTATGGAAATGCTTTGTTATTATGGAAATGCTTTGGTCACTTCCAGACTTGATTACTGTAATGTGCTCTACACGGGGCTGCCCTTGGTGACCATTCGGAGACTGCAGCTGGTCCAGAATGCGGCAGCTCGGGTAGTGATGGGGTGCGGGCGTTATGCTCGAGCCTCACCACTGCTCCGGGAGCTGCACTGGCTGCCAGTATGTCTCCGGGTGCAATTCAAGGTGCTGGTCATTACCTTTAAAGCCCTATATGGTAGTGGGCCAGGATACCTAAGAGACCGCGTCACCCTAAGAACATCGGTCCGTCCCACCAGAGCGGATTGGAGGGGTTCTCTTGTTATCCCATCGGCTAGGGAGGCTCGCCTCACTAGTACGAGGAAGAGGGCTTTCTCTGTGTTCGCCCTGGCCCTCTGGAGCCTCCTCCCGATAGAGCTACGCCTGCAGACAGAGCTCCTGCCCTTTCGGAAGGGCTTAAAGACCTGGCTGGCAGGGCAAGTGTGGGGTCCCAGGAACGCAGGTTCCCACATAGGATGGCTGATTTAAGGGCAGCCACCTCCCCTTGTATCTGTATCTGTTTTTATATGCTTTGCTGTTTTAATGTTTTAAATTTTTTTAATGAACTTTTAAGGTTTTAGATATTGATATGATTATAGTTTATCCATGACGGTAATTTACGCTGTAAGCCGCCCAGAGTCGGGTCTACCCGATTGGGGCGGGATACCAAATGTGAGCAATAAATAAATAAATATAAATAAATAGCCCATTGATGAGTTATGGTAGGGCAATGAATATGAGAGGACACTAGTCCTCTTTCAAATCCTTGTCTAATCATTAGAGTAACTATAATATCATGTAAGGCTCCTTGTAGTTTTTGTAAATCAGAGTGAATTTAAGCAAAGACTTTATGACATTTGGCTAAAGTTGTTATTCATACAATGAGGGAAATGCAAATTAACTCACATTCTCTTGCTGTGCAATTACACCAAGGGACTGAGTTCTCTTCAGTGGACTGACAAGCAAAGGAGTAAAGACTTCGCATTGCAATTCTACTGGAACACCTGAAGAAGGCTTTCCTTCCTCAGTTTACTAATCTCCATATCTTATCTTTCTAACTACTGTATAGTGTTCATTAAACTGTAAATAAAATAAAATGGCAACAGCAATTACACTTATATACCAGCCCATAGTGCTTACAGCCCTCTCTGGATAATTCACAAGTTAATTAGCATTTTTGTTCCTACCATGCTGGGTACTCCTTTTACTGACCTTGAAAGGATGGAAGGCTGAGTCAGCCTTGAGCCCTTCAGGGTAGAACTCAACTTGTGGGCAGAGTTTTGGCTGCAGTGCTGCATCTTAACCATAACACCACAAGGGCTTAGGAACTTAAAAAAAAACTAAAAGTATCTTGAGAGAGGCATTTTGTAGAGAGAGATGAGTGCTGGTGCTGTTTCCTTTGTGTGTGCATGAATGCACTCTCTCCTGGGTCCTCTCTTGTGAACTGAAAGGTGAGGGCAAAGGTGCTTTGCCAAAGCACTGCTTTGTATGTTTGTGCTTGATTAGTCTTTCAGTTGCTACTTATAGTTACAGCCAGAAGAAAAATGGAATTGCCAGCACATGGAAAGAAACTCCATGCTTGTTGCTTGGTTGGAGGTCAGAGGAAGGAGAAAAGCTATCAATTAAAAAAAATGGAACGAACAAGCAGGAAAAGTGAGCAGGGCCTTGCCTAAGATGCTGGAGAAGAATTTCACCAATCAAGTTAGTGGCAAAGGACAATCACATTAGGATGTAAATCTCCCTCCCATTGATACTATAAGTACATGCAAGACTGTTGTTATCCCAACAATGTTGTGTGACCGGGGGGGGGGGGTGAATCAACCTCAAAACCAGACTATTTCCCACTTTTTTCCTTTTTTCTCAAGTGAACCCTCTCTTCTCATTTGATGTCTAAAGTACATTAGCTTCATCTTTACTATTTGACCTTCCAGGGAACAGTCAGGGTTGATTTCTTCTTGACCTATTTGTTCTCTACACTGTCCAGGGGACTCTCAAAACTCTCCTCCAGCACCACATCTCAAAGGCATCTATTCTTCTGTGCTCAGCTTTCCTTATGGTCCAGCTCTCACAACCGACATTGCCACCTGAAATACCCTTGCTTTGACTATGCAAATTTTTGTTTGCAAGGTGATGTCTCTACTTATAACTATGTTCCCCAGGTTTCTCATAGTTTCTTATAGCTTATCATAGCATCAGTCACCATTTTATTTCACGGCTGCAATCTCCATCTGCAGTGATCTTGGATCCTAAGAAAGTAAAATCTGTCACTGCTTCTACTTCTTCCCCACTTATTTTCCAGGGACTGACAGGGCCTGTTGCCATTATCTTGGTTTTCTTGATGTTGAGTCTCATGCCAGCTTTTGCACTCTCTTCTTTCAACCAAAGCAGAAGCTTCTTTAGGTCTTCCTCACTTTCTGCCATTAGGGTAGTATTATCTGCGTATCTCAAATTGTTGATGTTTCTCCCAGCAATTTTGATCCCATTATGTGCTCTGTGTATAAGTTAAATAGGCAGGGTGACAAAATGCAGCCTTGTCTTACTCCTTTTCCTATTCCAAACTACTCAGTCATTCTGTATTCTGTCCTAACTCTTGCTTCTTGACTCATATACAGATTTCTCATGAGGTATATAAGGTGCTCTGATATTCCCATCTCTTTAATTACTTGCCACATTTTGTTGTGGTCCACACAGTCAAAAGCCTTAGTGTAGTCAATGAAACAGAAGTAGACTTGTTTCTGATATTCATTTGTTTTCTCCATGATCCAACGTATGTTGGCAATGCGGTCTCTAGTCCCCCTGCCTCTTCTGAACCCTGCCTGCACTTCTGGTAATTCCTGAGGCCACTCTATCCTTACATCAAGCACGTAGCAGTTTTGTGAGTAAACACTAATGTTCATTTTTCCTTAACTCTTTTGTCTGAGCATTTTTTAAGCTGTAATGAAGGGGGTTTAAATCTGGAAGACTTGCTTTAATATAAAAGCCTAACACTTGTGCTGCTTTGCTGTGCAGCTGCTTAACAATTAGCAATGTTTCTCTTCCAACAAATAAATTCTACCCAATGCAGTGCTAATTCTTGTGACTTTTTACAAGCACTTCTCCTAGGAGGCCAGATGTGACATCTGTTTTTCCTGCTTGTTTGAACAAGAAGACTTAAGAAAACCTGGAAGGTATTGCAATAATAATTCTCACTCAGTCAAAGCCAAGCAAACTGCAAATGCTAATAACCTTTTTAGTTTTAAGTGAGTTAGCAAGTTTATCAAATTGTGAATTATCTTGTTTGAATGATTTAGGGATAGATGGCACCTGAGAGAGCTATTTAGGGAGCAGAGGAGGTATTTCAGCTGTATTTCTTTAGGGTGAGTTCTGGATAATTTACTGGATGTAGGTTTGTTGTTGTTCAGTTGCACAGTCGATTCTGACCCTTTGTGACCCCATGGTCCATTGCCCTCCAGGCATCCCTGTCTTCCACCATCCTCCTCAACCTGCCCAACTCTGTGCCCATTGCGTCTACAATATCATCTAGCTATCTCACATTTGGCTGCCCCCTTCTTCTTTTGCCCTCCACCTTTCCCAGCATCAAGACTTTCTCAAGCGAATCCTCTCTTCTCATTTGATGTCCAAAGTACTTTAGCTTCATCTTTACTATTTGACCTTCTAAGGAGCAGTCAGGGTTAATTTCTTCTAAGATTATTGTGATTATTGTGAGAAATCCCAAAGGCCAGTCTGCAATAGATAATATGGCTGACTATGCTGCATTTCTGACCCCGCCTGAGACCTTCCTGTAGTCTGAATGGGGAACAGCTCTTAGATCATTTTGGTCCATAGAGAGGGATGTTGAGAGGCTATGAGTTGTACTTCATGAATCCGCCCCGAGTGGATGGGAGACTGCCTCTTTCCCCTTCCTGCCTTTTCTCTTCCTAGCCCACTTGCCACCAGAGAGAGGGAGGGATCCCTACACTCTGTGCTTTATAGGTGCAGCCTGGCTCATGGGGTATATATGCCCAGATTCACCTTTGGGATGAAGGTCAGGCCAAGATGTCCAGTCAGCCCATGCCCCAAGGAACTGTGGACTGGGAATCTTTGGAGCACTGAAGCAAGTTGCGCTCCTTCCCTCAGCAGGGGGACCATCATCACCCTCTCCCATCCCCTAAATCAGTGATGGGCAAACCTTGGCACTCCTGCTGATCAGGGCTTCTGGGAACTGAATTTCAAGAACATCTGGAGTGCCAAGGTGTCAGACTTCAGGGGTCTCTGTAAGGGCCCTCCCACTCATGCTCCTGAGCATATGCTCATTTCTGGAACATATTTAACCCTTTGAGAGACCTGAGCCGCTTTTAAAAAGAACTTACTGAGCTCTGGCAGTAGAGCAGAACAAGGGAGGCTTCTTCTTCAGGTAGCATAGCGTAGGTGTGTGTGTGCCAATCAAAGAACAACAATCTTCAAAGAGAAACAGCTGTTTTATTCTTCAGGTTCATTGGTAACAAAGTCCATGGAAAAACCGTAGATTAAAAGGTCATAACAAAGAATCAGTCCAACAAGAACAGTCCAAGTATCTTTAGGTAATCATAGTGAAAAGGAGAGAAAATCCCATAAGTCAAACTGAGGTCTTAGTCCATTGAGAAACAGAGACTAACTAACTAACTGTTCTCCAAAATGGAGAATTCCTGGTCAGGTGATTTAACCTTGGCCAATCAGGTAACAGAGAATAACTTTCTCAAAACAATGGATTGTTTTTACACGTGTGCAATCAGTGTTCTGGCATGTAGACAAAACATGGATCTCAGCTAGCTAGAAAGATGAAATACTGGAAAACAGGCAATCTTGTGACATGAGTCTATACAGAGAGAAAAATGGATTTTTATGAGGCCTAGCTGAAAAATAGCAATTTCAAGCCTTGGGAAGCATTAGGAAATAGGTCTTTTCCTGACACAAGGTCACCATCACTGTCCTATATTATCAGGCTTTCTTCCACATTGTGAAGAAGCCGGCAGAGATGTTTCCCCTCCAATTTGGGACTCCTTTATCAACCCACTTTCCCCACCTCCTTTTTTGAAACCTTGGTTTTTCCTGCCTGCAGTGTAAGCCCCCATCAGAACTTGGTGAACCATATTCCCCCACCCAAGTGCTTCTCCTTCTTTGGAACCCTTTACAGAATTCTGGATATTGTACAACTAATAATACACTTGTATGTACATACATTCAGAAGACAAATCCTAGGTGAGTATGTACTATCTCAAACCCTACAAAACCTGTAACTACCTCCAGCAAGGCAGGGCAACACTCCTGCTGTTGTCATCAATAGCAATTACATTTATATACCACTCCATAGTGCTTAGCACATTCTCTGGGCAGTTCACAAGTTAATTAACATTCTCTCCCCTGCCCCCCAACATGCTGGTTACTCAGCTTGCAGCAACCACTGTTCCTCACTGTTGGCCAGGGCTGGTGGGACCTGAAAGCTAGCGATGACTGTATAGCAAGGGTGCCCAAACCTTTTGGGCCATGGGCTAGTCATGTGGTTCAGAGGATTGGTCACTATGCCCTGGGGGCTGGATCTGGCCCCGAAACCAATTCATCTGGCCCACAAAGTCCTTGTTGCTCCTGGAAGCGGAAGTAAAATGTACTCGTACTGATGAATTGGTGTCAGGAGCCAGATCTGGGCCATAGTTTGGGCACCCCGGTGTATAGCAATGCAGCCTGAAACACTGGAGCACTTTGCCATTGAGAAAGGCTGAGATGAAGACTGCAATCCTACATCCTTTTTAAAGAGGCTCTTGAGAATGTTTCAACAATGGTTCAATGCTAGGTTTTCTATTTGGTCATCCCCCACCATCAGTGGGGCTTTTGTATTTTTAAAGAGGTTGGATGTTTAGGGGAAGATTCTGGTCGCTGCTGGTTTGAATATTGAAGCCCAGCTGCAAAACCAAAGCTGTGGTTTCAGAGTCAAAATAGTCCTTGCTCTTTGCTCCACTTTGCAATTAGCTGGATGGCCTCTTACAGCTGCTCATGGTGATGGAGGCAACATGGCACAACGTGGTAGCACCCTGCACAACCCCAACTGGAGGAAGATGATCTGTGCCTATCATCTTTCCGAGGAACACACTGTGTCTTGTCCAGTTCATTTTTAAAATACTAATATTTATACCTCAAAAAGCTACTGGTAGATCCTGATCTACCTTTTAAGCTCCCCAGAATGTTCTGAGGACATTGTGTGCACGAGCAATTAATCCCAGCATGCGAATCTCGGAGACAACAAAGAAGAAATATTCAATTACAGACTTCCAATATTTCCATATAATCTTACTTTCTTCCACTAACTAGCAAGGCTGATGTCTTAACAAAATGCCACGGTTCAATCATATTCTTGTCACAGATCATTCTTCACTCCCACTTTTTCCACCTGGAGTACAAATGAGTTATTAAAAGTTTTCTAGCATCATCTAGTGGCCATATCTCCCTCTGTGCTATGAAATCTTGTCCTGTAGCTTCACATACACAACAGTAATTTTGCCATTAGCAGCAACAAACTTGCTGATTAAAGTCTTCCTTTGATGATTTCAGACTGCATGTCACTATGTTGCACACTGCACAAACTGTGGGCACCCAAAACATCTTTATTCAGTTGACCTTGCTGTCTACCCCAACCCCTCCCCATGCCCCAATGCACACATGAAGCTGCTCAACAGGATTTCAGCCAGCAAAAGGGTGAGATTAGCATTAGCTCATTTCACTGGAATTTTCCTATACAGTTGTACCTCGCTTAAAGAGCATAACGCGTCCCACAGGATTACTCTTGAAGTGAGTTTGCTCTTTAAGCAAAACACCATTGTAAGTGACCAATGGTGGGGGGGATTGCGAACCCCGATTTATCTGTTAAGCGAGTTTTTGGTTGGTTTTATTTGTTAAGCGAAGCGAACATTCAGCGAAAATTCTGCTCTTTAAGCGAGTTACTCTTTAAGCGAGGCGCTCTTTATGCGAGGTTTGACTGTACTGTATTTTCAAAGCTTATAGGTACAACTGCAAGGAAGAAACAGAAACCTCTTTTGTTCCATTTTCAGCTGACAGTAGTTACTCTTTATGTCAAAACCCAGATGAATAGTAGAAGCGAGGTTTCCTATTTTGTTGTTGTTCAGTTGCACAGTCGATTCTGACCCTTTGTGACCCCATGGTCCATTGCCCTCCAGGCATCCCTGTCTTCCACCATCCTCCTCAACCTGCCCAACTCTGTGCCCATTGCATCTACAATATCATCTAGCTATCTCACATTTGGCTTCTTCTTTTGCCCTCCACCTTTCCCAGCAACAAGACTTTCTCAAGCGAATCCTCTCTTCTCATTTGATCTCCAAAGTACTTTAGTTTCATCTTTACTATATGACCTTATAGAGAGCAGTCAGGGTTGATTTCTTCTAAAATTGACCTATTTGTTCCCTACACTGTCCAGGGGACTCTCAAAACTCTCCTCCAACACCACATCTCAAAGGCGTCTGTGCTCAGCTTTCCTAATGGTCCAGCTCTCACAACCATACATTACCACCAGAAATACCATTGCTTTGACTATGCGAATTTTTGTTTGCAAGGAGATGTCTCTACTTATAACTATGTTCCCCAGGTTTCTCATCGCTTGTCTCCGAAGCATCAGATGCTTTTTAAATTCATGGCTGCAATCTCCATTCTACTTCTTCCCCATCTATTTTCCAGGGACTGATAGGGCCTCTTGCCATCTAGCTATCTCACATTTGGCTTCTTCTTTTGCCCTCCACCTTTCCCAGCAACAAGACTTTCTCAAGCGAATCCTCTCTTCTCATTTGATCTCCAAAGTACTTTAGTTTCATCTTTCTTGATGTTGAGTCTCAAGCCAGCTTTTGCACTCTCTTCTTTCACTCTAAGCAGAAGCTTCTTTATGTCTTCCTCACTTTCTGCCATTAGGGTAGTATCATCTAAATATCTCAACTTGTTGATTTTTATCCCAGCAATTTTGATCCCAACTTGTGATTCGTCCAACCCTGTATTGTGCATTGTGATCTGTGTATAAGTTGAATAAGCAGGGTATCAAAATGCAGCCTTGTCTTACTCCTTTTCCTATTCCAAACCACTCTGTCATTCTGTATTCTGTCCTGTTGCTTCTTGACTTGTGTACTGATTTCTCATGAGGTATATAAGGTGCTCTGGTATTCTCATCTCTTTAATTACTTGCCACATTTTGTTGTGGTCCACACAGTCAAAGGCCTTAGTGTAATCAATGAAACAGAAGTAGACTTGCTTCTGATATTCCTTTGTTTTCTCCATGATCCAACGTATGTTGCCAATGTGGTTTCTAGTCCCCCTGCCTCTTCTGAACCCTGCCTGCACTTCTGGTAATTCTCTTTCCACATGCTGCTGCAGCCTATCCTGTATTATCTTGAGCATCACCTTGCTGGTGTGTGGGGTGAGCGCAATTGTTTGATAATTTGAATATTCTTTGGCATTACCCTTTTTTGGGATTGGAATGCATACTGATCTTTTCCAATCCTGTGGCCATTGTTGTGTTTTCCAAATCAGCTGGCATATAGAATGCAATAATTTGATTCCATCATCTTTTAGGGCTTTGAAAAAATCAGCTGGGATACCATCATCTCCACTGGCTTTGTTGTTTGCAGTGCTTTTTAGGGCCTTTCTGACTTCACTCTCTAGGACGTCTGGCTCAAGTTCAATGTTCTCATCATTGTGATTATGAGAGGTGTTGAGGTCCTTTTTGTAGAGTTCCTCTGTGTACTCTTGCCATCTGTTCTTAATCTCTTATCTATAGTGGGACAAGGACATCTCCTAAAGGCTGTAGGAAAGGGTGACACCAATCCATATGTCCTTTATTTGAATGGAAAGTGGACTGGAGGCTTCTAAACATGCTTAGTCAATATGCAGAAGCTTGATAACACAATAATCAAGTGGGACATATTTGCTGATCACACACATTCCCTCCCCACATCTCCCTCTGGCTTTAGTCCCAGAAGACCAACTAAAATGACTTGTGAACTTGCACATCTGTTACTACTGATCATTGGCTATGTCTACTGTGAAGAAACTTAAGAAACTGGGGAAACATGGAACATGTCTAGAATCTTCAGGAGCCTTTCTGAGTGCCTGGGAATAGCTGGCTGAGCAGATGGGAATCGGTGTCTTCCAATTACCAAGGGGGAAATAACACCAAAAACATATCTGTTGTCAGAGAGGAGATTAAAGCTGTAAAGGTAAAGGTCACCCTTGCTTGAAAGGCAGTCATATCCGACTTTAGGGTTCAATGCTCATCTGTTTTATAGCCAAAAAGCCAGTGCTATTTGTGTTTGCAGACGTTTCTGTGGACACGTGGCTGGCATGCACAGACACCGAAGTCCACGGAACGCTGTTTACCTTCCCACCGAAGTGGTACCTATTTATCTACTTGTAATTTCTTGTTTTCAAACTGCTAGGTTGGCAGAAGCTGGGACAGAAGCTCATTTCGTTGTGCAGTACTCAGGTTTTGAACTGTTGACCTTCTGCCTTCCAGTCAGCATCTTAACCACTTGAGCCACTGCATTAAAGCAGTACAAGGGGGAATTAATATATACAGCTTATATCATGTTAGCAACATCTGCTTCCTTCCTGGAGTCATGCGAATTGAGAGTGAAATACAGTAAAACCTCATATAACACTAAAACCTGGTTCCACAAGTCTTGGTGTTATATGATTTTTAGTGTTATCTGATACATGTTAAAATCCTATGGGATCCATAGAGATACATTGTAACCACACAGGCTTTAGCGGTTGTTATCTGAAGCATCCCATAGGATCTTAATGTTATCTGATGCAATTCTTCCCCCCAGATTCCTTAATGTTATGCGATTTTAGTGTTATTCGATACTAATGTTATATGAGGTATTACTGTACAGCTGTTTGAAGGCGGGTGCTTTTGTCTCAGTATGATTTTATACTTACAGTATATTGAATTAAGGGTTAGAAATCTGGTTAGATGGCCCAGCCTGTGTCCAAGAAGGCTATGCTCAGCTGCTATCTTGTGATGTCTGAAATAATATACTCTATGCATACCTGAGAACGACACTGACTGTACACTAAAATGTGAATATCAGGTAGATTATTAGTTTAGCTTTGTTAAAAATCTCTTCAACTAGCTGCCTGTGGTTTTGGCTCAGAGGGTTTATGGAACAAAAACTAGGTCTCATCCTGACCAAATATTGCAAATAAAATCACTTTATTACGGTCATTGACCAGCACGGGACCAACTATTGGAAATTTGACCTTGCAAGGTGGCTGCATTGGTGGTTCTAAGTGCCTAGTCTTGTCAATTTGTTGGGTCTACTCAAGCACTGTTAAATCTGAATTGACTGCTGCATGGAAGCATTTAGCACAAGGTTGCCATTTTCACTGCGATTGACTCTTCCCTCGGTTTACCCATCCCAGGAAAAGCAAGATAGTGTCGCTCAGTGGCTACAAAGGGAGTCCCCTGAATCTGGGCAGTGTCACATCTATTAAGGCAAAATCTTTTCACATTCCCTGGAATCTGGAATTGAGCCAAAGTGAGCTAGCCTTTACTTGTTCTTAAAATGGCAGATTTGATTATACAAACATATAGGTTTGGAAAAGGAAATATTACTTCATCAGCACCGGCAATTCAATTTCTTATTCCTTGTTCATTTGTATCTACCTTCTTGCCAGATGACCTCTGTAGTGGAGGGACTTAACAAACTGGGCAATCATGATTTCATTTCAAGAAGGGATGCCAAAACCCATCCGGTCCTTAGGAACCTACATCAGTAGCTGTATATATTTACTGTAGTTCCCATTTTCTGTGATAACACTTGCTCTCCTTTGTATGGTTATGCACAATTTCACAATCACTGCAACACTGGCCATGAGACACAGCGCTTGCTGGAGGGGAGAAAAAACTTACACAATATACAACTGCATCAATAAAGAGAATTCTAGCCTTTGTGTCCAGATGGAATTTACTTCTTGGCATCTTACGCATGCTGTAGAAAAGAATCCTCAGTTGGTCTGGAACCTTAAACATTCATCTGCAGACTAGATGTACTGCCTGCCTTTAGGTAAAGGTTTCCCTTGCTCAAAAGCCAGTCGTATCCGACTCTAGGGGTCAGTGCTCATCTCTGTTTCTAAGCCAAAGAGCCAGCGCTGTCTGCTTCTGCAGACGTTTCCATGGTCATGTGGCAGGCATGACTAGACACCGGAGCGCATGGAATGCTGTTACCTTCCCACCGAAGTGGTCCCTATTTATCTACTTGCAATTTCTTGCTTTCGAACTGCTAGGTTGGCAGGAGCTGGGACAGAGACGGGAGCTCATTCCGTCCTGCAGTACTCGGGAATCAAACTACTGACCTTCTGCCTCCCAGTCAGTGTTTTAGTGACTTGAGCCTTGCAAAAATGAGAAAGGAGCAGAACATTAAATATACGCTGCGCTGGGCACTGGGAGCCTAATAGCCTCTTTTGTTCAGTACAATATTGTGACATTTTCTTTTCCAGCACTCTGTCATGTCTTGGGAGAACATCTCTGCTAAAGCAAGCCAAGAAAAAACAACAACCAGACCATTCCCCCCCAATGAGTTCACATTTATTATTGATACAAATAAAAAAAAATCTTTTAAAGACTGTTATCTTATTACCAAGATTGAGGTAATATGTTTACAAAACATTTACAGAATGTGATATGAAGTTTATGAACACAAAGGAGGAGAGACTTAGGTTGCTAAATTTAGTTCAGAGGAAGGAGGACCAGCAGAATTACGAATTCTGGCAGGAAAGAGTGGAGTAAAAACAACTCTTCAGATCATACACGGAGAAGAAGAACAGAGGGTTAGTTGGATCACAGTTGCCATGGCACTCCGCTAAAAAAAAATCTTGGGTTTTTTTTTTTTTGTAACATATAGACTGTTTGTGCTTTTGAGCTCCAAAAGATACAACAGACCTCTAGAAAAGAAGTATCTCCAAGGGACACTTCTGAGCAAACCTACGATATCTTCAGACAGCAAAAGTTGTTGCGATGCTAAATAATAATAAAAAATTCTACAAAGCCAGACATCTTCAGGCTGGCATGGACTGTTGAGTGAAACAGTTTCTTTACAGCTGTCGGCAAAATCACCATCTGAGAGTTGGGGGCGTGGGGGAGAACTAACTTTCAAGAGGAAAAAAGAAATACGTTATAGAAACAGAGACTTGACCTATGAAGGGGCTTGGTGTGGTACCATATTCCTTGGAAGCAGGTACCATGTTCAGGATACATACCAATAATTGTAACTGCTAAAAAGACTGGTATCATGCTAGGGTCATACTAGATAAGCTCTTGTCACAGACAAGAGCTAGAAGCACATGTGAATTAATATGGAATAATCGGTATTCTCCTTTAGTCAGTTCTTAGGGTGACCACTTTGCTCTTTAATTTTGATGTCAGCTACCTTAGTCAGCATTTTGTCCTTTGAATTAGCGTAGGCATTTAATAGCTGGATTTTTAGCACATTCCCTTATCTTCTGGTAAAAAGCTTACAAATTACCTCAATCACTTCCTCCTTTCTGCAAGAAAGCACATACAATGTGCCCAAAGAATCTTTTCTAGATGAGGGCCTATTTTTAATGAGGGCTGAGAATCTGCAATGTCTCTCTAATTTGGGGAAGAGGGGGAAGCATTATCTTTAGCAACTATTGCCCACTTCAGGAACTGATTTCAGCCAGTTGGTTATGAAGGTCTGAAGCAACACAGGAAACATAGTCAGGCAAGCTGCACCTTTTTGGTCTTGAGTTTTCCAAAACGAATGGCTGAATTTCAGGCTAAAGCCATTCAGAATATTAATAAAGTGATGGTAGCAGCTCATTGAGCATAGCATTCAAAGCTTCTATTATATGAAAAACCAGATGGGGGAAAGGGTTGGTGGCAATCATTGTTGTCACGGCAGACTGTGCTTTGTTTAGACGCTGTGTGTCCTCCCCGTACTGCAATGGCCTATGAAGTATCACTGCCTTCCCAGGAGATAAGGGGATTGGAAGAGTGACCAGAAAAAGGAAGAAGAAATGCAGCCCCCCTGTCCTCTTCTAAGCTATTGTTGTCACCATTTCAATGAGTCTTTGTGAAGGGAGAAAAGATGCCAGGTGATGTGGATAAACATAATTCCAAAATAAATGAACCCGAGGACCCCAAAGAATGCCAACTTTTGGGCTGAGCTGAGGAGAAGACCGCTCTGCCCTCTCACCTTGGGTCCTCAGGTGTGTGGTTATAGCTTAAAAACCCATCAGTCCCCAAAACTGGAGTATGCCCTGAAAGCCGTGATTGTGGAATGTATTAGTATCAAAATGGCTGCTCAAGTGCGACAGCAGCTTTGCTTCTTTTGTCATTTATGAGAAAATTAGCGAGGAAATGACAGTAGTTCAGCCAGTCACCAGCTGGCGCTTCATGAAATGTCAAGAATTCAGCCATTGCTCCCTCCCGTCCGGGCTTTAGCACTGGGATTAAAACAGGAAGCTCATAGTAGCAAAAACGAGAAACTTTTGCAAGGACCTTACTGACAAAAAGCTTAAGAGTGTAGCTTCCCAATGCATTATAGAATGTTTTCTAAAGGCATTAATTTGTAAAACAACCAGCAGCACATTGATTACCCATTTCTTTGCAAAACAGCCCTTGCAATTCCAAGTAAGGGTTTGTGCAAGCATATTGGTTTTTTTTTTTTTAAATCTATGGCTAATGAGTTAAGATTAGACGCACTGTTTCAGATCTAATTCAAAACAAAACCAGCATAATTAAATGCACACACTACTTTACTAGCTATAAAAAGGCCTTCCACTTGCATGGGATGGTATTTGGGTTTGTTTGTTTTTGCAATTGTGACTGGAGATTATGTTGCATTGTAGTTCACCACCATATACGAAGGTCCGGCCATTTCATTAACTGGCTTCTGGTTGGTGGCAGGACTACCTGGAGATCATGGAGCTGGACTGAGACTGGCCAGAAGAGGTTGTAGCAGCACTCAGCTGAGAAAATCCACTATGACTTGATTCCAGGCTGCTCATAGATCCCCTGCAGAAAGAGAAGCAGGAGACACTTCAGCATGATGGTCTACCGAAAGGAGCTGCTCATTTTGATTCCTGTAACATGGTATTTAAAAAAAAAAAAACCCGCAATGCTAGTGGTTCGACACAACCAGGCTGAATTATTACAATCCGTACCTGAAATACTATTAGCTGACTCTTAGGATATCCTTCCCTTCAAGGCAGTTTTTGTCAAGGAATACAAAAATTAGAAAGCTTTAAAAATGTATGAGCGAATAGTAATCCAAAAACACATCAGGCTCAGTGAAAGTACAATGGTCCACAAATTATAAGTATAGTTTTGTATAAGTTTAGGTAAAGGTCACCCTTGTTTGAAAGCCAGTCGTACCCGACTCTAGGGTTCGGTGCTCATCTTTGTTTATAGCCAAAGAGTCAGCGCTGTCTGTGTTTGCAGACATTTCTGTGGACATGTGGCAAGCATAACAGAAGGCTGTTTACCTTCCCACCAAAGTGGTACCTATTTATCTATTTGCAATGTCTAGCTTTGAACTGCTAGGTTGGCAGGAGCTGGGACAGAGACAGGAGCTCCACTCCATCATGCAGCTTTTGGGTCCCAAACTGCTGATCTGCTGACCTTGCAGTCATCAAGTACAGCGTCTTAACCACTAAGCCACCGCAGTCCCTACTGTATATGTTTAGTCATCTAATAAACCTGTGTAAAAAAATGCAACTGAAAGTAAGGGTGTTTTTTTCTTTTTCTTTTTCAAGGAGTCTAATGTGGTCCTACTGGCAAGACTTGCTTTAAAGGAGGGATTCTTTTTCTCCCTTTAAACACAAGCTCAACCTCTGACCTATGAAATGAATTAAAATATTTTTAAAATAACTTGAGGATCAAAAATGTAAATTAACTTTCAATATGAATGAAACTAAATGTCAATTACCGGTAACTTTCAATATGATCACACATGCTTTGGTCACCTCCAGACTTGATTATTGTAATGCGCTCTACATGGGACTGCCCTTGGTGACCATTCGGAGGCTGCAGCTGGTCCAGAATGCAGCGGCTCGGGTAGTGATGGGGTGCGGGCGTTATGCTCGTGCCTCACCACTGCTTCGGGAGCTGCACTGGTTGCCAGTATGTCTCCGGGTGCAATTCAAGGTGCTGGTCATTACCTTTAAAGCCCTACATGGTAGTGGGCCAGGATACCTAAGAGACCGCGTCACCCCAAGAAAATCTGTCCGTCCCACCAGGGCGGATCGGAGAGGCTCTCTTATCATCCCATCGGTTAGAGAGGCACATCTCTCTAGCACCAGGAGGAGGGCCTTCTCCGTGTCTGCCCCAGCCCTTTGGAACCTCCTGCCAACTGAGTTACGTCTACAGACAGAGCTCCTGCCCTTTCGGAAGGGCCTAAAAACCTGGCTGGCAGGGCAGGTGTGGGGCGCCAGGAATGTGGGGTCCCATGCTGGGTGGCTGATCTAATGGGACAGCCACCCCTCTCTTGCTCTTTTAAATTTTTAAATCTTTTTTAGTATTTTGTAAATTACAGTTTAATTTCTTTTTAAATTAATTTTAAACCAAATCACTGAATCTGTAGGGGTATAGTGGGATTGTTTAGTTTGTTTGCACTTATGTGGGATTTTTGTATTGTTTAGTTTGTTCTGTATTCATGCTGTAAGCCGCCTAGAGTCAGGTTCGCCTGATTGGGGCGGGATAACAAATCTAAATAAATAAATAAACCAAAGAATTTTCTTCTTGATACAGTGTACTCAAAAATGTTCACGTTATTCTAAGTGTATATTAAATACTAATTTTAAAATGATTAATGCCCAGTGAAGGCTTTAGGAGGTGACACCTACAAGAAGACCTAAAAAAGGGTTTCCCAATCTTGGGCCCCCAGGTGTTCTTGGACTTCAGTTCCCAGTAGCCCTGATCAGCAGGTGTGTTGACATGGGCTTCTGGTAATTGAAGTCCAAGAGCACCTTGGGGGCCAAGGTTGGGAAATTCTGCCCTAGCAGAAGCAGAGCTGGAAAGCAATAGGGTAAAGCAGACACACTATACAATTAATGATTCAGACTGCTTTCAGCTGGGGCCACTAACACGAAACGCAAAAGGTTGCAGTATATCAAAACATATTATCTCTTAAGCTCAATCTTTGATCATTAAAAAGGACTGTGCCTGTAGTATTTTTAAAATTCTGCTGAAGTTCTCAATGTTTCTGTCAATACAAGATATGAAATCAGAATACAGTAAAACACCGGATAACGCTAAAACTTGGTTCCACAAGTCTTGGTGTTATCCAATTTTTAGTGTTATCCGATCCATGTTAAAATCCTATGGGATGGATCGGATAACGTTAAAGCTCCATAGAGATACATTGTAACCGCACAGGCTTTAGCGGTTGTTATCCAATCCATCCCATAGGACCTTAACGTTATTCGATCCAATTCTCCTCCCCAGATTACTTAACGTTATGCGATTTTAGCATTATCCGGTCCAATCGTTATCCGGTGTTTTACTGTACTGTATATAGAATGCTAGAGTGAGTAGAAGGATGCAGGGAAGGCAGCTTGTACATGTACATTTTGCTTTAGAAATGAGGTTGAACAGCAATTTATTAAAAGTCACTAAATAAAATTAGCTAGCTCCATCTGAGCATGGGAGTAAGATCACAGTACAGTTACATTATCTTGTAAAATCATCTTTTTCATTACCTGACAGTTGCGTGTGCATTTTTTTGTTTTTTGCAATGTGTTAACATGATCAGGAATAGTATTTGCAGGTCCTGTATCATGTACCTTCTGTGATTTTCTATAGCCTGATTTTACAATACAGTACAGTAATACCTCGGATAACGCTAAGACTTGGTTCCACAAGTCTTGGTGTTATCCGATTTTTAGTGTTATCAGATGCATGTTAAAATCCCATGGGATGGATCGGATAACGTTAAAGCTCCATAGAGATACATTGTAACTGCACAGGCTTTAGCGGTTGTTATCCGATACATCCCATAGGACCTTAACGTTATTCGATCCAATTCTCCTCCCCAGATTACTTAACGTTATGCGATTTTAGTGTTATCCGAGGTAAACGTTATCCGAGGTATTACTGTACTTTAGTTTACTATGCCCCTGTAGTTTCAACTCATTGAAATCCATAACTCAGTCACTTATTGCCATGGTGGCAGCTTGCAGATTCTGATTTGTAGCAATTGTAGTTACGGGAGTTGTAAAAGCAATAGGAATTTTTTTTTCTCTACTGCACGTGTAGTGCCTACAAAAGTCATTTATTTACAATTGAAATAGAGTATAAATATAGGACAAAGGTACACAATAACACATGGCACCAGACAACGCACACCAGATTCCAAGGAGTGTCACACACCATGTAGCAGCAACAGACCAGTACAAAATGGATTTTCCTCCACAGATTCAAACTGGCTTGGCTGGGGGCCTTTTTAGTTCATAGCTCCTACATTTTTGGAACGTAAGGTCTTGCAATTTTGAAAGATGATTATAACATGACTTTTCAGTTGCAAATTCAGTTTAGTTTTTATAGATGTTAAGCATTTGTGCTTACAGGTCTTTTTTCCATCGCTGTAAGACTTTTGGATCTTTACAACAGTTTTGAAGTACATTTATAGCAAATGAAACATAGAAGCAATACAGATAAAGAAAGCTTGTAGAATAAGACAAACTGAGGTGGCCCGGAATTATTGTAATAATGAAAGGACATATACCTTGATACACAGATGAGTTTTGATATGATTGGAAATGATTGTCTGATTTCATTCTAGAATTAACTCTTTACAGTAATACCTCGGATAACGTTTACCTCGGATAACGCTAAAATTGCATAACGTTAAGTAATCTGGGGAGGAGAATTGGATTGAATAACGTTAAGGTCCTAAGGGATGGATCGGATAACAACCGCTAAAGCCTGTGCGGTCACAATGTATCTCTATGGAGCTTTAACGTTATCCGATACATCCCATAGGATTTTAACATGCATCGGATAACACTAAAAATCGGATAACACCAAGACTTGTGGAACCAAGTCTTAGCGTTATCCGAGGTATTACTGTATTGGAATAAAAGCCAGATCTGACAAATATAGACTTCTAGGTCTAAAAAGTTCTATAGAGCTTTCAGGAAGACATTCAGATATCACACCGTCTGAACAAACAAAAATGTTATTCTGCAGGCTTCAGTCTTTGATCAGCAAAAGGACCCTGCTTGTATTATCTTTAATGTTCTGGCAAAGCCTTCAACAGTTTTTACTCTTCAGCATAGGCAACCACACAAAACATACCAATATCGTTTTAGCATGCTTTGTGCCTTCACTGGCTATCTTAAGGATGGTGCTTGCATGTGACCATACCTGAAATCTTCTGACCCAATGACTTCTGTGTAATACATCACTTTGCATTTATGGGAGGAGACTTGTAGAGATGCCAAGACATCATCCACACGAGGCAAGTTGGTTGTGGCACAGGCAGGCATACTATGGAACTTCCACTGGAGAATGTAGAAGCCAGGCCATCGAGTCACATGGGAACCCTGGAAACAAAAGTGGAGAAAATAACCCAATGAGCTCCCCTACAGGACTCGTGTCAGCAGCCTGTAAGGCTAAAGCAGGGATGCCCAAACTACAGCCTGTGGGCCAGATCTGCCCCCCCTTCCAGTGTTGGTGACTGGATCCAGCCCACAGGCTGGAATTTGGACACCCCTGGTTTAAGCAGAAAAAATGGCAGCTTAAAATCTATCTCATCCTGTTGCAAAACAAATTGCAAGGCACATTTTACTTCCATTTCCAGTGGGAGGAAACACGTGACTGGCCCACTGAACCACATGACTGGTGCATGGCCTGAAAAGTTTGGGCACCCCTGGGCTAAAGAAGCTCTCACTCTCCAGTTACAAAACCAAGGATGTTTGGGGAGCTGGGTTAAAAATTCCCATCTCACGTTTAATCAGTTTTCTTCCCTTCCCCCAACCAAAGAAAGGCAGCCTTCTTGGGGTTGTGCGTAGAGATTCATATATGCTACTCATCATGAGTAAAAGGGTTCCAGAGCTGCTCTTTCCACTCCCAAACTCTCCCATGTTTTTAGGACAACATGGAATGCCATAGCTGCATTCAGATGACATTTGCATTCCAGACCTTCCCTGACAACATAGGCAGCTCAGCAGTAGAAGAGACAGTGACAGAACACACGTACCTCTACTCACACAGAGCCATAGTCGTTTGAACACAGCTTTTGGTTAAGCACTGTAATTGCATGTTGCTACCGTGTTTTTCACATTACACTTTTATTATGTGCAGAAACCCTTAAGGTAGATGTTCCTGAAGTGGATGAGATTCAGGTACGCAGAACTCTTAGAAGAGGGATGCCTCACTTCAGGGACAGATCCTGAGACAGTCTTCCTACTCTCCAACACTAAGATGCAGATAAGATTTAACTAAAATTTCTTACCATTATGCGTTCAGTTTGTGGTACTGTTGGTTAACTGCCAGAGTAATCGATCATCAATCATTCCCCCAGAATAGTATGTTGTTTTCTTTTGTTAGTTTCTGCCTGTGGTTTTGAGGAGGAATTAATGATGTTCTGCTAACAGTGATGTTGGACACATGTCCAAACCAACGTATCCTTTATATGTTCACTTGTGAATTAGATGGTTTGCACAGGATTGAGGGTGGAGGCAGAGGGTAAAGAGGTGTGTGTGGGGGGGGGGGAATTATAAAAATATTTGAGGAGGACTGTCTTAGGATTCCCTTCCATTCCCATAACAGTATTAAGAAGTTACCCACTAAGACCATGATAGCAACCCTTGGTACTCCAGGTGTTCTTGGACTTCTGGGATTTGAACACCTGGAGTGCCAAGGTTCGCCACAATTGCATGAGTGCTTGGGTGCTCTGCTTGCTAGTTTCAATCAGCCTTCAAATAAAGCAGGCCATCAGTTTTTAAAGATTCCACATTACTAGAATGTTTTTCTTTTAGCTTAACATTTTGCAGGGGAATATCACCTGTTATCTTCAACTGCAACCCCTGAGAGGCAAGTCAAAAATAATGTATGGCTGAACATATGACTGCTTGGGTTACATTGATTTCGGATGGCTTCAAGTAGCATTTTGTCACAGATCAAGAGTACAGACTGTGTTCAGAGTTTCGTTCTCACCTGCACGCTCTCTCCTTCCTTACATGTAAGTGGAGACTCCACCATACTGTAGTCTCGCCCCAGCTGCCAGGCTTTGTCTATCAGCTGTACATTATTGCCACCAGGAGAGGTAATACTGTGAGCCCCCAAGGAGTCCTTTTTAGGAGGTTGTGGTGCTCTTTTGGAGTGATAAATGTTGAAAACAATGTCACCTTTACAAACATCAAAATCCCACGTGATCACCGAAGAAGCTTCCACAATCTGGATAAAAATCTAGAGAAGGAAAAGAGACTCCATTCAAACTCATCCAAGGCAGGGAACCCTATGATGAAAGGAGGCGCTGTGGCATGAATTCTCATACAGTGGCTCATCCGAGTATCCGTTCTCTGTCTGTATTTGTTAAATACTTGCTAAGAAGGATTTGGTAAGCTACAGAATAATTTATTAGCTGCTTCTACATCTGACCAAATAATATTAATGAACGACATATTTTTACAAAGTACATAGTAAAGGTAAAAGTTTTCCTTGCGCGAAAGCCAGTTGTATCTGACTCTAGGGTTCAGTGCTCATCTCTGTTTATAACCAAAGAGCCACTGATAGGGACCACTTTGGTGGGAAGTTAAACAGCGCTGTCTGCTTCTGTAGACGTTTCCGTGGTCATACGGCAAGCATGACTAGACACCGGAGAGCACAGAACGCTGTTTACCTTCCCACCAAAGTGATCCCTATTTATCTACAGTACAGTACTTGCAATTTCTTGCTTTCAAACTGCTAGGTTGGCAGGAGCTGGGACAAAGATGGGAGCTCATTCCATCCTGCAGTACTCGGGGATCGAACTGCTGACCTCCCGCCTTCCAGTCAGCGTCTTACAAAGTACATACAGCTAGACTATTATTTCACAATCTGAATGTGTATTTTATCTTTTTAAAAAGTCTAATTGCAGAATAAAATCTACTGCTTCAAAACTCAGAAGCACAGGCAGGGATGGAAGACAGCAGATACATGCATTATATCAGTAAAGGGCATTGTCTCGTTCCTTTGGGAATGGGTGGAATATAATGGTGATGGAAAACAATTTTGTAGCCAACCAGATGGATATTCCATTATTTATTTCATACTTTAAGAAGAGAAAAAATAAATACTGTTACTGACTGAAGATCTTAGTCAAGATTGCTCAATATGTATATGTACAAAAACGATGCTACCATTCATCTTGTTCTTTGTACAGGGAACAAATGAACTTGTGTTGTATGTATGCAGTATTCAAATACAAAGGAAGGTCAGGTCGTGGGTCTTGGTACCATTCTCTTTTGTGACATCTTTAGTTACAATTTTTAAAAAAGCATAAGGAGTTACAATTTGACTAAATTTGAATTAAGAAATCCAAAATAATATGCACGAGAAATCATGCTTTCTTGGGGGTAACCCCATCAATTTTGGAACAAACTTCCAATAGAGGTTCAACTGGCCCCTTCTCTCCAAATGTTCAAGAAATGTGAAAAACTGGACTTTTAAAGCAGCTTTTTATTAGTCTGACCTGGGATTTTTACTTAAAGCAAAGCTTGTAAAGTCCAGGCTTTTTTTTTTTTTTACAAATTATGTTTGCTTGTATAGTTTTATTTGATTAATTTTATTGTCACCCAGTGTTCACTATACAGTAATACCCCGGATAACGATTGCATCGGATAACACTACAATCGGATAACGATGCAAGTTTTTTGGAAAAAACTTGCATCGGATAACGATTCTGGATAATGATTCTTAGCGTTATCCGAGGCAATGGTCTGCGGGTGTGGGGTGGTTTGGGTAGAACTACCCAATCCATCCCCCACCCACAGCGGTCTCTGCGACTGCAGTAGGGTCGGGGAAAGGCGTGTCTTTCTCCAACCCTACTGCAGTCGCAGAGACTGCTTGTCTCTTTCCCTCCCTGTATTTAAACTACAGGGAGGGGGAAAGAGAGAGACATGATTGGTTCTCTAGAGAACCAATCACGTCTCTCTCTTTTCCCTTCCCTGTAGTTTAAATACAGGGAGGGAAAGAGAGTCTCTCTCTCCCTGTAGTTTAAATACAGGGAGGAAAAAGACGCAATCACGCAGGGATCGCTGCAGGCCGGGGGGGGGGTGGCTTTAAAGGCAGGGAGGAAAAGAGAGACCCAATTGGGTTTCTTTCTTTCCCTGCCTGCCTTTAAAGTGGTTTGTCCCTGAAGTCAGGGCTTTTTTTTAGCGTTGTTCGATGCATGCATCGGACAACGCTAAAAATCGGATAACGTCATGACTTGTGGAACCAAGTCATAACGTTATGCAGGGTATTACTGTACATTATAAGATGGTATACTAGCTGACGAACTCAACCAACCAACCAAACAACCAACCAAAGACTGTGAAGCTGCCTCAAATCCTGATCCAACTGGTTTGTCTATCCATTTTATACAACTATATACAAAACAGAGGAAAAGAAAACATACTTCATGGGGAGCTCCTTTAAAGACACTTGCAGACTGATAGATGGTTTCTGTCCAGAGCTTTATGTCTTCATTTTCCAGTTCTTCTGCTGTCCGATAGAGAGATTTGGGAACCAGCCCACCCTCTGGAACTTCACACTGTAGAAAGTAATTGGGGAGGACGGCAGAGAAATTAGCATTAAATCTCTGCTCAAATAAAGAACCACCAAGGAAGGATAGACTAGACTAGACAATCATCCTTACTCTTTTCACTGTGAAGGTCTCTTTAATTTCAACAAATTAACACATGTTAAATTACTGCCAAACAGCAAATCTGAGCTTGTTTGATACTGAACTTCGGGACCTACCATTTCTTGTAGTCAAGATCACATGGGCTCTCATACTTGGTGATTACATAGTAATTCAGAATCTTAAAAGCAGAAAAACAACAACCCAGCCTTAAAAGCTGTTATTACTCCCAGACTAGATATGGAATGGATTTCTTTAAGACAGAAGCTTGCCCCCATTCAGCATGTTTCCTTCCTCATGTATAATGTTTACATGTTGTAACAGAATGAATGAGAAAAAACCTATGCTTTTTTCTCATTCAATATGGCGATTTCAGATTAGGGGGAGAGAAAATGGCATGTAAACAACCTGAGCCTCATGGTGTAGAAAAAATGAAACTTATGGTGTGGTTGACATGTCTTGCTGTAAGATCATTGGTTGGAATCCCTAATGGGGAGGGCCAAAGGTGGACTCTATAGGAGAAGATATATCCCAGAGACGCACACACAGAGACATTATCTTAGATGCTGTGCTTTTAAACTGCCAAAATGTAAAGGCTTGAGTGAAAGAGGGGGGGGCTATGGGCTATCCCTGGAACATGCAGCCTGCTTTATTACTTGCTTTGAAATGCTTCCTAAGTTTTTGCTGGGCTGTATCCTGAGCCTTGCTAAGCTTTCAATATACTTCTAAAATACCTGAAGAGACTTGGAGTGAATACTTGGCACACACTACCTGAATCTACACTAGTTTCATGTGCACCCTTTGCTCACTACCTATTTTTCGGTCAGGAGTGACTGGGCACTCTGATAGGAAAAGCTCTGAACTGGGCCAGGGAAGCAGGATCAGGCACAATCCCATCCCCAGGAGGCAGGAGGACTACTGAGTCCTACCTGGGAGTAAGCAGATTGTTACATATGTTAATTAAAATAGCAATGAACTCTAAGGGCTCTGTTTTAGTTTAAAAACCTTTGACATTTCTTATAATCATTTCTTATAATCAAATAAAAGCCTAGAAATGATAGTCCATTCATATTGGATCATACCAAAGATATACTGAATTCTTCTTCCTTTTCTTCCGTGTCTAGGCCAGAAGTGAAACTGCCAAAATGAAGGCACCTTTTTGGCGAGTTCATTCTGCAGTTCCTTTCGCCTGACCTAGTGTGAGAAAGATTAGCCAACAACACAAGGCTGCCATTACCAAGGTACACCCGATTGTGGTTCAAAAATACCACACTCTCCTAGGAGGCTCTTTCTGTGTACAAGAACTATTGCATGTGTCATTATGACTCTTTCATCTTTGTTACATTACAAACAGGAACAGCTTTACAGGACTTATTATTTACATACCATGCATTCTCCCCCAAGGAAATCTGGAATAATTTCTTTGTCGATATAATCCAGTAGCCCACCAGGACCCTGATAATCATTGCCAGCATAAACCAGGAATTTCTTTCGGGTGTTGTCATCAATAAATGGACTAACCTGTGAATAAAGTGCAGGGCTTGTTAAGCTCTCAGGTCATTAAATGTCTGCATTTTTCCTTTTATTGATACAAACAGAAGCAACATGAACATGAGACCCACTACTCCGCCAGACCACACATTTATTAGAGCCCTTGATGGATTGGGCAGCCAACACAGGTTCCAAGGTGGGCTACACAATCTCCACACTTCGAATACTTTTCCCTAAAAAGGTACCATTTTAAAAAGAAATCCTTCCCATCCCTGATCCAGGCAAAAGAAGACTTTTAAGTACAGTAAAACACCAGATAACAATTGGATCGGATAACGCTAAAATTGCATAACACTAAGTAATCTGGGGAGGAGAATTGGATCGAATAACGTTAAGGTCCTATGGGATGGATCGGATAACAACCGCTAAAGCCTGTGCGGTCACAATGTATCTCTATGGAGCTTTAACGTTATCCCATCCATCCCATAGGATTTTAACACTCATCGGATAACACTAAAAATCGGATAACACCAAGACTTGTGGAACCAAGTCTTAGCGTTATCCGAGGTATTACTGTATTAATTTTTTAAAATGGGGAAAGGGTAGCCGCACTACACAGGTCACTACCTTGATGGATTTCTTCTTTTAAGAACCCTATAGAAATCAAGCTTAAAAATGGGGTCTTGGGTTACTTGAGAGGCCATAATGAGTCCTGGGGAAGACAAGCATAGGTCAGCTTACCAGTGTCCAAAGGACAGGAAATACCCTGGGAGCTCGCAGAATGAGAAGTCGCCCCAATGTTTCTGGATAATTTGCTTCCACCACCTCAATGATTCTCAGCAAGGCCTTGACACCAGGTCTCCACAAGTGCCGCATATTCAAGCCCTCCAAGTCCACTAAGCAGGTCCAGGCACTGTTTTGAGCCCCCCAAAGCAAAAGCAATGGACTTAATACTTTAAATAAAAACTTAACTTCCAGCCTTCCTCCCACCTCAATCATATGTGATCAGAGTAAGTCTCAGTATAGCTCACTAGGAGGCTATTTTAAGTTATCCACCATTCCTTGTTAAGTTGATAAGAGGGTTCTGGATGCTCAGAGTGAAGGCAGTCCTCAATTCCTGTGTCACCTACATGCCCTTCTCTCCATGTAACTGTAGTATTCTGGTGGTGGACAATTCTTGTCATAAGCACAAGGCCAGCAAAAATGCTTGCACTAAGGCCACATAGAGTCTAGCATACTCTTCCTCTGGTCCACTAATGCCTTAACAGGAGTGGCATCAATGTTATGAAGTCCAAATACAGCACATAATCCTCATGGCTTGCTTCTAGTCATCATGTTGCCTTCTGCTCTGAAGTGCATACGTGGTAACTGCTAGTTCAGAATTTCTTACAGCAGACTTGCCTCCATGTGGCAGCTGCTCCTTTACCTCACAGCAACCTGGCAGACACTATGAGTCAGGGTATGAAAAGAAACCCCAAGGAAACAGACAGGAAGCATTGCCAGAATTATCCTGGCAACACTACACGTACCACCTTGAGCTCATTGTTTGGGAAAGTAAGGTGCAAATGTAACTAATTAAAAACACAAATGATAAAGACCAGCAAAATGTCATAGAATAGAAAGTGACCTTTCAGGACTTCCAGGACTCCTTCACTTAGACTAGCAGAACACTTGTGAGGTAGACTGAGGCAGTCAACAGGAAGGAGACAGCCTGAAATGGTTTTAGGGGTTGCATTTATGAACTGACTCAGCCACGTAAGATTTTTTTTCTGAGGCACCAATGCAGCTTAAGATATTTCTGAAGGCAAGTCCTATCTCAGCAAGAAACAGAAAAAATAATGCACTCCCCACACTAAGCTCTAACTAACTGTTGATCCTTGTAGAGTAGGTGTTGTTCCATTTCACATTTTGAATAAGGAAGGTACTCATTTTTGCAAAGAGGAAAGGATTGGTAATAAAAATGCCAGGCATTCCTTTGGCTATTGTTAGGCAGCTCATCTGTTTAGAACTCAAGGCAGTGTACATGAGAATTCCTAGTATTCTCTCTCTCCCCCAGTGGTGGGTATAGGCCAGTTTGCCCCAGTTCTGTTGAACCAGTAGGCCGGATCCTGGATGGTCTCCCGGGGGGTATTAACCTCCCCGGGAGGCCACCCTGGGTGGTTGGCCTTTTTCTGAGGTGACCGGTTCGGTCGCCTCACAGGCTGCTCCACTCTCCAGGCCAAAATGGCATCTGGTGAGTGCGCATGCGTGAAAATAGCAATTGACGCATGTGCGCCTTTAGTATTGAGTGTGCATGGATCAATTGCTTTTTTCACACATGCACACTCACCAGACATCATTTTGTCCTGGAGAGTGGAGCAGCTGGGGAGGCCCTCAGCGGCCTCCTTGGAGGTGTGGCAGTGGCGGCGGCCCTTGCTCGAGTCGCGCCACCACGCTGTCGCCGCCGCTCACCGCCGCTCGCTGCCAGGCTTGACAGCGGCGGCGACCATTAGCAGTGGTGAGTGGTGGCGGTGGCAGCATTCACTTGAGTCACCCTGAGCCGTTCCACCGCACGGCAGTGGCGCCACTCACTGCTGCTGACGGTCACCGCCGATGCCAGGCCTGGTATCGGCAGTGACCGTCAGCAGCAGTGAGTGGTGGCGCAGCGTGATTTGAGTGAGGGCCGCCGCCACTCACCGCTGCCAATGGTCGCTGCCGATGCTAGGACAGGCTGCGGCGCACCGCCGGGCCAGGCCACAGTTGATCCAGGCCATGCTGCAGGGCCGGGCCGGGCCAGGCCACACCACCGGGCCGCGCCACAACATCGCTGTTGCCGGCTGCTCCCCAGCCAGGTAAGTGACTCAGGTTTGGGGGTGAGGTGGGTGGGTGGAATATGTGTTTTTATGTGTATTTTTATGCTTATTTTTATGTGTATTTAATGTGTATTTTAATGTGTTTTTATGTGTGTTTTTATGTGTATTTAATTTGTATTTTTATGTGTATTTTTATTTTTACTTTGGCTTTGCCCATGCTGTTGGCTCCGCCCATGACATCATGATGCTGGCTCCACCCATGATGTCGGCTCCACTCACAGTGTGGTGGTAGAAATTTTGGCTGCCCATCACTGCCCCCACCACAATCATGTCCAGATCAGTTGAATGGGAAAACAAGACAGTTGTATTACATGCCTTCAGGAATCACCATGCTAAATCCTGCTAGTGCTTCACTTTGAACATGTGCATCTTTTCCCCAGAAGTCTCTGACCATAAAAGGATTTCTAGTCATGGATTTTGTTTTCTGTGCTAGTAGATATGTAATGCATGGAGTGCCAGATCTGAATGGACACTGAATCTCACCTCATATGCCTCCTAACTTAACCTAAAACTCATATGCTCAGGATACGAGGCAAAGAAGTGTTGTTTAGATTCTCATGGAATAACACAAAATGTCTGTGAAATAGAGTGTCAAAATATTAACTATTTCCTTTTACCTTATAGGTCTTCCAAACACTTTTGTATTTTCTTCACATCTTCTCAGTCCTTCTTCATTTATAGACAGGACCTACACACAATCACACACAAAAAAGTGACATCTGGAGGATGATACAGAATAATCACAGATGACATTTCATTTTGCTTCTACAACCTGTACTTTAGTTTTAATTGAGTGCATTTTCAGTGTTAGTAACGGGGGTGGGGGTGGGGATTCATGTACATATGTTGCTAATATGTCTGTCTTTTATCAAAGAATATTTCTCTTTACTCCAATCCTATACAGTAATACCCCGGATAACGTTATGACTTGGTTCCACAAGTCATGTCGTCATCCGGTTTTTAGTGTTGTCTGATGCATGCATCGAACAACGCTAAAAAAAAAAAAAAGCCCTGACATCAGGGACAAACTGTGCGGTTTGTCACTGAAGTCAAATTGATCCTAGGCTACCGCGCCAGCGGGTTCCTCTTCCCCCGATCCTACTGGCCCCTTAGCGCTACTTTGCCACCTTTTTCATCTATATGCATAAGGAAACCACACAACCAACCAACCAAAAAGCAAATCAGAATGGAAACTAAAAAAACAAACGCTTACACTGGCAAAATCTACTAAATACAAATTGATGATGAAGATCACTCTACAACAACCATTCTAGTACAAGTCAGAACACTAAAATGGAAGCCACCCTTTCTCCTACGAAAGACCTAAATCTTTTACTGCACTTACATAGCGGAGCAAGGCTTCTTCGCCAAGAGCTCGTACCAAACCTTTGGTATCCATCTGGCCAAGTCTTAGCACATACAGTGGGCGCCCATCTGAAAAGAAAGGAAGGAATGCTGCAGTTTTACCACATTGCTTATGTAGGTATAGTACACAAAAAGATCCATTAGGAGGACTTTTTAAACGCGAGCAATTAGAAATCACTTCATCACTTGTGTTTTTATTAAAAGAAGTCATTACATATACTTGGCTGCAAATAAAAAAAGCTGGAAAGTTGTACAGGAATACCTCCTTTCACATTGGTCCCACAAAAGCAAACCTTCCTGATCTAACAGCCCAGAGTGAAGTAATAAAGGAGAAATACTCCTTTTAGGTTCAATTAATACTGTAAACTTGAGGTGGACAATTCCTAAAAATTGGGGAAGGGGGTGTCACACATACTTACCAATCAATATGGGAGCTCTGTCCCACCTCTAAAATAATCTTTTTTTAAAAACTGTTAGGACATTTTTTCATTTGGGGGTATTGTACAAAGATTGCTGCCCAGTGGAATAGTACAACTTTAAGGCCCTCCATGTGTTCTGAACACAGGTGTTCATAATAGAGCCTCAAACTGATGGCCAGGCTGTGCATGCCGTGTCCATGTGCTCCTGTAACAGCCCAGCTGTGGCTGATTAGAGAATCTGCCCAGCAACACTAAGGTATAACTGTGGCCCTCTGGGAAGAGTCTATGGAGGAGGCTATCACTCGGAGGAGGCTATTATTCTGTAGGAGATTATCTGTGAGGAGGTTGCTATTCTGAAGGAGTCTATATACTGAGAAGGACTGAGACACTGAAGGAGGTGATGCTGTTCAGAGTTTTTCTTCAACTGAGAAGAAAGAACTGCTAAAGGATCACCAGGACTTTTGAGTGCTCCTGGAGTTGGAGCCAACAGAGGACTCCAAGCTGTCTACCTACTGTGGGGCTTGGAGAGAGTGAGAGACTGTTGTATATAGTCCTGTGTATGTCTGTCTTCCCCTCACTGTAAGTAAAGCGCACCTTTCCACTGAAGGCATATGTGTGTGTGTTATTGCACTAAGGCTTTCGCTGCGTAAGAGCTTAAAAGTGCTACTCTGCCATCCAGCCACACATATCGCTAGGGGAATCCCTGATAACGGGTTATGGGCCCAGGATGCGCCTAACAGCTACGCCCGACGCCCTAACTGCGCCCGTGAGTCTTCACCTGTCAAGCCCGGAAGTGCTGTGTGCCTGGAGCTGTGGAGCCCTGATCAGCGTTCGGAGGAGCCGTGTTCCCTGGAGGACTCATCGCCTGCAGGAGAACGCCCCCAACGCAACCAGACGCCCCAACAGAGGTCCAGAAGACGTCCACTTTGCTTCGAGAGTTCCTGCCAGCTGCATGTTTCGTGAGTCTGCAAGTGAGGGAAGAATGGCTGTTTCCAGTCTCTCACTGGTGCCCCTGCTTGATGGCACCAACTACCAGACGTGGTCAACCAAGTGCAGTCTGCTTCTGCGCAAGGAAGGGCTCTGGGACATTGTTGAGAATCCCCAGAAGCTGGAAGCCTTGGATGAAGAGGACACTGACAAAAGGGACAGACTTGAGTATGATAATCAGAGGGCTTTGGCAATTATTGGGTTAACTGTAGCAGAGAGTCAGTTAACATATCTGAGAGGGGAGAAGTCATCTGCCGCATGTTGGCAGAGGTTTAAGCAATTATATGTAAGGGACTCAGTCGGTTCCCAAATATCTCTCACCAGACGTTTGTTTAGGTTACGCCTCCAGCCTGGTGGAGATATGGCTCAGCACCTCCATTCAGTTAGTGATTTGCTCCAGCGTCTTGCTGAAACAAACTTGTTCTTTACTGAAGAACAAAAGGCATATATTCTCCTATCGTCTTTGTCGGAAGAATTTGATGGTTATGTTTCGTCCTTGGACATTTTGCCCAGGAGAGAGTTAAATTTCTTATCTATTCAAGGTCGCCTCTTGGAGCAAAATAGGTTAAGGGGTTCTCTGAAAGAGTTCAGAAAACCAGAACCTCATAATGAAAGTAGTAGAAGCAACTCACCCCCTCCTCCCACTGTGTGTGTAGCAAAGAGATGTTTTAGATGTCAGAAGTCTGGGCATATTGCCAAGTTCTGTAAGGCAAGGTCGAGCCCAGATAAGGACAAGACATGTAGAAAAGCTAATCTCTCTGTTGCTGCTTTTACTGATGTTGAACCTGGCACCTGGTTAATTGATTCTGGTGCATCTTTTTCCATTTGTAAAAATAGGAAAATGTTTACTGAAATGTCTAAAACTAACCAGACTGTCACGTTAGCCAATGGGTCAAGAGTCCATGCACTGGGTAAAGGCCAGGTCAGATGTGAAGCTTTGGACGAAGAGCTAGAAATGCTTTATGTCCCTGAGATGAAGTATAACTTGCTGTCTGTTAGGACCCTACTGAAAATGGGTTACTCAGTGACATTCCAGGGGAAGGAATGTGTCATTAAGGGACTAGATAGGGAGCTATCTGTTCCGAAACACAATAATCTATTTGTGTTAGGCTCCCGTGGACTGAGTGCGAATCTGGCTGATAAAGGTTTTAGCAACAAGCTCCCCCATGACAAATGCATACACTTAATGCACAGACGGTTGGGACATGTAAATTTCCGAGACTTGAGAAGGACCATTGATCTGACTGAGGGCATAGCAGTGAAACCATGCAGCAGATTTCTGAGCTGTAAACCTTGTAACGAGGAGAAGTCTAAGGTCACTCCTGCAAATAGAGTGGGTGGTTTTAGTACTACCCAGCCCTTAGAGGTGGTGTCTGCTGAATTAATAGGTCCTATGAGCCCAAGCCCTGGTGGCTCAAGGTATGCCCTGTGCATTGTAGACCACCACACAAGTTATGGGTTTGTGTACTTGCTAAGGTCTAAGGGTGAGATCTGCTCAACTTTAACCAGATGGGTAAGGTTCGCCCAGAACAAGGCAAACACACAGGTAAAGACCCTAATGACTGATGGGACACTGTTCTCAAATAAAGCCACTACTGATTTCCTGGCGAAGCATGGGATAGTCCACCACAGACCTCAGCATAGCTCAACTGTAGAGAGGAGAGGTCAAACTCTGCAGGCCATGACAAGGGTTATGCTAAGTGATGCAGGTCTCCCTTGCACACTCTGGGCAGAAACTATGAAGTGTGCAAACCATCTGCTGAATAATGTATATCATTCTGGGATTGGGGACATCCCTGCAAGCAGGTGGCATGGAAGGAAGCCAAACTTGGGCTATCTTCGAGTCTTTGGCTCTCCTGCCTGGGTACGCAGCCCAGGGCAGCCTCGCCCTCGCAAACTGATCTTCATAGGGTATGAGGCGAACCATAGGGAGTATAGGTTTTGGATGCCAGGATCCAAGTAAGTTACAAGAAGTAAGAGTGCCAAGTTCCTGGAGCACTCCCGGTGGGAACATGTGGAAAGTGTCCACATTCCTGGACTCCTGTTTGAGGAGGAGGAGGCAAAGCAGCCTGTCTTACAACCCAGCGAGCTTGTTAGCAAAAGTCCCACTGAAGGGGAAGCTGGGGTAAAAGAAGAGATAAGAGGTGAGTCAGAGGAGTCTGACATTTCTGGGGAGTCTGGGGGAGATACCACTGATATAGTCCAGCCTCGTAGGTCCAGTCGGACTAGAAGGCCACCTGATAGATATCAGGCCACTGTGGCGTTAATGGATAAAGCAAAGCCAGAAACCCCTACTGAGGTAACTGCATTGCCAGGTGCAAAGTCGGGTGCACGGCAGGCAGAGACAGACAGGGAAGTACTCCCACCTCGGGACCTGTCTGAGTGTATGCCAGAATCTGAAAGGCATAGGGTGTGTGGGTCTAGGAGACCAAGGTGTTTCAAAGGTGCAAGGAAAGGTGATAATAAACTGTTTCCTCCTGGTGCCAAAAGGCATGTGAAGAGTGTAAGCTGATGTTGTAAATACTGAAACTGAGTGTACTGTAAAGAATCTTGTACTGTAACTGTGTATATGTATATATTGCTTATGTATTCTGACCTGTATATTGTGGCATCCATCTTGTACAATAGGAGGAGCATGTTAGGACATTTTTCATTTGGGGGTATTGTACAAAGATTGCTGCCCAGTGGAATAGTACAACTTTAAGGCCCTCCATGTGTTCTGAACACAGGTGTTCATAATAGAGCCTCAAACTGATGGCCAGGCTGTGCATGCCGTGTCCATGTGCTCCTGTAACAGCCCAGCTGTGGCTGATTAGAGAATCTGCCCAGCAACACTAAGGTATAACTGTGGCCCTCTGGGAAGGGTCTATGGAGGAGGCTATTATTCTGTAGGAGATTATCTGTGAGGAGGTTGCTATTCTGAAGGAGTCTATATACTGAGAAGGACTGAGACACTGAAGGAGGTGATGCTGTTCAGAGTTTTTCTTCAACTGAGAAGAAAGAACTGCTAAAGGATCACCAGGACTTTTGAGTGCTCCTGGAGTTGGAGCCAACAGAGGACTCCAAGCTGTCTACCTACTGTGGGGCTTGGAGAGAGTGAGAGACTGTTGTATATAGTCCTGTGTATGTCTGTCTTCCCCTCACTGTAAGTAAAGCGCACCTTTCCACTGAAGGCATATGTGTGTGTGTTATTGCACTAAGGCTTTCGCTGCGTAAGAGCTTAAAAGTGCTACTCTGCCATCCAGCCACACATATCGCTAGGGGAATCCCTGATAAAAACTGCCAGAATACTATTGCTGTTTACACAAGAATAAGTTAAACTGCATAATTGTAGCAGAAAAACTCCATTAACTAAGAAAGCACTGGTTGCATTCCTGGTCACATGATGGAAATGCCACTAGGAAAACAATTTACATATCGTTAACTAATGGCAAATTATACCACAACCTATACCAGTTCACATCCAACTCTAGGGTTCAGTGCTCATCTCTGTTTATAGCCAAAGAACCAGTGTTGACTGTGTCTGCAAACGTTTCCATGGACATGTGGCAGGCATGACTAGATACCGGAGTGCATGGAGTACCTTCCCACCAAAGTGGTCTCTATTTATCTACTTGCAAACTGCTAGGTAGGCAGGAGCTGGGACAGAGACGGGCAGTCATTCCATCATGCAGTAACTGGGAATTGAACTCCGACCTTCCAGTCATCGAGTGCAGCGTCTTAACCACTTGAGCCACCACAGTCCCTTATGTTTAAAGTTACATAGGGTTATATGTGTCAGGTTTGTGTGTAAAGAATTTTGAACATCTGTGTTGTGAATGGAAATTGGCAAAGTGCTGTGATGATTACCGGATGAGTAGCTAAATGGCAATTGGTTAGCATAGGTGAAATGTGGTGGGAGTGTTGTCTAGGCATCAGGTAAAAGTTCAGGAGAGATATGACTGTGTTAAGGGAAATGATCAGAATATTCAAGCAAAGAGCTTGAACTTAGAATTTCGTTAGTAGTCTGTGGTAGAGTATATAGTAGAGTGTGTATGTAAGGAAAATGGAGAACTTGTAATATAACCATTTTGAACTTTAAATTTTGAAGAAACATATTTAGATCTCACTATTTTTCAACCCTTGCCATTCACATCCAAGAACCTACTTTTTTCCTTCCTATAATCTCTAAGTAAAAATCCTATTTGACTCAATCTCTCTTCATTATTTGCTTTATGTGGAACTAGGAATAGGCTACTAATGAAAAACAAAATATACCGGTACCCATCACTTGTGAATGGTCTTTACCACTAGGAACACAGAGTTTTATTTAGATCAAGAAACATTTTTATAGAATACCTGGATTATTTGGGATACCAGCTCAGAGCAAAGTAATGGCTGTCTGGGATACTACAGAAGGAACAACTCCAAAATACTTGGAAGAGTTTTGGGGGTGGTTGTTCTTGCAGTTTTACACCTTCCCTGCTGGGTCTATGGAGAAGTGTCTAGGATTTTCTGTGTTAAAAAGTGCCTGATTGATGCCTGCAATTGCTTCAGTAGTGTGTGACCCAGCTAATGTTACAATTAGTGGAAAGGTCATCACCTCCTTGAGCCAGAAGATTGCATTTGTATTACATTAACCCTGAGTAAAGTTTAGATCAGGGGTGGTCAAACTACGGCCCGCACCCAGCTCCAAATCATGTCCCATGCCGCTCACGGAAGAGGAAGTAAAACATGCCCACAAATGCACAAAACGCTGCTGTAAATGCACATGTGACAGCTGTGGATGCATTTTACGGTAGCATTTGCACATGCACGTTTTACTTCCGCTTCTGGTGGGAGGAACCATGAGACTGGCTGACTCAAACACGTGACCAGCCCGCGGTGTGAAAAGTTTAGGAACACTTCATTTAGATATTTCACTTAAACCAGAATAATCACAACTATTCATTCTGGCAGTTTTTAATTTTTTATAATAGACAGTATTTTCTCCATCGTAAAGGCTATAAGTTAAAATTTAAGTGGAACATATCTAAATTACAATTAATTAAAATAATCGCATTTACTTTGTGAAGCATAACTTTTAGGGCCTGAATGCCTTTAAGCATATTACACAGAGTAGCAATATTTTATTTAAAGCAGCACAGTTGGCTGACTCATCTCCTCACTCTTTTTGACATACGTCCTCTTTAGTCTTTGGGACATATTCCTCAAATGACTTCCTCCATACTGCACTGATCATGCATGAAGACAGAAGGACAGTTGAGTAATATGCTCCCATCATTGTATTTCTCTTTCATAGGCATTAAAAATGCACAATGAACTTTTCCAGGAGCTCTCTGGCAATACAAACCAAAAAAAAAAGAGTCAAAATGAATAGCTGCTTAACAATCTAGATGCCAAATGTTCTTCTTTCTAATCAATGCAAAAATGTTGCATGTGCTTCTATCTAATCTATGCTTCAAAGAAGCTGTTTGGATTCTTTATAATTTTTTTTTAAAATGTCTGAACAGATATGAGTAATGGGGAGTGGGGTTGCAAGGGAGAGTCAAGATCTACTACATCACTTCGAGCATCTAAAAAAATTTACATATCAAGATTTTTTTCTAAACAAATGTTTATGTAGCATTTTCATTTCAAATGAAGGTGCTGCCTAATTAATTTGTTTTAATAACCAACCACCTTTATTTGTAAAATATTGGAAATTTACATACTGTATACAACACATGTACTCCCGTGGGTAGCCATACAGCATGATTTATCAAAATCAGCAAGGAAATAAATGGTTGATTGAACTGGGTTTTTATTTATTTTTTAGTCAGGTAAATATTCAACAGGCTTTCCAATAATTGTTTCTTCCCATAGGGTGGTATGCAATGCACTCATCTTGGGGGGGGGGGGTTGAATGCTGGTTCAGGGAACCTGGGCAACAGGTTTTTTTCTTCCCACCAGCAAAAATTGGGTTGGACTAAATGTTCTTTGAAAGAGAATTTCCACAGATTCATGCTGCATGTGTAAGAGCGTGAAAATGAGTGCCCCCTCACTGCAAGGCAAGAGGAATTAAAGATAGCTACTCTGCGTGAGAGTGAGAAAGAACAAGGAAGAGAGAGAGATGTGTTACCGTATGGGAGAGTTCTCAAACCCTAAATCCAAGATAAAAGACAGTTTCATATTCTCTAAAAACCTGGCTGGCAACGGAGGTGTGGGGCACTGGGGATGCGGTGCCCCCCGCCTGCTGGCTGTTACAATAATATCACCCTCTCGCTCTTTTTAGCTGTTGGTGTAATTTCATATTGTATTTCTAATTGGGGTTTTTACCGGTTTTAAGTTTTTAGGTTGTAGTACTGATTTTAATGTTGTAAGCCGCCCAGAGTCGTTCCGAGTTGGGTGGCTATACACATTGGAAATTAAATTAAAATTAAATTGAAAATTCTCATGTTAACAAATCCATATTTCCTCCATGCCCTAAAAACAGCTGACAAATGTGTGACATAACTTTGTGGCCAAGAGATTAATTTAACTAGTTGCATAAAACCTAGGGGAAGGTTCCTCAAACTTGGCTCTCCAGATGTTCATGGACTTCAATTCCCAAAAGCCCTGATCATCAGGTGTGGTGACTTGGGCTTCTGATAATTGAAGTCAAAGAACACCTGGAGAGCCAAGTTTGAGGAACCCTGACCTAGGGGATAATCTAGTTGAATGTATGCTACAGACTCGGCTGCTCTTGCTGCAAGGTTTTAATATGGCTTCCTAGCCAAAATCTGTCACTGTCCTAACTTAACCTTGCTATCATCACATTTTAGCTCATTTACAAATGTGTTGCAATAAAATGTTCACGCGGTTCTTCTTTATTCACTAATATGAAACCAGCTATTTAAACAATATTGAAATCAATGAAACATAACAGGGAACCAGAGGAAAGCAATTCAAATCTAGAACCTTAGGCCCACGTCCTACTGACTATAAAACTTGACATGCTTATTTTTTATTAATGATTTAAAACAAATAGTCTGAAAACAATGACATTTGGGCAAAGATATGCAAAACTTTACTAACAGGCTATATGTACGTGGCATGCAGGAGTAACTCCTCTAAAAAAGGCAGTGTGATTAACTTCAGCTTGCACGACAGCGACCTTTAGAGGGAAACTAGTTAATTGTGCTTTCAAATGGCCACTGATGCACTTAGGCCTGGAATACAGCCTTTATATCTGACTAGTAAGAGATGGAAAAGAGAAGTCATTGATTGTTAAATTATAATGTTTGAAGTGGTAGCCATGTAAGTCTGGGTAAGCATATCAGAGAGTAAACAAAACAGCAAAAAAAGACAAGATGAAGTGGACCTGGTCCACGAAAGCTCACATTTAAATACAGGAGTTAGTCTTTAAGGTGCCACAACATTTTTTATCTTTTTTTGCTGTTTTGTTTAATCTCTGATATGATAAATTATAGAATTCTTACTACATAATAGAATAAAAACATCAAGATGCACTGAGGACTCCCCCCCCCCTTTCCAGAATTATTTTATACAAGCCTGCTAACATGGAGCACTATCGTTGCTACTGTTGGCATTTTATTATTATTCCTTCTAGTCTAATCACTGTATTGTTCCATTATAGGTTTCTTAATAAATTAAGCGTGAAAACACTCCCACCCCTTCAGAACTATGAACTTGTAAAAGGAGTGGAAAGAAGTATACAGTCAAACCTTGCATAAAGAGTGCCTTGCTTAAAGAGCAACTCGCTTAAAGAGCAGAATTTTCTCTGAATGTTCACTTCGCTTAACAAATAAAACCAACCAAAAACTCGCTTAACAACTAAATCAGGGTTCGCAATCCCCCACAGGCACACACACACCAGAAGTCACAATTCATCACTTCCAATGGTGTTCCGCTTAAAGAGCAAACTTGCTTAAAGAGCAATCCTATGGAACACATTATGCTCTTTAAGCGAGGTACAACTGTACCTACATTTCAAATGTTAATTTAAAAAAGGCTTTCCAGGAGAATGGCAAACAGGAAGGATGTGATGACAGGATGCTGGTCTAGCTATTGGCAGTGATCACACTTTCCCTGGATGTCAACTACATCAAGGTAACTGGTGGTTTTCCACAAGAAAAACCTCAGGAAGGAAGACTTTCTTGTCCCTTTTCTCTTCCTCTTTTCTCTTTTCCCACCTGCTACTTTTAGGAGAAGGGAACAACTTCATGAAGGACAATCTTGCACGGTAATTTTGTATTAATCACTGGTCGTTTTCTAGACAAAACTCATGGGCAGATGCTTCAAGGATAAATAAACTATATTCCATAAACCTGCAATGTACCTTTGTCATGGTGATGCCAGCCTCCTGCATAGTAATCCTGCAGGACTTGAGGAGGGTTCCAAGTATCCAAAATGTAGTCCACCTGGTGCTGCTTGCGCCATGTTAATGATTGGCATAGGATCTCTCTAGCCTTGTCAATGTTGAAATCTCTAGCACGCAGGAACCTCAAGATGTGCTCATCCTTTGGAATCTGTAAATAGCATTTATGAAAGCTTAATTTGTCTTTGACAAGCAGCAAAACATCTGCTTTCCACCTTCCGTATTAACACACACACACACACACCCCGGATTTCTGCCATAAGCCTTTATTGAGATTTACAATTACATATATTTGTGTGGAACAGAAATGATTTTTGGCCAGAGTCCTGTCAAATTTGCACATTATAAATCTAAAAATCATGTAACTGTTGTGTGCAGTCATCCCGGCTGCATTTTGTGCATTTGGACACAACTAGGTCATGTATCTGACTGCCTTTGGGAGGTGCAATAGATGGCCAGAAAACTGCAAAACTCACTTGTGCAGTCTCGCTTATGGGAACAGAATTTTGCAGTATCTGGCCATTATTTATATTTGCATTAAATATTATACTCAGCATTTTTAAGCAAAATGCCCACTCCAGGAAATATAGAGTACTCAAGATAATATAACATACGCATTATATGCCTTTTCTTTGCATCAGATCAACCTCAGAAGCGACATACATATATGTGTTATACACAAGACTGAGGGGGGAAATGAGGACAGAACTAATAATGGAAACTGCTACTGCTATCCTAGAACAGGGATGCCCAAACTACGTTCCATGGGCCAGATCCGGCCCCTGACACCAATTCATCTGGCCCACACCACCCTTGTTGCTCCCAGAAGTAAAATGTGTCCATACATGCGTGTTTGGCTTCTGCTTCTGGGAGCAATGAGGCATCAAGGGCCGGATCTGGCCTGTGGGCCGTAGTTTGGGAACCCTTGGCTTAAGCATAGAAAATGGCATCTTAAAATCTATCTCATCCTGTTGCAAAACAGATTGCAAGGCACATTTTATTTCTGCTTCCAGTGGGAGGAACCATATGACCAGCCCGCTGAAAAATGTGACCGGCCCACAGCATGTAATGTTTGGGCATCCCCGTCCTATTATATGCTTGATATTTCCGTTTCTATTTTTGCATCCAATGCCAGAAAGGCAAAGGTTGGAAGAAAAGAGGAGAGGGGGGTGCTGTGAAGGTAAAAGAAAGAGCAGAGATTCCTGAACGCATTTCATACTGTTTGAGTGAGAGATGACAAAAGAAGGAAAGAACAAACAATGGGTTAATTTAGAAGGGATGGTATTTTTTCAAATTAAAAAACCATACTGGATATGCTTGATACAATAACAGGAAGCAGCTACTTAAAGAAGCAGCTTCCATTTTGGAGCACACAAACAATTGTGTGCATGCACAAAAACTAGGATCAGGAATCTTTAGGAGATTCTTAGAAGTCCTTGTTTGTTATCCCTACCTATGGGCAGTACAAAGAGAAGGAACTCCCCTCCCAATCTGTAGTCCATGTGTTTCCCGTACTTAAAGGGAGGCGGAAAGCATGTTTAATTTCAGATACAACAACAACAATAATATCTTTCATGTAACAGCTATAGAGGATTATTGGTTCCTGTCAAAGTAGTCAACACCATCTACAAAACATTATGTTGTCTAGAACCAAACCAGATTTAAAATGTCTATTAAAAAAACTAACTACTTTCCCTAATAAGGACCCAAAGCTTAAAATGAGACTTTCAGAAAAATTAGCTGGAGCATGACCCATGACTTCCTTTGCTTCATATCAGAGGAGAAGAGGCCCTAGATCAGGCAAGGTAGTAAAAAGGACACTAGGACCGGGGGGGGGGGGGGGGAGGCTCCAAAAAATTTTACTACCTCACTGTGGGTGTGGTATGGTGGGCATGGTCAGGGGGAAAGCCCCGCGTTGCACCCAAATTAGGACTACTTTATTTCAAAACTTGGATGGGCGGGGCCATCCAGATTTTCTGCTACCGGTTCTGGCGAACTGGTGCAAACCTGCTGATGCCCACTGGGAGTAGAGAGGAGGGGGTAGGCCATCAAGATTTTTGATGCACGCTGGTGGTAGAATTAAGTGGGGCACAACTGCAGTGTACATCATCCTGCAACACAAATATTGGAAAAGTAACTAGGGATATTTCAAATTGGAAATCAAAAAGGGGAAAAACCCAAACAGGGATAGAACAAATGTGCTAAGCATATTCTGCAAAATAAAAAAGCAAAAATTCTTAGCCTAAATCAGGGATTCTCAACCTGCAGCCTGTGGCGCAAAGTAACCCTCTTAGCCTCAAAATAAATATTATTAAGTTGCCTAGCAGTACTATGTAAAGGAAGGAAGAAAAAGATTTCCTTCCTTCTTTTCAATCCTACCATGCTGATTAAACTATCCTTTATTTTAAAATGTCCCATAAATAAATGCATTTATACCGACAGCATTCTAGGAAGAAAAAGGGGAAAAAGATAGGATATTGGAGCTTGGTTATCTGCAGGAAAGAACCAATCATCCAAACATCTGTGCTGATGTACTGTCAAACAGTCAGCACTGTGAGGCAGCTACAACTGCAGTAACTGCATTATCCAAATTGGCCACGGTTCACAAAAATGTCTACCAAATAAGATTTTTTTCCTCTTTAAGGATCCAGAAGGCTCTTTGTTGTTTGCATTGGTTAATCCTTGTTAACAAGCATTACACCAGCAGAAAAAAATCTCCTACTTTTAAAACTGGTTATGGGGCTCCATAACCTTTAGCGTGCAAAAGAATCTCCAGGCTTCCAAGCCAAAGTCTTGTTTTCTCTGAGGACAAAAGCAGCTGGACTCTGCAGTCAGGGAAATGGATTGAAAGATTAGACTTCCCTAGCTCAAAAAGTAAATACCCCCACCCCCCAAGAAATCAGGTTTCAAGCCAGTGTGTATCAATGTCCATCTCCTTGGAAGGGTTAGTGGCCCTTGCAATTTCCCAACAGACACGAAGCCAAGCAAAGGGAAAGGTTCTTACTTTGCCTTTGTGCGTTTCCTGGAGCCACTGCCGAAGTCTGATGAGGCAGCTTTCCTGAAGTGGTGTTAAATCACCCAGATACCGCTTGATGTAGTCTGCATCCAGCTTATCTAAAATGGTATTTGCACAGTG